>CM031566.1:17978798-18306849 GCA_018467065.1 Ephestia elutella | reverse complement strand
AAAGTTGCCGTTGTTGTCTTTTCTACACATATTTCAATCACAATAAAACTGTTCTAAACTTCCATACAGTGAGAAACTAATTCTTCCTTGCTTATCTTCTATGCACCATCAGGCCCCATAGATTTTCTATGGAGTTGAGGTTAGAAGACCGCGATGGCCAAGGATGACATTTATTTCTGGAAGCGAAATAAATTATCCAGTTTTTTTATGCACGCCACCAGCTTGATATGCACGACGAACAGTAGATAGGCATCGAAACATCAAATAAATCAGCATAACGCCTTGTAGGTAAAATCATCGCCTTCATATTCTTCCAACATTATTGTTGCTGCTGCTCAGAGATAATAGCCGGTCTTCTACTTTGCGGCAAGGCTACCCTGCAGCAAGTCGCTACACACAACGTGTTGTCCACTACAAAAATATAATAAAATATAGTTAGGTATTTCGTTTATATTTAATTTGAAAACTATCACTTATACAAAGCAAAATCACGAAGAAAAATATATCAATACAATACATTAATATTATGTTATTATTTTATGTTTGAATTAATCACAAAATATTACACATTTACACACACATATTTGAAATCACAACTATTTATTTGTTTAAAAATACTCACACTTAATCCAGTTCCTTTCATTAGAAATTGAGAATTTTGCAACCACTATCATGCAAAGTAAATCCGAGTAGTCTCCATAATACTTATAATGGCCTATATTGGCAAGTGTTGGTAAAGTAATATTCCACAAATACTTAGATAACTATCACTAACAAATGCGTTCTACTAAAACGAGTACTCTGTTGACTGTTGAAGTGATAAATTTGCGTCTGTCTTTTTTTTCATTCACCGTCAAATATTCATTTTCATAGTCATAGCTGCTCCATACTGTCCACCCATACGAAGTAACGATACCATAAAGTTAGAAGAAGCAAGGATTTCATAGACATGCCATGAACGTTCCGTATCGTTCATAGTATGTCTATGAAATCCATAAAAGTATGAAGCGCTCGCCGACTCGCCGCGCCAGCCTACCTACTTCTATGGAAACATTGTATTCGGTCGGTTGACATTGCACAGACACATAGGCGTTTTACAAACAACACACAATCATAAGGTCTTAAGTGCAAACACTTCTATAATCAATTAGTATGAGAAATTCTGACTCCACTTCTGGAGATGTCTGTACAAGCAACTACGGAGGCAATTTACAAAATTATTTTTCCAATTTGGCGATTGGAACAAATTGCTGTAATAGTGTTTCGCAATTCGCATCTGCTACTAAACAAAATGAGACTAGTTTCCGAAGTAAATCAGCGGCAAACAGCCAGTCAATTACTTAACGTCAACTCCTTTGAGCATTTCAAGAAAAATTATATACAAGAAGCTTCTTCCTTCCAACCCTTTGAGGATATCGATAAAGCAAATTGAACTATAATGCTTCATTGATATAGGGTGTAAAGTAGTTTGTCATGTTAACCCTGAAGTGAGGCCAAGCGAGAATAGCTAGGAAGCTAGAAAGGTGGTCTTCTGGAAAATCAAAGGGACGAGCGAAGCCGCGGGCTAGACATTGTTAAGGTCCTCAGAAAGGACCAATTTGAATTTTGAAACTGACAGATTCATTTATTTCTAAGAACATAAATTTTTAGCAGCAAGTCTCCCAAAAAAAATCGGCTTTAGATCCATGAAAGCTAACAAAACGCTTTAGGTAGGTACCACAAGTTATGTTGGAAGACAATTGAAGCCTCAATAATCGCATTAATTTTAAAAATGCGAGAGCTTGAATGTGTGTGTGTGTATATTTATTACTCAATCACGCAAAATCTACTGAAAAGATTTCGATGAAGTTTGGTACACGGGCAGATAATATTAAAAAGCACATAGAGTTTTTATTCCGATAATTACACGAGAGGGAAGCTCTGGGGTGCAGCTAGGTATTTATAAGCTATCAACTTTTGTTTTGCAGATTATAATAAGTACGCTGATGAGAAATAAATGTCGGATCATTTGTAATTTGGTTAAAAATGGCTGTATTTGTAACTCTCGCAAAGTATTTAAGTTTCAGTCTACCTGGGAGACCATCCTTGAAGTATATTATTGTATTCGTATCATTCTTTACCCATGTTTACACAAACAAAAGCAAATAATATAGAATTAAAATTTTGTCTTCACAAATAACAATATATTTGATTGATTATTATTTTAATAAAACAAAATTGAGTCTATGGGTTCCATTCCAGGCTCTGTCTACACAGTGACAAACAAAGACGTGAAAATAACAAAGCGTATAAAAACAATCGCCTAAACTTATGAGATGATATCAATCTATAAACTCTACTATTCCTTTAACTTTTTTGGTACTTTTTCAACCCGACTTGCATCACAGCCCAAAATAAACCAAGGACAGGTCTGGGTAAATTTCCATCAACCGACAGAGAGAGAGATACTATCTGTCTCCCTCACTCCCGAAAAGGGGATAAATATGACGTAATCGTACCCTTGCATATAAATGCACTTTAGGGTGCATCGTATCGGTATGACAATAAGGGTGCAATTTGAATGCAGTAGAAATGATAGGTGATGAAATCTGAGGGTGGATTGAGTAGGCTAGGGGCAGGAGAGCTTATTGTTCCTTTTTATAGGGCCTGTTGCTAGGGAGGAAATGCGATAAGCCAAAATAATTGTTTCAAAAATATTAATATTAAATTTTATAATATATTTGTACTTATATGAATATCTATAGCTAATGGTATGTTTAAGATTTTATATAGTATAAAAAAAGTTTTTATTCTTAAACTAACTTATAAAATTGAAGTTTTTTTTTATTTATCGCCTTTTCAGAATTTAAATCTATAAGATGAATATGTACTTCAATCTCGCTTCACTGACAATTTTAAAATATGTATTACTTTTTTTTTAATTGCGTATATTTTATAATACTTATAGGAAACAAGTGATTTCATTGTTTTATTGGAATTTGCTGCAAAACAATATAATTGCTGGTATTCAATTTATTATTTAAATATAATAGCGGAAGATACAAAATAAACAATTGAATTGCCTATAAAGCCTTCATTATTGAACTATGAATAGGCAAATGTAATAAATTCGCCATTCTAAAATATAATTAAGTAAAATTCATTGTTAAGTTTATATATAAATTGCAAATTTTCGCAAATATAGAGTAACAATAAACTTTTATTGTCTTTTAACAAGCGGAAAGAAGCTAATTTGGTAAGCCTTGAATTTGTTATATTTACATAATACTTACTTCGTTTACTTAAATATATATGTATATCATTTAAGACTTTAGAGGTCACAAAACAAAAGATTTGGCATTTTAAACAATATGACACTGAACATACAAATAAGTTATGAGTAAGTAGAAACGAAAAAAAAGAAATTGATACCTTTTGTTTTCGAGAGTCCTATATATCTATGACCGAAACTGCGGGCTAAAAGTAGTATATACATATGTAGTTTGGTAGAGTAAATCAAAATAAGTAAATTAATAAAAAACAGAACTAAAGACTTTAATATATTTTAAACTAAACAATACTGGACACATTACGAATCCTCATCTCATTTACACAAAAAACTTACATTTAAAAACCTACCTGGCCCTTATACAAACTCACACAGGTACACAACCCTTTCTTTGACTAGATCAGTAGATTTATTTGACTAGATGCGAGCGTGGGTTGGTCCACACCATAAACTTTTATGACACCGGTCCTCCGACTATCTTCAACTTTTTATTTTTTACTTACGACACTCCGATTCTTTATTTTCGAGCATAACTCGAGTATGGATGTTAATTAGATCTTGTCGTCTCAACGACGATTTAGTGATATAGCTCTTAGACTATTATGTCGGGGAGCGAGATAAATTTATTGGTGTTATGGTTCGGAACACTCGTGGTAATGTATCTTCCTTTGACAGTATTTTTGATCTGCGTTAGTAATATATCGCTCATTTTATATGAAGTAGAGGTTTATTGGTATTTATATGGTAACTGGTAAATTAACTATTTTTGCCTTTCATTTTAAGTACTAATGTGAAATATAAATCCGGAATGCTTTAAATGTAAACATAGAAAAATATTTATAAGCCTTATATCGTTTTCTTGGATTATATTAGGCTTTGAAACATAACATGCAAAACCCAAACAGTTTTCTTCAATCTACAAACTACTTGCGTTAATCAAATTACTTGCGTTAACTCACAAAAAATCAGTACCACTCTCTCTCTACCAAACTAAATTAAGTTAGGAGGCATGGTGGAACAAAGAATATATTCCTGCCAACAAACTGGTAATATCAGGAATTTTATAGAAGACGCCTAGAAGTGGACTTCGAAGCTACGGGGTAACGTTTGTATTCAATATTCAGTGTACTCACGAAATTTTCCATCACCTGAAGTGGTTTTCCATTAAAAGTTAGTCAGATTAATCTTAAAAACTCACGAAAGTATAAGCAGAACTCTAACATGAGTGCTTTCGATCACACATGACTTTACTGACCACTCAAGTCACTCAACCACCTCTTATTAAGCAGAGTGCTTAACGCTTGCTTAAAATAACAGACAATTAAGTTTATAAGTATTAAGTTAAATATAAAATATTAAAAAAATCTAAACTTTTTTCTACGCAATCTGATCCACTAAAGTTTCACTCTAAACCTCATCAATAAACCTATTATGGTATAAAGTAACACGATTAAATAAAAAAAACTAAGACCTGTTCGGGAATACAGGTAGTCCCTATCCGAAGGCGTAGTGGAAGGGCAGGCTTCCAACCGGTCCGGGTTCAATAGATTTATTGATCTGATGCTGAGACTGAGAACGTTCCTTTGTGATGGTGAATTTGTAATCTGCTTTTGAAAAGAAACTGTACAAGCTTGAACCCATTGCTTTGGCGGCCGGCGGATCCCCACCTCACTACCAATGAGCCGATGATAGCCGAAGATAGCCGAAAGCGACGAGCTTTACTTCGCGTCGCTTTACTTGCATTCTTACTTCCGTACGATCTCTTTGTCTTTGCCTAATAATAATTTGTTATTTTATAAATAGTCCTTTTTTATTTGGGAGATACCAGAAACCAGACCTTCATACATTTCTGACAGTCCGCTACAAATTGGTCCTTCAACCGCTAAAGGCGCAAAGGAGTCTCTTTTTGGAATGCAAGGATCATCTACGTCGGAATTGGATAGACGCCATTTCCGTTCCGGACAAGCCGTGCGGTCAATTAGAGGTCAGATCAAAAGTCCACCTGTGACCAAAAACTCCAGGAATTCGAGTATCCAGAGCCTCTTCGAAGACGGGAATAGCACGATACAGTGAGTCCGTTCCAATTCCTGTCTTCTCCTTTCCCTCTTCATTTTTCCCCCTTATGTGTTTTAGAATGGCCTTGGCTTGGATATAACAAATACCTAGTTACTTAGTCCTATAGCACTATTCAAATACACTTCTTACAGAAATCTTGCCTATTTACTATCGCAATTAAATTAAAAACCATCTTATAATCATTCATACAAAACATTCAGTTATTTTTTTGCTTATAGATACCTATGCAATAAATTCAGTTCCATCTTATTTTGCATCTATTCAGAAATAAATCTTTCGAACGTAGCAATAACATCATCGGCGTTATAGCTACTTACTTGCACTTATCTACTGCATCTATTGTATTCCGGCCGATGCTTGTTTATCATCGCGCTTCGAACAGGTTTCATTGCTAACTCAGCGCATGCATACCTACGTTGCAGGCCAACAACACAGAACAGTTAATAATTATCTTATAACTTATTCGCAGCGCGTGGTGATAACTATGGCAGAAGCTAAAATTACCAAGGAATTAGTTAAAAAACGTAGTGCATTGGAAAGGTAAATTCAACGATATTTAGCAACTATTTAACAGCGCCTAAAAAGCTGTAAAAATATTAAGTGCAGTGCAAGTAACAGAATTAAAGTGTCGCCTTTGAAAAAATTTGAGCCCTTATATGCCGACTTTGACGGCGTTACAGACGGAGTTGGAAGTATTGGTCGAGGA
Source organism: Ephestia elutella (assembly GCA_018467065.1). NCBI lineage: Eukaryota > Metazoa > Arthropoda > Insecta > Lepidoptera > Pyralidae > Ephestia > Ephestia elutella. The sequence goes on along the minus strand of CM031566.1, from coordinate 18,300,799 downwards.
TCCCAAACAATTATTAGAAGAGCGGGAGCAAATGGAGTGCCAATATTACGAGCTGATTGCTGTGGCTCGTACGCTGTTATCTTGGAGAACGAGGAGGTCCAGCTGTCTCCAGAGCGCCGCGCTCGTTCAAGTTCCGTATCTAGTTCCAAAAGTGGACGGCAAATTCAGCATGATTTTTGTGCGTTTGCCAAAAATCACCCTACCTAGCTTTACGACGGTAACTATCAACACTGAAAACTCGAATTTAGAGACACCTATTTATCTTTAGTGCATGACAATTCCCAGATCAGTGACATAAATAAATTTCATTATTTACGTGCCGCCTTATCGGGCAATTCTCTGCCTCACTGGTTATTCTTAGAGTTTAGAGTTTACTTCAAATAATTACAAGATAGGCCATGGCAATTGTTAACAGAACGGTTCGACAACGAACGTTTACTAGTGAATAACCACATTAAAGCGTTGTTTGACTTGGAATGTCTTAAAAAAGAAACAACCAGTGGTCTCCGTAATATTGTTGACGTTACTAATAAAAATTTACGGGCTTTGGCCAACTTAGGTCAACCAACCGACCACTGGGACACTCTAATTATTTATTTAATTTCTTTCTAAATTAGATTAAGGTAGAACTCACACGCGACTGGGAAGAGTCAAAAGGTATTAAAAATGGATTACCTACCTTATCAGAATTCCTTAAATTTTGTAAACAATAAATCAGAATTACTAGAAACAATGGAGAACACAAAGTATAGCAATAATAGTAAGCAAACATCATTTACCAACAATTCTAAGAGAGTTTTATAGTAGCCTCGAACGACAACAAATAACAGTAATAATAATAACAATAATCTCACATGCAAAGGTCTTATGTTGTCCAATGTGTAAAAAATCACATTTTCTTTTTTTTCTTGTGAGCTTTTCAGGGATCTTTAACGTTGATGAGCGTCTTGCAAAGATTTCTGGGTTCAAAGTATGTCATAATTGCTTACGACCCGGTCATATCAGTAAGAAATGTACTTTGACACATTGCAAATATTGTAAGTCAAAGCATAACACTTGCTATTACATAAGCATAACACAGATCAGTCAGCTCCCGGTACCTGTGGTGAAGCCGCCGTGGCCTTATCCACAAAGTATTGAGCGAGCTTCATCATCACAACACGACAGCAATCGTTGTGTCTTACTTTTCCACAGCGTTGGTGAAGGTACGAGGCGCAAACGGGGTCTTTCATACCGCCCGTCTTTTTGCTCGACAATGGCAGCACTCCTCGAACTTCGCGACAACGGGCGCTTTAATGCGACAAACTCGGCTTGGTAACACGTACCTGCGGCTCCACTGTGGACCGGCATCAATGGTCAAGTATCTTTTAAGGTGCAGAGTCATGCAATCTCACAATCAAATCCTTATATAATAAATACAATACTAGTATACAATGTGTTACACATTTTTACCTCAAATTACAAATTCATTGCCTACTAGTCATATTAACTTTAGACAGCATTTCATTACCCAAAGGCATACAACTGGCTGACCCGTCTTTTAACATACCTTCTTGTATAGACGTCTTAGTCGGCGCAGAAGTATTTTTTGGGATGTCCTTAACCATGAATGTCATTTCCTTAGGTAAGAATCAGCCGAAATTACAATAGAATCAAAAATTCGGTTGGCTCATGTCAGGTACCTTATTTCATAATAAATACAATAAAGAGTATGACGTCATCCTGTCATTTCATTCAGGACGACGATGTTCAATTAACTCGTTTTGGGAATTGGATTCAGTGCCATCTATACATAATTTTTCACAAGAAGAACGTTCCTGTGAAACAAAATTTCATATACAAAATACTAGGCGGGCCGATGATGGTCATTTTGTTGTCACAATACCACTAAAAGAACCTCTCCTACGGTTTTAGGTGACTCTTATCATCTTGCCAAACGCCGACTTCTTTATCTTTAGAGCGTAGATTCGAGCGCGACCCTCAGTTCAAAGATAAGTATCATAGTTTCTTAATAGAATATATAGAGACTTAGGCCACATGACCGAGAACCCATCCTTATTTCAACAGGGAATCAATTATTTTTTACCTCATCACGGCGTTATTCGTGAAGCTAGTACAACTACGAAACTAAGGGTAGTGTATGACGCTTCCGCCGTCACCAGTTCTGGCAAATCGTTCAATGACATCCAGATGGTAGGTCCAGTCGTACAGGACGATCTTTTTTCAATTTTGTTACGATACAGACAGCATAAATATGTCGTAGCGAGCGACATAGTGAAAATGTATCGATGTATTTTGGTCGAATCTAAACAACGTTCGCTACAACAAATACTTTTTAGATTTAACACAAATGAGCCTATAAAATCTTATACATTAAATACGGTGACGTACGGTACGGCATCAGCACCGTACTTAGCCACTAAGTGTCTTGTCTCCCTTGCTGATCAATGCGCCTCTGCTTCAGCCAGAAGTGCCTTGACCAGAGATTGGTATGTTGATGATTGGTTGACTGGTGGGGACTCAATAGATTCGGTAATCGAACTTTATGCAATGAAGTTACCAAAGTGTTTTTACAGTCCAGCTCATTTTAAACTTCCAAAAATGGCAGTGCAATCAAATAGTAAAGAAATTTTACAATCAATTAATTACAATCAACACTACCGACAAAAAGAAGAAACAAAGAAAACCCTAGAGATTTAAATAGTTCTGAACCAAGAGCAAGAAACGGCTTGGCTTGTATTGGGACACAGTCAACGATAATTTAGTATTTTCTATTGATATTGGTACAAAATAAAATTATTACAAAACGTATCTAATTTTATCTTTAATAAGCCAAGTCTTCGATCCATTAGGCCTATTTTAGGGCCACTGCATTATTCAGGCAAAATCAATAATGCAACAACTCTGGATTGACAAGTGCAGTTGGGATGAGGAAGTCTCACCTAATATCAAAACAAATTTTCTTTCATTTTTGGATTCCTCCCCCACTTAAATAATTTACATGTTCCACGTTGGGTACTTGATGCGACAATGCACTTTACATAATTGAGATAGCACATTTACAGATGCTTCGGAACGTTTCTACGGGAGCTGCGTGTATGTAAGATGTGTCTGTAGTGACGGGTCAGTCAGTGTACGTCTACTTACATCAAAAAACAAAGTTGCACCGATTAAGCCCACTACTATTCCAAGGTTGGAACTTTGCAGGGCCCTCAAATGTAGAGTACTAGACTCTGCAAGGAAAGTACTAAGCTCACTAACATTAAATGTTGCTCAATGTTACTACTGGACCGATTCAACAATAGTTTTGGGTTGGCTTTCCACTCCTTTGAGTAAACTTAAGCCTTTTGTACGAAATCGTATAGGTGAGATTCTTTGACAGTACTGCTGGTCACAAGTGGAGTTACGTGCCGTCAAAACAAACCCAGCGGACCTTGTGTCGCGAGGGGTGAGGGCTGACGCACTTGGCGCGTCAGAGCTACTGGTGGTCCGGTCCTGCCTTTTTGCACAGTCAGCATATCACATTTCCGGAAATACCTAATAACCAAAAATGTCAATACACAGGAAATTATACACACATTACATATAAACTTTACAAACGTAGATAAAAATACAAACAATTCATTCCATAATTTAATACACAAAATATCTAATTACACAAAACTTAAAAGAATTATAGCCTATGTACACACAGATTTATAAATAATTGTACAAAATAAAGATTAAAAAATATTAAATAACCTATCAGTATCAGAACTTAAGTCATCGCATTATTTTATAATTAGGTTTGTTCAGCAGGAAATGTTTCCTGATGAATACAGCACACTCATCAACGGTGAATCCTTACATAAAAAGAACAGGCTCATATCTTTATCTCCATTTTTATCGATGAAGAACAAGCTCTTTGCGCGTAGGCGGAAGGCTTCATAACTCATATTATTCGTATGATATAAAGCATCCGATAATTTTAGACTCAAAACATCATACCACTAAATCTATTTTTGAGTCAGAACACAAAAGGCTTTTGCACGCACCCCCCAGCTATTGTTAGCCTTCCCATAAGACAAGCTTATTGTGGCCTCTAGGCGGAAGAAACTTCTTGCTAAACACATAGTTCATATGTGCATTCGTTGCCATAGACTAAAGAAGCTAAACCTATTCAGCCCATAATGGGAAATTTGCCAAGCGATAGATTGCACTTAGAGTATCCATTTTTAAAAACCGGTTTAGACTATGCCGAGCCAGTGTTGATAGCTAATCAAAAAGGCAGAGTGGTGCTCGTTTACACAAATCTTTACATTTGCATATTTGTATGCTTTTCAGTGAAGGCAGTTCACCTGGAACTGGTCACGGATCTTACAAAGGAAGGCGTTTCTTGCAGCGCTGTAATCGATTCATATATCTCGGCATGAGGAAAACCACAGACCATATACTCAATGATAATGCGACGCACTTCATTTGTTGGGGCTTTTAATGAACTCTCCAATCTTTTAGAGGAACTTAGAGTCTGGAAATTGACATTGCAGAAACAGGTATAAGATTTTCAGAAAACCAATCCCGCCTTATTCTCCTAACTTTGGAGGCCTTTGGGAGGCCTCGGTAAAGTCCGTAAAACATCATTTTGAGAAGAGTCTTAGGTCTAACGCATCTAACATACGAGGAGATGTGTACTTGTTTAATCTAGAATCGAGGCTATATTGAATTCACGTCCCTTAACACCCCTTTCATCAGATCCATCAGATACTTAACATGCCTTACCCCATCACATTTTCTTAGTTGGACGGCCACTGCTATCTGTGCCTCAGGCCCAGACATCTGAGAAGAACATAAATTGTCTTCAAAGGCACGAACGCATCGAAAGACTGAGAGGCAACATTTCCTTGGTCCCGCTTCTCACATGAATATATATCTCTTACTCCAGCAGAAGCAGAAGTGGCACCATTCCTCAGGCGAGCTCACACTGGGGCAGCTGGTTCTTGTCCAAGAAAAGGGATTCTTCCCCAACGCTCCACTGGCTCTTGGGGCGGATCACAAATCTTCAACGTCTGGCAATAGCGATGGTGTGGCAGTCGCGTCGCTGATGTACTTACCAAAGAAAGGCACACATCAGACGGCAAGCATACACGCGTTTATGTCCTCTTCCAATAAATGCTTGACAGAGCAAACTCTTCCAATCAGGTGGCAGTATGTACAAGCTTGAACCCATTGTTTGAGCGGCCGGCGGATCCCACCACTACCAATGGAGCCGGATGATAGCCGAAAGATAGCCGAAAGCGACGAGCTTTACTTCGCGCGTCGCTTTACTTGCACTTCTTACTTCCGTACGATCTCTTTGTCTTTGCCTAATAATAATTTGTTATTTTCTAAATAGTCCTTTTATTTGGGGAGATACCAGAAAACCAGACCTTCATACATTTCTGACAGTCCATATGCTAAACCGAAGATGATCTGAATAAGATTAGGTTACAATAAAAATGGTAAATCTTGCTCGTTGTTTAGATAGGTTATAATTTGAGCACTTTTTCTTTTAATTTACCTTTTGCTTTTAAAAAAGTTAAGTTAATTTGGGTTAATTGTTTGTACTCTCTGATAACTGAATTGGTCTAATCCATCTGTGGACGAAATTATATCATTTTTGCATTTGAAAGACCCTAACTGAAATAGAGTTATAATAAATTACAACTTGATTTTTAACTATTACACATGATATACCCTATTTTAACAAAATGTATATACGATATGTTTTCTAAAGAATTTTATTTGGAAGACTTTCGTGTACACGAACATTAATCAGATCAATAAATAAAACGAATCACTGAATGAAAATTTTTTTTTACTTTCGAAATTTAGATTCTATTCTAGAGAATAACAGCTTATCGCTCTCTGTGCGCACGAAAAACTGTAAAAATTTACTATGTGTATAAAATTTACAGACGCTGCTCCCGTCGACCTGTGAAACGACCCGACTTCGCTCAATTTTTGAGCGTTGCGATTTCGCCAACATTTTTATGCGGCCTTAAAATAACTTTTATACCCACCAGTAGGTACGCTGGGGTGACGAGCCGATTAAGAGCTTGACTCCACCAAAGAGCAAGCGAGAAAATATGTGTTTTATTTAGTATCTTTTCAGAGATGATGAACTAAGACTGTTACTTAAAAGCTACTGTTGCTTTCAGCGATCAGGCCGTCTTTTGCGCATCTTACTTTCTTTTTTTTAAGTTATAAGTTACTTTATGTATCTAAAACTGTAATCTTGTGTGCTAATAAAAGTATTCTTGTTGTTGTTCTAAATGTATTGTCAAATCTTCCAAGTATCTGATATTACTTAACCACCATCTACCGAAACGAGGATAGGTATTAAAAAATTGTGATTAATCACATACGTTTGCAGCTTTCTTCAAACTCCCAAGCCAGCCTTAAAATAGAGAAGCGAATCTTCAACTTGAAAGATTACACTGACTGACTCACAGATATGGTTAAAAAAATATGTACCTACCTAAATCTTATTTAAAATCTCTTTGCATATTTTTGGGTTTGCTGGAAACTGAGCTTAAGTTGCTTTCTATTGCATGTCGTTGAGACTCTTCATAAAAAGAATATTACAGATTGCGTATCAAGCAATATAGTGTTGGCGAAGGAATATTGACAATAAGCAACGCAACTTGGCTTATATTGAAAAATCAACGTCCAAATTTTTATCGTTATTTCTTTATTTTACAGGACTATGTGTAACCAGCTGCTTTTTCCCACGGATTCGTCCGTGTAAATTTCCCACGGGAACAGTGCTTTTTTCCGGGATAAAAAGTACCCTATGTCCTTCTCAGTACTTTTAACTAATGTATGCGTAACTAAATTTCAGGAACATTGGTTCAGTAGATAAAGCGTGAAGAGGTAACAAACAAACAAATAAATAAACAAACAAATAAACTCATTTTCTCATTTATATAAGTTAGGAAGAGTTAGTTAGGATATTATTATTTCCTATTGATTTGTATATCATCGCAGAGACATAACAGCTGAACGTACAAACTTTAATTTTGCAGAGAGGTTATTTATGTAACGTAAGTGAGAACTAAACAAGAAATTACAGCCAAGCGGTCAAATTGATGAAAAGCTAAATTCACGCGAGCGAAGCCGATAGCGAAAGCTTGTAATCTAACAACCCTGTATCAAAATATCCTGTTTTGCACGTTTCCCAAGTGAAAACAGGCTGGAGTGTCCTCTAAAAATTGCAATGAGCCGATCCTTCAAACACTGATTGCCCACGGAACCCTTACAAAGGGTAAGTAGTCTTTGAGGGCCATCCATAACTTTTGGAGAAGGTAGGCTTAAAGAGGAATACCTGTCTTTATGTAATTCTTGAGCCGAATTATTTTCGTAACTACTTGAAAATATATCTAACTAGCTGTGCCGCTCGGATGCGCTCCCGTGGGAATTTTGGGATTCTAATAGTCTTCTGAATGCTATCAAATACACAAAGAATTTTTCAAATCGGACTGACGATTTCAGAGAAAGCTTCAAACAAACAAACTCTACATAACTTATCGCAGTAACTTACGTAGCCACACTATTTTTAAGCTAAATCCATAGATTTAATTACGAAAAGTATTTACGAGTTATTTAATGTTTTAAGTAAGGTAAGACTAAAATTGTAGCTGTCAGTCTTCCTATAACAAATAAAATAAGCAACTCATAAAATCATCCGATCAGCTGATCGGTTTGTTATGCTCGAGTAAAATGCACCTTGAAAATTATTAAGTAGGTACTTATTTGTAAGTTTCTAATAATAACTTTCTGTAAGTACCTGTATTCATAAATTTACCTGATATTTTCGAATTTGCAAAAAAGAAGTATACTCGAATTTCTTTGTTTCGTAAGCCTGTATTTTAAGCAAGTTTAAAGACTAAAGTAATTTCCCTGAAGTACATAAATATTCTAGATCCCCTGAAATAAATGCTTACGTATAGAGTTTTAGAACAAATTGACTTTTGAATATAGAACTAGTTGTTGAACTTTCCAGCCAGTCACGCCGGCGCTCGGGCGGTTCCGCCGACGCTCGGCTGCGCTCGGGCCGGCTCAGCTGATGGGGCTGTTGCTATGTGCGCTGGCTCACGAGCGAAGCGGACATTACACATTTCAATACACATCCAATTTTTTTTGCTTTTTACGAAAAGAGTTCATTTGGGTTGGTTATTTTTAAGTGGTTTTAGAGTATTTATGGTTGTTAATTTTTTTTATTTTTACATGTTTTACTTTAGTTTTTTTCAGTTTTAATCAAGAATTTTTATGCAACAGTAAATATATAGACATTTCATTTACATAATAAGAAAATTCACGCATTATTCTGTCTAAAATCAGCGATATAAAGATTTCCAGAACAAAGAACTTAGTTCAGCTGTTGTAAATGTCCGGAAAGCTCGCAAGCGAACGTTTTCTAACCGAGCCTACGTGACCGAGCCATCGATGTGCCACTCACACAAGTGAACGCAACTACATAATAACGATCGCATACACTCACACTCGCGCAGGCGCAGTTACCTCAGCCTCTCGCGGAGAAAAGTCGTAACGACCATCGACCTTCACAAAGAAAACTACACATCCGTCGCTCTTATTACAATTAAGTAAAGTTCAAACTAAAAATTTAATTCGAAAGGTTGTTAATATTTTTTGAATTTGGAACAAGTAACAGCCCCGTTGCGCTAGAGAGTGCATTTATGGCGTCGTTCATGAGTTGTCAACCTTTTTGCATGGGTTTTTTATGAGAAAATAACTGTTGTCTGTGACTCTAATAAGAGGGTTGTTAAAGTCTGGGTCTAATTGACGATATGACTGTAGTAATTAGAGGTCTGTATAAGTGTCTCACTAGTTGAAGGGACAATATGCGTTGCAAATAAAATAAGAACTTAAATCATAATAAATTTTATGAATGGTTATGCTGACATAAATAGCAAATATTTTCTGTTATTTTATTAGGGATTAGATCATTCTGGTTTGTTATGTCTGTCCAATATAGTTATTTGGATTAAACAAAGAAAAAACGCTTACAAGGTTATTAAAAAAAAATTGCAATAAGTTCTAGATCACATAGACACTAATAAAAATAAATAAAACAAAATTTATGATTAGAAACATTTCATTCAATTTATCTAAATATCAATTTCAATGATAATCAGTATAAAAAAAATAACATAGGTAGCAACAGAGAAACAGAGACAACAATTTATATGTCAGAGGAAAGAACATTTGACCCCAATTTATAAAACTCCATACTTATTTGGAATCTGGGAGACAGGGCTCGCCAAGTAAGAACAAAGGTGAAAGTTCTAAAATGGCCGCTCTAGAAAAGGTTCATGATCCCTGCTTGTTCGAAGCCAGCGCTTAGTAACAGCGCTGAGACCCTACTACAAATGAAAATCAACCTTATTCTGTACACTATAAAGTAAGTTCTAGATTGCGGTAGAGTTTGTTATTGATCGTCGGTTCACGCGAAAAAGTTTCGTACTTATCGAATATAAGCGATACACGTACAGTCAAGCGCATGACGAGTTACCCTGCTTTGACCTCTATGAAGTCGTAATAGAGACGAATTTCCTATGTATATGTGTAGGTTGATGTGTTGTTCACCTTATTATTTTATTAATTGACTTATCCGATGTACATTGAAATTTATGTGTTATTTCGAATGTTTTAACGTTCATTTCGGGTTGAAATCTTTCCAGCTGTAGAAATTATTAAAACGGTATAATGTTTTAAACCGAATTATAAAATGAGATGAATAAGATGATTGATTTTATGATTTTATGATTTTATGGTTAATTTTAGATTAACATTTAAAGAGACTGACTTTTAAGTGTCTATAGAAAAGTATAGAATAAGCGATTGAACCAATTGAAGAAAAAGTTTCATATTATATGTCAACCTAATGGGTTACCCACGGGTTACCATAAATAATGGGTAAAAAGTAATAGATATACATATACAGGGTTATTTTGAAACCATTGGCCAAATTTTCGCAGCAGATTTGGTTGATGAAATTGAGCTTTCCAAAAAAAATTATGTTAGGAAAATGATATTTTTTCTGCTTTCCATACAAATTGGTCGATCAGCTAATGGGACTTAGTATGGAAAGTTGCCTGTGGTGTGGCCCTAGAATAGCACCAACCCATCTCTTCCCGTGGGTGTCGTAAGAGGCGACTAAGGGATCTAAAACACCGGAGGATGGGCAGCAGCATCTTTCCGCGTACTATGACATCACACTGCGATCGCCAACCCGCCTGCCAAGCGTGGCGATTACGGCAAAACCCCCCTATGGTTGTTACACCCATAACACGGCCCCGAGTCCCCGGCGGCCCCGCTATCCCCGGACTCTGGTAGCGGTCACGGTAACGGCAGGGGCAGGGGTGCTAAGAATCCCCGGCAGATGCCAGGCTACCAACCCCGACGACCTTTGGCCCTGGCAACTTATAACACGTGCACACTGCGGACCGACGAGAAGCTCGCTGAACTGGAGGAAGAATTGAGCAGGTTACGATGGGATATTGTAGGGTTATGTGAAGTCCGAAGAGAGGGGGAGGACACCATGATCCTCAAGTCCGGAAACCTGCTCTATTTCCGGGAGGGCGACCAACTGTCCCAGGGTGGTGTCGGGTTTATCGTCCACAGGTCCCTCGTCAACAACGTGGTCCAGGTCGAGAGTGTTTCGGCGAGGGTAGCGTACCTTGTACTCAGAATTACCAAACGGTATTCGTTGAAGGTAATACAAGTATACGCACCGCCCTCATATCGCTCCGACGACGAGGTAGAGACTATGTATGAGGATATTTCTAGAGCCATACATAGCTCCCAGGCCCACTATACCGTTGTGATGGGGGACTTTAACGCGAAACTGGGCAAACGAAGCGATGATGAGCTGAGGGTGGGGAATTTTGGATATGGAAGGAGGAATGCACGTGGTCATCTGCTGGCCGGCTTTATGGAGAAGGAGGGCCTCTTTATGATGAACTCCTTCTTCAAAAAGCCAAAACAGCGAAAGTGGACATGGTTGCATCCTAATGGCGTTACAAAAATGAGATTGACTTCATCTTGTCGACGAAGAGGCACATATTCAATGATGTCTCTGTGATCAATGCCGTAAAAACAGGAAGCGATCACCGATTGGTAAGAGGCACATTGAATCTTAGAATAAAACTCGAAAGGTGTCGACTGATGAAGTCTACGCTCCGACCAGCGCCTATCCAGCTCCAAAACCCCGAGAGCTTTCAGCTCGAATTGCAGAATCGCTTCGAATGCCTTGGAGACTGCGAAAATCTGGACGATTATAATGACAGGTTTGTGCAAATTGTCCAAACAGCTGGGTCTAAGGCTTTCAAAACCCGCCGTTCAAAAGGAACCAAAAAGATCTCGGACCTCACCAACAAACTCATGGAAGAAAGACGAAACTTGGTTCTGCAGTCCTCTGACGATGCTGCTCAGTATCGACGTCTAAACAGACAGATCTCCAAGTCCTTGACTCGTGATTTACGCCAATTCAATACTGACCGTATTGAAGAGGCGATCAAGCGAAATAAGGGCTCAAAAGTGTTTGCAAGGGATCTGTCTGTTGGTCAAAGCCAACTGACCAAGCTGAAGACTGAGGATGGCAGAATCATTTCGTCGAAGCCAGAGCTGTTGGAAGAGGTTGAGAAGTTCTACGGACAATTATACACCAGCGTACGCACACCTGTCAGTAATCTGGCCAAAGATCCAAGAGCCAGATTGACCCGAGCACTACACCGAAGATATCCCGGACGTCAGCCTTTATGAGATTAGAATGGCTCTCAAACAGTTAAAAAACAATAAGGCACCGGGTGATGATGGAATCACGGCTGAGCTTCTGAAAGCAGGTGGAACGCCGGTATTAAGAGCTCTTCAGAAGCTATTTGATTCCGTCATACTCGAGGGACAAACGCCTACGGCATGGCACAGAAGTGTGGTGGTACTTTTCTTCAAAAAAGGTGACAAAACCCTATTGAAGAATTATAGGCCTATCTCACTTCTGAGCCATGTCTACAAACTGTTTTCGAGAGTCATTACGAATCGTCTCGCTCGCAGGTTTGACGACTTCCAGCCTCCCGAACAAGCCGGTTTCCGAAAAGGCTTTAGTACCGTAGACCACATACATACGCTGCGGCAGATTATACAGAAGACTGAGGAGTATAATCAGCCATTATGCTTGGCGTTTGTGGACTACGAGAAAGCCTTCGATTCGATCGAGACCTGGGCTGTGCTACAGTCTCTCCAACGGTGCCAAATTGACTATCGATATATCGAAGCGCTGAAGTGTTTGTACGAAAACGCCACCATGTCGGTCCGTCTCCAGGATCAAGGCTCCAAACCTATCCAGTTGCAGCGAGGGTGAGACAGGGAGACGTGATATCTCCGAAACTGTTCACCGCCGCCCTGGAAGATGTTTTCAAGCTTCTGGACTGGAGCGGACTCGGCATCAATATCAACGGCGAGTACCTCACTCACCTTCGATTCGCTGACGATATCGTAGTCATGGCTGAGACCTTGGAAGACCTAGGCACAATGCTCGATGGCCTCTGTAGAGCCTCTCAACAAGTGGGTCTAAAAATGAACATGGACAAGACGAAAATTATGTTTAATATCCGTGTCGCACCCACTCCTCTGAAGGTTGGAGACTCTACACTCGAAGTTGTTGACAATTATCTATACTTGGGACAAACAGTTCAGTTGGGTAAGTCCAACTTTGAGAAAGAGGTCAACCGTCGAATCCAACTCGGCTGGGCAGCGTTCGGGAAGCTTCGCGATATCTTCTCGTCCAAAATACCGCAGTGTCTCAAGACTAAGGTCTTTGACCAGTGTGTGTTGCCAGTAATGACATACGGAACAGAGACGTGGTCGCTTACTATGGGCCTCATAAGAAGGCTCAAGGTCACCCAAAGGGCGATGGAGCGCGCTATGCTCGGAGTTTCTCTGCGTGATCGAATCAGAAATGAGGAGATCCGTAGGAGAACTAAAGTAACCGACATAGCCCGCAGAATCGCGAAACTTAAGTGGCAGTGGGCGGGGCACATAGCTCGTAGAACAGATAGCCGTTGGGGCAGAAAAGTTCTCGAGTGGCGACCACGAACCGGAAAACGTAGTGTTGGCAGGCCTCCCACTCGGTGGACCGACGACCTGGTGAAGGTCGCGGGATGCGCATGGATGCGGGCAGCGCAGGACCGGTCGTTATGGAAATCCTTGGGGAGGCCTTTGTCCAGCAGTGGACGTCTTTCGGCTGAGAGAGATGGAAAGTTGAAATTTTTTGTTATTCTTTTACTACAATTTCTTTCGGATGTAGTTGTATTCCAAGTACTGAGCATATTGTAAAAATTTGCCCAGTAGTTTAAAAATAACCCTGTATTATATGTGGCAAAGAGTAACTAGGAGCATTTCAGTGGCTATGTTTGACAAAAGCAGCCTAGATGTCTTTTTCCAAGGTTCAACTTATGTGTATAGGGAGGCCTATGCCCAGCAGTGGGACAGTACAGGCTAAACAAAAAAAAAAAAGTACCTAATCATACTAATATTATAAAGAGAAAGTTTTTGTAAGTTTGTGAGATTGATTATAAGGGGTATCTTCGGAACTACTGGACTTATTTCAAAAATTATTTCACCAATAGAAAGCTATATTATACCTGAGTGACATAGGCTACAACTTATGTATGCAAAGTCGGGGCGGGGCGCTAGTTCATAATAACAAGGCAATATTTCATTTTTTTTTATGAAACAATATATGGTAAGGTTAGTTTTCAGTTACAGTTAGTTTTCTCCAATAAATAGATTGAAATTCAAGAGTTATAGGTATTATCCGGTTATTATAACGGAACAAAGGCTTCGCACAAACTTTGTGAAGGAAATAAACGCTCATTTTCAGAGTTGGAAGCCACGTACTTCCTCGAATTACTTCTAGGAAAATGTAATGAGAAGCTTTTCACGGAATTACTTTGAAAGCTCGTGAATTTCGCAATTAAAATTTAGATTGTAATTAAGTTACTTTTCAACCGACTTCCCAAAAAAGGAGGAGGTTATATGTTTCGATGTATGTATGTTTTTTTTTTATGTATGTTCGCCGATTTCTCCGCCAATTGTGGACTGATTTCCTAAATTGTTGTTTTATTCGTAATGGTGTATTCCCAAGTTGGTCCCATTTTAACCACGTCAGAATCTGTTCGGTAATTTTAAAGATACCTAACAAAATATAAAAATACCAACATTGCATTATAGAGCAAAAGCCCGTGACAGCATGCCCTTCCTTATTTTATTAAAACTCAATATTTTCTGTGTACGTCCCCAACATAGAAATAGGGATTAGCGACTATAAAAGTTGGATCATGATTACTTAGGCAGATTATTTGTGGCAACAACATTTAAAGTGGTAGCTCAATTCCTCATAGTAAAGTTTTTAACGATTTTATTCCTAGTAATATTAGGAATCACGCCATCAATTTATTGGCAATTGGTGTAGATATAAACCACTGCTAGATATTGTAACTTTACTAAATTATAGTTATATTTGTTTTATTATAAAAACTGATGATTTAATGTTACTTTGGGAGGCCCCAAGGGTGCTTTTTATACCTATAAAAATCATCCTTGCTATAAAATATTACCAGCATAAGCAACTAAGATCCAAATTTCATAGCTAGTCGATAATATTTTTTACCCGTGTATACCACGCAGAAAAACATTCAGCAATTTGAAAATAAGGAAGGTTTGGTCATCACAGGCTCTCGGTCTATTTATGTGCCAAAAATAATAGACAATTTGACATGTTCTGACACTTCAAATCAAACTGACATAAAAAAGTTTCAAATTCTTTATTTTCGGCCAGTGAAAGAAAAGTTTTAGTTTTTATTAAAGAAAATAGGTGTAGAAGCACTAAAAATGATAAAATAAAACTTTTTTCCAAAAAAAATGAACCGACTTCCATCATAAAACTTAAAATCATGAAATAACAATAAAGAAAAATGTATAAGCATACTACCTACTGAATGAGGTGAAGTCGGTGCCAAGTTAAAATTGTGTGGTGCTAAATTAACATTAGAATCATATATAAAAATGCCTAGCTGAGCAATTACATAATATTCTTTTTCCTGCACTTGGCACCGACTTCACCTCATTCAGTAGGTAGTATGCTTATACATTTTTCTTTATTGTTATTTCATGATTTTAAGTTTTATGATGGAAGTCGGTTCATTTTTTTTGGAAAAAAGTTTTATAATTTAACTCGTCTACTTTCAGAGAGTTTTATTACTGGTACTTAGATTTCCAAGTTGTCTTGAAAAGCAATCTGACATGACTCTACCGCCATCTACGCGAATTAAATAGTGAGGTAGTTTGCAGGATTCTTACTATGATTTTCTCAAAAAAAAAAACTGAAAATTATATTTTTCCTTTTTCGGAAGCAGGTGGTGGTGTACAAACTATGAAAGTATTTACATTATATATAGGGTATTATATTATTTATATAGTATACTTACATATACTTCTACGACCTAATTCAAATGTATATGTATATAATACCTCCTGAAAATCGATTCGTAAGAATGATTTTGACTAGGTTTTATATACAAAATTGTTTTTTTCTAATCCGACTAACAAACAAAGAAAGCAGCCATTTCATATTTATTAATATAGTCAAATTTAAGTACCTGTACAAATTATGTTTTAACAATTACAAAAAACAAAGAATAAATAGAAATAACCATCCAAATAAAGCCAGAAAAATTGTACCTAAAGTTCTGTAAATATATTAAAGTTATTTCAATATATTTATAGCGATATAAGCTCTACAATTGTAATTAAACTTTTCCAAAAATCATTAACAAACAATCGTTTCATTTGATCACAGAATTCAGGAATGAATATTATTACATCTGATTGATAGCTTCACGTACCTCTCGTTAGGAACAGCTGCGAGCTTTTAAGCTTTCAAAGGGTTGGGGTGACTTTTTGGAGCTTTTGGCCGATAAAGAATGATTGATAAATGTATCGATGTGATTAGGCATGTGCCGTTTGGTTTTTTACCAATTTTGCCAAAGGAGGGTTCAG
Organism: Ephestia elutella; assembly: GCA_018467065.1. NCBI lineage: Eukaryota > Metazoa > Arthropoda > Insecta > Lepidoptera > Pyralidae > Ephestia > Ephestia elutella. The sequence continues at coordinate 18,284,704 of CM031566.1, read as the reverse complement.
CTGTCACCCAATGAACTAAAATATATTCTAAAAGGAGCTTCAGTCACTATAAATATAACCATGAAACTGTTTTTGTAAATAAATATTTTTTTACCCAAGGAATAAGTGATTAGCTGTGCCGCGCGGCTTTACAGAATTTGTTTTTTCAAATTGGTCCGGTCCTGGTATGTTCTCAGCTTTATAATTGACTGAGCGAGCAAAGTGAGCGAGGGCTATAATTCAAGTTGGGGCGAAAACACATTGTTTGTATGTATGTATGTATGTATGTATGTTTGTTCCTCGGTAACTCTCGAACCGTTGAATTAATTTCGATGATATTAAGAATACGTGTAGCAACTATTCATAGAATTTTTATATTCGTTTCGCAACAAAATCGGTTCAGCCGTTTTTGAGATATACGCATTTTTATGAAAATAAATTTCTCACATTTTAAAAATAATAATCGCGGGGTCTAATTTCGCGGCTAACCACTGGTGTAAGTAAGTAAGTATAGTATAAATTTTAAGGCACAACACTAACACGAACACACAAACGAAAGTACAATTCCCAGTACCATTAGCTCCACATCTCCCAAATGGACATTCCCGCTATATGAACCAACAAACACACACACCACCCACGTTTAACGACTTCCAACGTACAGTTTATAGTTTCCGCTTTCTTGTCTCGATCAGTGTAAATTTGAACTGTCTGTCTGTCAGTGTCTCTGTAACTACGCTCTAGACTTTGGAGATTATCCAAGGTCTATATCTTTCTTTTATCAAGTAATTTCTCTTAAAAATTCTTTCATTATTCGCTCCTGCGGGAATCTTGCGATAAAAAGTGCCCCATGCTAAGCCTCGGTAATTTCATCATAATGTGTCCAGTAGATTTGCGTGATTGAGTAATAAACATACGCACCAATTCAGCTCCAAACTTTCGTATTTACAACAGGTATTAGTAGAATAGTAGGATAGTTATTTGCTTGTTAATAAAAACAATAATAAAATATGTACCTAACTAGTTTCTACAAAACATTCCATCTTTGTAACTGATAAAAGCCCAAACCATCCACCATTTCGAATCGTAATTGAATTCTGCCGATAATATCCCGCAACAATGAGTTAGCAACGAATATGCCGATAAACGAAACAAAGGGTTCGGCTTATCAGCCACTAATGGACCTGATAACTCGGGAACAGCGAACAGGTAGTGGGATCAGTAATGATAGGTTGTGGTAATAAAGAGATTAAAGAGATGAGAACGATTATGATAATGGGTCGGGAGATAAAAGTAGTCCAGAAAATGGCAGCTATTATTCGGCTGATTTATTTTACACTAGCGACCCGCCTGTATTATACAATAAAGCAGGGAATGGCTGCATATGGAGAAAAATTTATTCTGTTCATTATTTTTCTGTTACCTAAGTATATCTTTTACAACTACTACTGTAAGTAAATCTTGTATCTTGTATTACCAGTAAGTAATGAAACAGTCAAGCCACATATTTTGTCTAAAATGTAGAGTTTGTAAAGTTATGTTAGGGCTTGTAGAGTAAGGCCCGCCCTTAGTAGCTTGGGCAACCAAGTCTAATACTCTAATAATTTTTACTACATTTTATTTACACATATTATTGGTGGAATACAATTTTATCGTCTATTTTTGTCTACAATTAACCATTCAAAATTCATTAAGAAAACTAACAGATATACAAATCCATAAAACTGTTTTTTTTTTTTGGCAGAAGGAAAAAAACGAATCGATCAGCTGGAAATAATGACGACTTAAAGGTGTCTACAAAGAAAGGTATGATGTTTTGACTTTGACTAGTAGTTTGTCGTCAAATAGTCACAAAGGTAGCTTAATGGACTGAATACAGCAGCTGGGGGCGACACTAGCTCAGTTTTACAAAGACCAAGTACAACAAAGAGAAAGTTGTGATTCTATCGCGTTGGGACCCGAGACTTGTACAACATAGACGTTTCTTGTAAATTACTGAAAATAGTACAAATAGAACTAAACAATTACGCGAGTAACCAGAAACATGCCGACGGTAAAGCGTTAAAAATCCAAATTAACAAACTCCCAGATTTTTTTCTGGACCTTGCTTTACATAATCTGCGTTACTCTTTTTGTGAAAATATAGGTGATACCCATCGAAATACAACTTTAAAAAGTCCTACCATACCAGTGCACCAAATTTTAAAATCTGTTCTACAGTTGAGGCGCAAATTGAAAGTGTAAAAGTCAGAAATTTTTACGGAAAGAGTAAACATGCATTTTTCTGCCAATGATATATGAGTTCCGGTGCCCTGGGTGACTGGCAAACCGTGATAATACAATTTGCTATCGGCAAGATGACTGATGGTGTGTGTTTGTTTGTGAATTCGTACACCTTGCCCAAGGTGTGATCGGTTTTGTTAACGGTTACCCGCAGCCTGCCACATTTCCATTTTTCAAGACCCGTATAATTTCAACAACGGTCTTTTGACTTTTTGGTATCCTATCCCATACCGCTAATATATAGAGAAACATTTTATCTACCAGCTAAATTAATAGCAGCTAATGGTTGACTGGGAGAAAATGCCATATGGCGTTATATCTACCATTTGTACATATTTTTTTTGTAATTTGTGCAATCAAGTTTTTAAATAAATAAATCAATTTTTAGACCACTTGGATGATGAAACTGAATAGGTTTCCAAAGAAGTCTATAGCATAAAGTGTCAATTTGTTAATTTCCCATACGATTGGCCGATCAGCTGATTGGACTTAGTCAAATTCGGCAGAAATTCAGTGACTAAAATTACGCGACGTTCAACTGAAACTTTTACAATCATTTAGCTTCGGCCAAGTGAGCTCTAAGCAAGGAATTTTGAAAATGGGTGAAAAATTAACAAAAATAAAATAACAAAAGGTTTATGATCACGTTTTATAGCAGAAGTTTCGAATTAAAATCAGATCTCTATCCGTCTATATTTCAATGCTATATTACTGCATAAATAAAAAAATGTATGTCGGCAAATTTTATTTCGATCGTTTATTGGTCGTAAACTCGGAAACATATTTTACTTTTTTTAAACCATTAAACTCATTTGACACTTCGAAATGGTATAGCATCTGCCGATTCGCCCTTTCATTACTTAACCGACTTCGCATAAAGAGTGACTGGTTTAAGGGAATTTGGAAATTATGATCTTTGTGGTACATATTAAATTTCAGACTTTGATACATGTATAACTAAATGCTTAACTAGAAATGCCATCTACTCTCTATAGAAAATTTGTCGCTTTTCTAGCTTATCATGGGGTAATTTGTGAACTCTAGTTTTAAGTCCTTATTTATATATTACACTAGCTGTTGCCCGCGGCTTCGCCCGCGTGAGTTTCGCTTAGATGAAAAGTCTTTTTGTGTTCCAAACTGTTTCAGATGTTTCGGATCTTCGATTTTTATACGTCTACAGAAAATGCTTATCAGATTATTCAAGTTTTGCTAAGGCGCCATTTCCATATATGTTATAGTGTAGCTGGTCTCTTAGAGTTATTCATCAGATGTTCCAGATCTTCAATTTTTATACGTCAGCAGAAAATGCTCATCAGGTTGAACGATTTTTGCTAAGGCGCCATTTCCATATATGTTATAGTGTAGCTGGTCTCTTGCAGTTCTTCATCAGATGTTCCAGATCTTAAATTTTTATACGTCAGCAGAAAATGCTCATCAGGTTGAACGACTTTTGTTAAGGCACCATTTCCATATTTCTTATGGTTTAGCTGTTCTGTTATGGTTCTTCATCAGGTGTTCCAGTTTTCAAAATCAATTATAGCCTATATGTTGCCCAGGCTTAATAGCTATACAACAAAAAAAGTTGCATTCAAATCCGTCCAGTAGTTTTTGCGTGAAACGCGTACATACATACAGACAGACAAAAAATTTTTTTTGCTTTCTATTGTTCTTTTTGAGTGTCCCTCTATCCATTTTAGTCAAAAATACTAAATGTACAGACAAAATATTTTTACTGTTTTATTATATGTATAGATTTAGCAATACGCATGGCAATAACTAGGTGATTGTAAATTCAAATTCCAGTCAAAATTTGAGTTTGATGAAAAAAATAACACCATAGTAAAGAATAATTAGCTCTATGCATAAAAGAAATTCAATATTCTTCTAAGAAATATTTAAAAAAATGACAAAACTTTATGGACAACATGCATGGAGTAGGCAAAAAGAAATAGAGATTAGTTAGTAAATATCAGAATAACTCTATGGTAAATATCCAAATCCACAAGTAATAGGGATGCATTGTATGCATCTTGTGCATTGTATTTTGGGAAATGTCACAAATACTATTAATCAAGCAATTCCCAAGTTATTCAACATTTTATTAATGCTGTACAAATTCTATTTGAAGATACAAAAAGGCATTTATCCAAACCAACATCTCACAATGATGACTTTATAAATATTTAACGATTTTTGTTGACAATTTTTTTCGGTGTCATTTATTTTTGACAATAGAAGAAACAAAACTTGTATTCGCATCGTAGGGGGCACCTTGAGGTTTGAAAAAAAAGTAAAACTATTCAAAGTATTAATAGGTATTAAAATAAAAAAAATTACAGTACAAGTAAACATCAACTGTTGTTTTCTTTTGTGTATATTTAGGGATACCTAGGGCATTACATTACTGCTACACCAAATTTCTACCAGTCGAATTACTCACGGGTGAGTAGTGGGAAATCCAATTTTACAATTCCTTTTTTTCCCTAGCTATTTGCGTCCCATTGCTGGGCAAAACTTCCTCCACATATCTCTATCTCTGGTTTTTCCATCCATTCTCTATCAAACGCTCTCAAGTCGTCCGCCCATATAGTCTTATTAAAATCAAAATGTATATTGAACTTATAGCCATACTAGCTGCGCCCCGTGGCTTCGCTTCCATGAGAATTTCGGGATAAAGTACCCTATGTGCTATTCCCGGTATTTTTCTACCCGTATACTAAATTTCATCGAAATCCGTCCAGTAGATTTTGCGTGATTCAACAAACATCCTCACAAACGCACAGACTCTCATTTACACTTTCGCATTTATAAGTACGAATAGTACGATAGTAGGATTTAATGGCATACTCTTGTCCTATATTAGGTATTTAGATTTAGAGTTCTAAGCTCTTGTTACATAAAATATGCACCGAGCAATTACCAACGCACCGACACACATCTCCATACTCGCCTCACCCTCGCAATCAACACACCCTCGGCCCAACAGCTGATTCAAACAATCTATTTTCAGAAGGCCACCCTTGAAAATACCCTTCGTTCAAAACCCAACTTTAACACCACCCGTCACGGTCCAATTTTGATAGCGACGTCACCCCAGTCAGCTGTTAAGTAATGTGTCTGTTATTTTTAAGAATTCCCGGACAAAATTTATGAGGATTAAGGAAAGGTGCGCCGTAATTTTTGGGTTTTAGTCGTAAAAAATGGTGATTTCAAGCTTGTAAGGAATTGTTAATTTTCATGTGTCGATTCGATGTGTTATTTTTTTTTTTGTCTATGATGAAAATACATCACGATACCATAGCCATATCTGACGTAACCACAATGTGGTAGATAATCGTAATAGTTTGTGGTATATTGTAGGATATATCATTATAATCTAGACTTCTCTATTGATCCAGAGCAGATAGACAGACAGAAACTTATTCAGTAACTATGCTTATATTGATTCATTTACGTCGGCCTTTGTGGAGCAGTGTTATGTCCTTTCCTTATAGTGTCTCTTATCCGTCCCTTATTAGAAAGTATAGTTTTGTTGAGAGTGTCCCATAAGCAAGCACCCATAACACAAATAATACATAAGTTCGCGGCAGCACTAGTTACCCAGAGGTGAAACCTAAATATCACTGTAATATCGGGGAACCCTTCTGCTATTTTACATAATTGATAGCTCTCCCAATTCATTTCCTTCCACGTTCACTTTGCGCATTCATCACCTCTAAATATCTTCCAGATAGTCAACGATATTCCTAATAACTCGCGGAGATCCCCCAGGATTCGAACTGCACAGATGTCGGTCTAAAACCGTTGACTGCACCCCCGCCTAGCAGCCATCTTGGATCAGCTGTTCGTCGCCATTTACTGGTCGTAAGATAAAGGTTACTATTATAGTTGTTTTTAATTTTTATTAAAGTTCACTAAGTTCAGGAAGGAATGGAAGCTTCTAGTATCGGAAGCCAAGATCCTCTTTGGGTCGTCGAGCCATCGAAGTAAGTAAGTAAGTTTAAGCATGACATTGTTTGATATATACATTTACTGCAAAACTGGGTTGTCAGGTCAGTTGATTCGTCACGTATTTGTAAGTTCCATACCTTGAAAGGTAATTCGTCACACCTAGATTTACATTACATAAAATTTTTGATGATTATTTAACTGTTAGGACGAATCTATCGAGATCCAACATTTTCTTGTTTAAATTATTTAATAATAATAAATGTTAATTAATGTTAATTATAGACAAAATTCTTATTTATGGAGAACAGGTAATTTATATAACAATATTTCATCTGAGGTGGATATTGATTTATTCAATTGTAGCATTCCCAGTTTAAGGCGCCTTCTGACTAACTTCTTCTTCCCAATTGATCCAGTCGACGGTCAACAGCTGCAACAGTGATACCTATTGATATAATCTTTATTAAATTATTATTATTTTTTCGCCCTTCTCACTGCGGGCGGCATCACTCTAATAATGTTTAAATTGAATTGTGATTTTTACCAGATCTTCTAGTTTTTTTATTAGCTTATTAAGATTATTGTTCAAAATTCGACTTTAACGCACTCATACACACTCATCCGTAGCAAAAGTTTGATAATAGTGTATGAATAATATGCATCTAGTCGTGAAGACCTCTAAATGACTGTATGTTTTTTTTATTGTTGTTTATGCATGTTAGGCTAAGTTGTTGGTTTTCCCAATAAATAAAAATAAATAAAAAAATAAAATTATTCGATGTCCCTGCACAACAGAGCGTCCAATACTTCGAAACAGAATCTTCGTCAACGTTCCATAGACAAAAAGTGCGTTCGGAATCGTTATCTCATCGACAATCTGCCACCCTGGGGGGAGCACCTGCTATCATTCCATCGCCATTTCCTCGATGACTGAACGCCATGTTTTAGCTGACAGCTCCAAGAACGCACTCACAGGAAAATACTTCCTCTACTTAACACAAATGTACCAAAATCCTCCCTTTAAATATCTGGAACTCCTAACCTTTTAGCAACAAAGGTCAAAGTCGCGAAAAATTAACATTGATAACCGAAAATAGAAGTAAGGATCCTTGCTACCAATCTTATGGTTGATGTGACTTTATCGTTATAATAGAGATTGTGTGCGAACGAGACGGCGCGATGTGAGCGAGCGAGATGGGGGACTTGATGAAATTCATGAAGTTTGCAGAATATTTTCATGTAGCAATTTGGTAGCGAGTGGAGCGAATTCGGTAATATCTAGGGGAGTGGGTTCGATTCCGGAGATTGATGGGCGTAGATTGGGACCATTATTGACTGGAGCGATGGATTAGGAACAGTTTAATATTCATCTGACTTTAACTAATCTTGTTATGATAGAAGGTTCGTGTTTTTGTTTGTTAGTAAATTTAAAAACAACTCAGTCGATTACTGAACCATATAAGGGAAATAACCACTCGAAAAGGGAACTAATAAATGAAGATTTTGATTCTTTAACAATCAAAGAAGAATAGACGATTTGGAACAAAACAATTCCGAAATAGATACAACGGACTAGGTTTCCTAATTATCCTTTGCTATAATCCCAATTATATCCTAATACCTATTATAAATGCGAAAGTGAGTTTGTTTATTTGTTTGTTACATCTTACGCATCATCGTACGCTTTATCTACTGAACCAATCAGAAACCGTCCTGAAATTTTGCAAACACATTGTTCGAAGTACTGAGAAGGACATAGGGTATCTTTCATCCCGGGAAAAAGCACTGTTCCCGTGGGAAATTCACGCGGGCAAAGGCGCGGGCTAAAGCTAGTATAAATAAGGAATCTTAAAATTTCCACAGCTAGTATTAAATATTAAGTCTGATATTGGGGAATACTTACTGTTGTAAATAAAATTGTATTTGTATTCTTTTCTCTCCTATTGCAATATACGGGTACGTATATTAAGTACCTAAAAATAATAACTAAAGGTCAATGCAACATTAAAAGTCTCAATGCAACATTAAGAGTCCCCAATCACCATCCATTTGAAATTCAAATTCAGGGAAGAAAAATTCCCAACTGTGTTTAATTCTTCTCTCAATGGATTCAGCACAATACATTATTACAATAAATATGCGTATGCGACAATTATAAGTACCCTTGTATCTGACCACTGTTCCCACTGTGTGATTTACATGATCGAAAATGAACTTTATCTGGAAGTAATAAGGTAGAAATTTGTATGATAATTTACTTGCAGTGCTTAACCCTTTCCCCGCACAATGGGTGCAGATTTAATTGTGAGTAAAATATTTAAATGTACTGGTTTCGTTATAAAGTATAAGCTGAGGAGAGAGCGATTTAAAAAAGTCCTTTTTATTTACAAATTTCATGAAAATTTATATATAGAACATTTATCTTTCTTGTTAAATTTTATTGTTCTTTCGACTTGTGTAAGATATTTTTACTGTAGTTTTAATGTTTAAGCTCCTTTAGCTACCTCAGTGGACTATCAGGTTATTCAGCCTAAACTGGAAGCAACTAAGCGAAATACATAGGTACCTAGTTGCATCGCCTGGGATTCGATTCCATGACTTCCATGTTACTTGTTGTTGTGACTACTATGATTTTATAACACAGAACATTGAAATATTCAATTAAAGGTCTCAAACTACTGTGCATTTGTTTTGAAATAATGAGGACCAATGTTTGTAAATCATTTTTATCTCTTCTAACTTTTATCTTGCACCGTAACCCTAAATGACAGGGAATGTAAAAAGAAGGATGCCCACATCTGACCTGTCAAAATCACCATAATGTATTGTGATATCGATTGTATTAAAAAAAAGTATGTTATTCTGAAAACAAAATATTATTTTTTCATAATTTTCAGAAATCAGGAAAAAAAGAATAGTATATATATTTAGCTGATAATATTAAAACTTATTGGAAAAACCAAAAACATTAGGAATATATTACAAAAATATAGCGTGAACGTCCATCTGAACAAGTTTTATTGAAGCGATTCACATAGCGGCAATCCATTTGCCGCCAAAATTAACGTCACGGTTGTGATCTCTATGTTTGTCCATGAGCGAGCAGCGCATAGAAGACGTAGTCATTTCTTTTTTCTGTGCGTAGAGGTTCATCAGCTAATTCGGCCGTTCCTGATACCGGTGCGTCCTCGCCCGCTTCAGCATCAACAGCAAAAGGTGATGGCTCAGCTTGAACCTCTACGGCATATAATGGCCTACAAATAACATTATCAGTATTAGAACACAGTTAAAATTTCCATTAAGAAATCTGAAACAACTGGTAGTGCCGAAGGAAATAGTAGTTCCCCAAGGCACCACTGGCATCCCATGGTTGTGCCACTGGGAATGTAAACGTTCCCATGGCCCAACTACAACAATACATCAATTCCCCAAAGCACCACAACTTGTTCTCTATTTACTTTGTGGGCACTACCAAACTGGTAGTGGTACTATACTGGTAGTGTCACGCGGTTAAGTATGCTTCGGGTAAGAAACGGAAATAAGTTCATCATGAATTGACAGAGAACTCCTCGGGTTATCTTTGATTGGCATGATGATTTTATTTCAATTTTTTTAAAGAACTCAATAGTCATAGACCTAATATATACTGTGCCAGTATATAGCAAGTCCATGGCACTATCAGAGCTGGTTACTAAGTGTAGTGCAGAGCCCTCAGCTTGCACACAACACCCAATCGATCCATATCTGTTTACTCCTCCGCAACGATCGGTCTACTTTCCCACTAAGTGTAGAGCCCTCAGGATACACACAATTGTCTGAATCAAAACCTTCAGGTTAGTTTCGAACCAGACCTGGCAGAGCCCTCAGGTTGCCATCCACAATAATGATGCAATATGCAGCGTTACACATTATATCAATTCACAGCACAGAGCCCTCAGGATGTGCAACAAATCTCAATTAGCAGAGCCCTCAGGATGCTATCAACTTTCTAGCGCAGAGCCCGCAGGGTACGCATTACAATGTCGTTTACTCGAACATCCTGTTTCTTTCGGTTCTTGTCCAGCAATTCACTAGCACGCTGCTGGGCAAGTTCTCGCAGGAACTCTCGATTAGGGCCAGTTCTCTCCATCGCAACGTGGCGAACTGTTCAGTTCGGATGACAAGCTCCACATCATCACTGCCAAATTAAAGAATCATGTGTGAATATTGAGTTAATTCATGTTGGGTCCTACCCAAGGTGAGCTGTATTTTTTGCAAATAATAATACACCAACATTCGCGAAGTAATAATTTGTTTCTACGCGAACCACATTCATATCATAACAATGGTACGAATACGACAATACCGCTCAACCTCCTGACCATTACTTTCTTTGATTACTTTGCTCAGTTTGCTGCAGGCCCAAGCCACCCCTATGTGCGGCGCACACAGGTGACAAGCCTTTGGGGGCGCCGAATAAAGTGTCAGTGATTTTCCTCCGGATCTGTGGTCCAATCGCTGTAATTATTTTTACGTAACAACATTTAGAGTTAAGTTTGCCATACGTCCCGTATAGGGCCATCACCGTACTTGACCATCCTGTACCGTACCGTACGCGAAGGCGTTCCGTCCGGTACCTAATACTAATAACGATAAACAATTCGTAAGTAACGCACACAGGTTGGCGCGGCCCGACATTGGTGCGTTTCTGATTTTTGATGTAAAAAAAGTGAATATCACTTCCCAAATCTTCAATTATAAAACGAGGTACATACTTTTTACATACCTCTATCAGTTATCTACTATTAACCGACTACGAGGTACCAATTAACGATATTGCGTTCTCAAATAAAAGTTTAAATTGACAAAAGCTGTCTTGCTTGGTGATCGAATACTATCAAATTTATTAGTCTGTCAACCACTAACGTATAGGGTATTGCCTCGATTGTTAAACAATTGTTACCTAAAACACCGTGATTGACGGATTAAGAAAACAAAACACTAATTTACACTATTCTCAAATAATAAGTATTTTTTATTTATTTATTTATGCAGAAAAGATGTTTTAAAAATGCACAGTGGCGACACGGAGTTAGTTCAGGGTTGATACAGAACCATCTTATGAGTATAGGGATAGCTACCCTACATAACACATGCGTAGATACTCACATTTCTATGTACCATGTATTACACTTCTATTGTACCGAAATTGTATCGCGTATTCATATTTCTATGTTATGAATAGACTTTCTATAATTAAGACAGAACCATAGAAGAAATAGTAGTTCTATGGACACACGTTAGTACGTACTAATAGTAGCATAGCCACCACTTGCCCCTACACATAAGCAATGTATGAGCTACGCAAACAACACAGAGAAACAGATCTCTGGCTTTCTCTGTCCCAATATAAAATAAATTTGTCTCAGTCTGAGACTCTCAGACGGTGGCCCTTTGGAACAAAACGTTACAAACGAGATTGTTCTCTTGTAACATCTAGCATAACGTGTTCCGTCTAGTTCACCGTCACTAAATTTCTGCAGCAGAGACTCGTTGTCTCGTCAGCGGCCTATGCGCGCCAAGTACATAATCATCACACAGATTTTTAGTACGAAATAAAGATTTGGTTTGATCTCACCTGATATGGCTTTGATCGAAGATCGCAGCAATCAGCTATCTGTTACCTCACTCATAACATTTTCCGTTTTCCGCACTCGAAAACGCTGTACACTGAAGCCCAAATACAGGGCACGCTGCACACGCGGCGACAGCATCATGCATCGGCGGCGTCGTCAGCGAGGAAGAAGCTCCAGCCAACATCCCGCGTAGCGTAGACGGCGACAACACCGCCCCTGGATTATTCTCGAGCGCATCAAGCGCGCAATTATAGTTTGGAAGTTATTGAACCAAACCAGGATCGGAAGAACGTTCACGCTAGCGAGATCTACTTTCAGACTCAGATGTAGCTATTTCTAGCAGTAAAACTGAGCGCAATCAAGTACATCTAAAACTCGATGCTATTAGCAAATATTTAAGTACTTAAAAAACTGAAAATCAACAAAAACCTTAAACAGTCATGATGGCTCAGAAAGTGGTTTTGGAATCAATCCAAATCAATCCCACTTCTGAATTTAGCTGATAATATTAAAACTTATTGGAAAAACCAAAAACATTAGGAATATATTACAAAAATATAGCGTGAACGTCCATCTGAACAAGTTTTATTGAAGCGATTCACATAGCGGCAATCCATTTGCCGCCAAAATCAACGTCACGGTTGTGATCTCTATGTTTGTCCATGAGCGAGCAGCGCATAGAAGACGTAGTCATTTCTTTTTTCTGTGCGTAGAGGTTCATCAGCTAATTATACTTATATACATTTGAAAATATTTTTTTCGAATAAACATTGCGAACCATAGACAAATTTAAAGTGACAGGTCATTCGATGTATGGGCGGTGGGCATCCTTCTTTGAATTTATAATATGAGGGTCTTAGCCACCCCTATGATCCTAGAACTTGGCGTGCCCGTATCTTGGTTACTGTAGATTGGATATTTGATATCAACGTCCTATCAATACTTAGAATACTTAGTCCCAGGTTCAAATCCTACAGAAATCGTGAAACCATATAATGAGATATGCATCGTGGTTACATATTATAACCAGGAGAAACATATGAACTGAGTTAAACAGCTTTACTTAAGTAAGGTTTGAAAAAATCCTCCAACTCCATGCTGGCTAAGACCAGGAAAAACTTAAAAAAAATTGGATTAACAATACGCATAATAATATATCATCTCGCTATAAAAACAAAATATCGTACGGTCGTTTGTTGACATAAAAAATGATGGACTGGTCACGAAATGGGCTACTAGGTTTGTGTGTGTTTATGATGTAATCTGTCCTTGAACCAACCGGTCCTTTTTATTTTTTGCCGGAGTATATGGTAATAATACATAATACTAGTTTTAAACGATCTTTGTTGAGAATATGATGTAAATTTTATAAAAATTAAATAATTATTCGACACTGTGAGCTATTTTTAACTGTCGGTATTTAAAGTTAAAACGGATTAACGGAGTAAAATAATAAAGTGTATGTACCTAATTCATACTCGTGTGCGTTGTAAATGAGAATTAGGTTAATTTTAATATTATTTTAAATACAGCACTTAAGATAAGCGACACGCATCGACCAAAAATAGAATAAAATAATTTAGATAAGTAACATTACCAAGACTTCGCAAATTAAGGTGAAAACAGATGTAAACGCTTAGAGAAGTGTAGTTCTTTATACGAGAATGGTCAAGAATGGAACAGCGGTCGATACTAAATTTAATGCTAGGTGTGCTTTAGTGGTAACACGGGCAAAAAAATACCCTTATTACTTTTGGTTGCAAGACTGATGGTAACACGGGAAATAAAGGGACATTATACAGAAATGATAAGAGTAAGATATCTCATGGAGAGTGTAGAGCCAAGCTTCTCTACACGCCCAAAGAGAATCTTTGATTTTGTTATGAATATTTTTATTCATACAATTCGTATAGCTCTGTGTTTTAATTATTTTGTTGCAAGCCTAAACGAGACCAGGATCACAAAAAAACGTAGGTTACATATCAGCGTCCCTTTTTTACGCTCAAGCAAGAAAGAGATGGGCATATCACGTGTTTGTCGACATAAAAAATAGCTGCCAGTGTTACACGTCCACGTTTTTTCTTAAATTTTGAACATTCTGACCACGACAGCATGAATGTTTTTTTACCTGGCTGCCACAGGTTATAAATCTTATCCTAAGCACATTTTTTGTACAATAAAGTGCAAGATTTTTGGATTTAATCCAGTAACTTTGTTGGACTATATTGTGGCCTCAGGGTCCATTTTGGTGAAATTCCTAAAACCCTCGGTGAAAAACTCCAACTCGCACTTGACTGTTGTTATATTTATATTGTTATATATCTATATGATTATATTCTGTGTTTCATAAAATGCTTTCCTGTGAGGTAGCACAGCAAATTATGAAACAATTTAATGTTTTTTTTATTTACTAGCAAATTGAGATAAGAAAATCAACAAAATCAAAAGGAATATTTTGTTCTTATTTTATCAGTTAATTTATTAAAAATATACTATTAACATAATGTAATTCAATACAATCACAATCTTTGATCATTTCTTCTCAATTTCACATCAATCTATAGATGTAAAAATTTACAGTCTTATAATTCAAACGCTTGACGTTGGCGCCGGCCGGTGGAAAGTTGATAATGATAACTGGTTTGTAACTGTCTGTCCGTCTGTAACACTTGTGTGGCGCCATTATATTATTAGAATAACTATTATATTATCGATTATTATAAAGGTCAAGAACTTACGGAACAAATCATTATTAGAATAGCTTATTCGATAATCTTACATGATCGAGATTAGAAAGTAGTTTGCGTTTCTAACAAAAATAAAATTATAGGAACTTATTACTTCCATGCTGGTCTGGGAGCAAACAAAAAACATAGAATGTGCCAGCTGCTTCTCTTCCCGCGCAGATTGTAAAAGTCAATCGAGGGAAGGGCTTTAAACTGGGGATTCCTCCACTCGTTGGCGATGGGCTAGCAACCTGTCACTATATGTATCTGAATCTCCATTCCATCAGAGAGCCCACATTTAGCTAAACGTGGCTTTCGAGTCTCACGACTCTTGGCTCTGTCTACCCCGTAAGAGATGAAGACGTGATTCTATGTATGTATGTATAAAATTATAGTTCTGTGCCCCATGGCGGCTGCCTCCTGTGAGGAATTCGACCTTCCATTTCGGACTACTTCCCCTTTTCTAGTTCCCCGGAGGACCAACAGTATTTGGAAATATTAATAGTTCCCCTAAAAAATATGAGGAAATCCATAAGGATTTCTATCATGACTGTGGCTAAAAACGAACAAGCTAATTATTTAAAATAAATAAAAAACATGACTGACAACTCACATAGCCTATGTCACTCGGAGGAAAAAAAGGAATCTAACAATACCTCTCACATCAAAATCTGTTAAGCCGTTCAGGACTTATAGTGGAATAAAGAAATTTACATATTTACATACTACTTACATACATGAACCCTGAAAACATAACACTCTTTATTTGGTCAGTCATGTAAAAATATATCAAACTAGCTTTTGCCTGCGGTTTCGCCCGCGTAAATTCCCATAGAAACAGTGCTTTTTCCCGGGATGAAAGGTTCCCTATGTTCTAGCACAGTACTTCTAACTACATATGTGTATACAAAATTTCAGGAAGATGGGTTCTGTAGATAAAGCGTGAAGAGGTCACAAACAAACATATAAACTCACTTTCGCATTTATAATATTAGTTAGGATTGAACCGGCATCGGCAGTTCCAGATATTAGCGCGTTCAAACAATCAAATATACGAACTCTTCAGCTTTATAGTAAGAGTGTTCTATTTATTAATAACTAAACTCTACACGTGCCATTTCTTTATATTTCTTTACAACTAAATTATATTATAGTTATATCCCACCCAAACTTTTATTTGACACAAGACAATGCCGTATTCGAGGCTTCAAACCGCCAAAGCTCCTCAACGGAAGCTTACAGCTGCTCGATGGAATTGAGGCTCGTATCAATCATATAGCCGTGGCCAGGAAGTAAGACCCTGGAAAAGCTTGTTGCACACTGACATACAATATTTCCAAACTTATGCTTTCACTTATTTTCGTCTTAGGATGGTAACAGTATAAAAGTCAATTGTTTTTATTTAAATGTGCTTAAAAATAGCACTTTTAAATCGTCGCATTCTTGTTTTTTAATGAGTTGACGTCATAAAATTACTTAAAGCTAAGGTTACCACCGCCTCCAAAGCGCAAGTGGAGAAGAGGCGGCGCAACAAACTCCACTGCTGCATTTTCTCCAAAGACGTCACTTTGCAACAAATTTCTTACAATTAAATGTGGAAGAATACTATACTTACTATAACACACTTACTCCGTGCTTCGAGATGGCTTTTGCCCGCGGCTACGCGCGCGTGGATTTCCCACGGAAACAGTGCATTTTCCCGGGATAAAAGTCACCCTAAGTCCTTCTCAGTTCTTCGAACAATGTGTATTCGAAATTTCAGTAAGATTGGTTCAGTAGATAAAGCGTGAAAAGGTAATAAACAAACAAAGTCACTTTTTCATTTATAATATTAATTAGGATTAAGATATATCGATTCTATAAATCGATATTGGCGCCTCTATCGCAGCTAACAGTGTGGTATAGGCTCAAATCTACTAAGGATATTCCACTACATAAGTTGAGGTGCCATAAGAGTAGTAAGTGTACCCATTTGAAGAGCACCTACATTTAAAAGCACCAAACAATTATTCTGTTAAGTGTAATAAACAGTTCATAGGTCATATCTACGTACAAGTATTCGCTTTTATTTGTCGGTATAAAAAAGGAATAAATAGCTAAGCGTGGCCTAATACTGGTCCAAAAAGATTTAAATAGACATTCCGACTCAACAAGAAGAAGAATAGGTAACAATAAAAAAATAGAAGTCAGAGTTTTGCATATAACTTTTTCATAGGTAGCCAACTTTATTACCCTAAAATGTTTAGTAACGTTACAAAATTGAAATAATAAATATCCTCAATACAACAGCTAAGCAATTAAAGCTTTTTGTTGGAATAAATGGTAATTAACTTAATCCACGTTGAGCACCATCCCAACAATGCTAGTTTACGAATATATCGGTGCTTTCGAAACAGGTGCTATCAAAGGAATAAGTCGAATTTTCACGGTACAAGTGCGGTTGGGGGGTAAACTTACGTTGGTTTACGTTGGTTTTGCTGACTAAGGAGTGCTGGCAAATTCCTAAGGATTCGGCGGTTTGAAGTGGGATATATTGGAGTTATGAATTTAGGGACAAGGGCCTTGTTCCATTTACGTTCGTGTTGGTGGAACATGTGGTTCAATCAATGCGTGAAAAGGAATATTTTAGTGAATAGTTGCTTTCATTCAATAGTGGCGGTCTACGGTTTTGGGGGTTATGATAACTTTCCGTATATTTTCAACTTTACATTGTCTAAAATTTTACAGCATTTTTTTAAACACTAAATGGCTTGCTCTATACCACAAATTCAGAAATAAGCACAACACATACAGAACCGCAGACAAATATTATGTGTGAAATCATGTACAGTCCAGAGAAAAAGTGCAGGTACAATCTACACAACAATGTGATCTTTATGGCTTGGCAATAAGGTCTTCGTAGTTTAACTGCACTTTTGTCTCATGACTGATAATGATACCCATACTGGATAAAGAGCGAAATTTAATTAAAAATGCTTTCAGAAGTTTCTTTCAGTATTTATTCAATTCAAACAGATTTTTTTAAAGAGCTGTACGTTTGAACAATTTATTTTCGTGAATGGCATCAAGTACGGGGCAAATATTTGAATGAGTAAAACGGAACGGTCTCTATGAAAGGGAGATAACTGTGGTCCGGGTCCATCATTTCTTTGGAAGCCATGATAAATGTGGGAAACTTGGCCTTTCATGGCAGCGAGATGTTTGCTGGCACGTGAATTATTTACTGGCTTCGAAATATATCTTTTATTAACCGAGAGCAAAAGAAAAATTCCGAGAGATCATTACATGGCATGATAAAAGACGACTCAATGCTTGTTTACATAACCATCAATACAATATTTACAAAACTTCAAACTACAATATTTACAATCTGTAACTGATTCTTCAGAATCATATAAAAAATCAGTCGCTTCTGATTTCAATGAAAGCCATATCAAAACTGATGCGTTTGTTTGAGACAGAATAAATACATTATTCTAACAGCTATTTTAAAAAAGGTTAGAATTTGGTCGACAAATAGTATCTAATCATCTATCTATCTAAATCATGACTCCGCAACTAAATGTCGTATGAAACCAGAGTATTCCATCGTCTGACCCCGAATATATAAATAATGACCCCTAATAAAGATCCGCGAGTCCATGCCGTAGATAGATTGCATTATTATAAGACTAGGTAGTTATTACCTCGCCATTTTCAATTTCGTCCAACTCTCCTTTAAATCCACACAACTCCAACCAAATTGGTATTCAAAATGTCTTCAACTATTCATTTAAACGCTCCATCGTGTGTTTCTTACAAATACCATGCTTATTAACATATTATCTCAAATCTATAATGACTTAAATGATAACATTTTTAGCCAGAGATTTCTACCGGCGCCTGTTGGCCAATAACATACAATTTAAACAAATTTATATGCAAATATATTAACATAATCACATAATAATACATTTGTTCCCAATTCGTATCCAGTGAAAACCGCTTAGAACCGGTTTCTGTTTACAACAAACGATAGACTATTTCGATCTATAATAACATGACGTTAAGGATTATTTTAGTTTGCTTTATGATAGTGATAAAGTTGATAGATGTACTTGTTTTTGAGATAAGCTCGATAGGAGTGGTTGGCCGGACTGTTGCTATGTGCACTGCGATAAAACACCTGATATCGTGCACTCATAAATATGCATGTTGACAATCGTATAGCGTACCTATATCACAGAATTAATATAGGTACTACCCTATACTCTTCCGTTGTGTGACAAGATAGGACATCTTAGCTCCTGTGGTATATCCAGTCATGATTTTTATAACATAGGACGGCAAACGAGCAAGCGGGTCACTTGATGTTAAGCGATCACCGCTGCCCATGGACAACTGCAACATCAATGCAATGTCAATTTTAGTAACTAATTCTTTCTAAAAACTACAAATGCATCACTCATTATCTTGCTGCAAACGAAAAGAGTCTCTAAATACAAGCATCAGGTGTCGAAATTGCTGTGAAATTACATACTATCAGACGATCACTCGATAGAATATATTATTTATTTAAAACTTTATCAGACCAAAATAATACAATGGTATGAAAGGCGGACTTTACGCTAATAGCATTCTCTATCAGTCAACCTTAGGCGATATTAGCCAAGCTTTTTGTGTTCTAACCAGTCAACCTTAACCAAGCTTTTCTGTCTTCAGTTTTATATTTCAAAGATTAACTAACTAAAGCACAAACAAATTATACCCTTATCGTGTAGTTCAGTCGACAAGAGTCAACTTGAAAGGAATGCCTGTGCGTGCACGGAGCATCAAGATGATATGCAAACTCGTCACGCATGTGTCTGTCAGGGTGTGGGGGTGGCCGCTTACCGTGATTCCTCAATAATTTGGGACATCCTGTGGCATAACAATTTGTTTTTTGTATAGATACCTAACACTTTTGTTGTTGTAGGTTCCTTGAGACAACTGACTAAAAATAGTTTCCATAACTTAGATAATTGTATAAATAATCTACTTAAATGAAAGTCTAAAATCTGATCCTAGGGATAATTATGGACACGACAAAGCATCTAGATGCTTCATATTTCGATAACATTGGTTTCTATAATGTCTTATTTGCTGTCTTTGGTTGTCAAAATTTAAAATGTTGACATAATTCGTGCTAACATAGGTACTTATGCCAAAATAATGCTATAAAAATAATGCGAAAAGAAGGGTTCCCGGACGCTCTGGCGAGCTCATGTGTTGGAGGCCATAAGTAAGTATCTTACTTACGGGGGACTAAAATTAAACATTGATGGATTTGTGTTTGATAAATGTCGAGAAGTAAAATAAAGTTACATTAGGCATGTGAACTAAAGCGTGCAGCATGCAAGCAAGCGTACAGCATGCAAGAAAGCCTGCAGCATGCAAGCAAGCATGCCGCATGCAAGCAAGCATGCAGCATGCAAGCAAGCATGCAGCATGCAAGCAGGCATGCAGCAAGCAAGCAAGCATGCAGCATGCAAGTATTTCTGGGTGGCTCCACCAGAAGACTCGCTCCGTCGGCCCTTCGATTCATTCGTGCACTCGAACTCGCTACGCTCGAGAGGTCGCCGGCTCGCTTCGCTCGCCACCTCCCCCCCTCGCTGCGGTTCGGCCTCGTGCCCTCATTTCTCTCAGGACCTCCTTCGCGAGCTTCTGGTTCCGCGCGAAGGAATAACACTCTAGTATAGGGCAAACTTGAGCCACGTGGAGTCGGGGTGCTCTAAGTCGGATCTGTGACTTATCAAGATTTTTAGGAATTATTATTAGTAGTGCATTACTAACATCATTCTGAAAATGATTGACGACAGACTGGACTGTTCTTATCTCCGGCACTGTTGTGATAGACATGTCACAGTACCCATGCCGGTGAGAAATAGCTAATACTTAGTAATAATTAAATTTACTAATATTCAATTAGTTATAATTATAAGAAGTGATTATTACAGTAAGTAATAATTGTCTCAAACAAATTTATACGAGGATATCGTTACGTGTAAAAAATTAAAAAGCCAAACGATTTTAGAACATCTAATAATAGAGACTCAAAAATTGCATGTAATAATTATTAGGCTAAATTATTATTGTGCAAAAACATCAATTAGGCGAGACAATAATTGTGCATAACATGTTTAGGCCAATAAGGTTCGGCGAAGTGAAATTAGAGACAAAAATTTTAAGCGAAACAAAGGGCACCCGAAACTATTTCCCCTAAGGCCTTGCATAAAATGGTAATGGTGTGTATTGCCGCTTCCTATTTCTATTTATCTGTAATTGAGTTGAGGATATCACAATATCGCTAACGATTTATGCTATAAATTCAAACTTCATTTACCAAAATTGGTATACTCTAGCAACCAACCGTCGGTAAAAACAGAGAGTTGAGTAATTACGAGAACTATTGTTTTGTGTTTTCTGTTTATATTAGCTTGTTTATTTGTTACCCCTACACGCATTATCTACTCAACCAATCTTCCTTGAATTTTGCATACACATACTTAGGAGTACTGAGAAGAATATGGGGTACTTCTTTTCCCTGAATTCCCACGGGAGGGAAGCCCCCAGGCGCAGCTAGTGTCCTGTTACTCTTTGGAAAGTGGTGACAAAAATAATGACAGATTTGGAGTTATGACATCACCGTCGCTATCTCCGCGATAATTATGTAAACACAACGCTCCCGCTCACCTGACAAACGTGAAAAACAAATTGAAGGTTATCTCGACCGATAACGTTGGAAATGCAGTTGTTTTCAATTTCTCCATGGTCGCCGGAACAATACTGTGTTAGTCATACTCATGATATTTCTAGATTCTACTTGCATTACAAACAAACAAGAAAGGATAACCTTCCCTCGTTTGATGTCGATATTGGGTGCACCAGTCATGCTTATTATAATAATGCATAGTCATCGTAACTAAAGGTATATCCCAAACAGCTCAATTTGTTCAGATTAACTGGTTCAAAATTCAGTTCCATAATTTGTCCCACATAAAAACTTGTAACAACAAGGTAAATAGACAAGGGCGACTTATATCGCCTATCGTTTATATTTCATTGCAGCTATTGAGGTCCCATAGCTAAGAATAGCCCATTTTTGTTTCGAACTCGTCCAAACGATCGGCGATTCTATATATTCGATGCTGTTCTTTATAGAAATGTAACAATTAATCAGACCATCTTATTGTGTGCTTCCCTCTGGATCTATACCATCAGCCGGGGCTCAGAATTGTGATAAGTTTTGCCCGGCTGTCCACCATCATACGGTCGACATTCCCTGCCCAATATGTTCAGCACTACATACCACAACGATCACGTCTCAACACCAATGATTTGAAATATTTTGATTTTTTTATATAGAAATTAATAAGGAAGAATGAGGAAAAATCGTGAGTTCGATGTGATTACTGCTAGGTTGCTCATTATTCATTGGCTTTCAGGCAATCCCCTTCGTCCGTAATTCCTATGGTGGAAAGCAGTTAATTTGGTGTGTTATCAGTATTACACGGGTCTATTGACTCTTAATCTCCATGATAAGCGAGGCTTACGTGGCATCGCGCAGGTCTCTGTGCCAGTAAACACCCTCGCTGTGTACGTGACCACCACGGCTGCGCGATAAGATATCTCTTAAATTGAACGGAGGTATTCAAATAGGTTGCATCATAAAAACAAAATTTAACAGTTCTTCAAAAATGCCACTTTTTTATAGGTTTGATCTTGACCACAATCTTGCCCGAGTACAGAGATGAGGTCTACGATGTAGCGAGCTTACTCAGAAGCAGCCTATTCACTCTGGTTTTGAAGAGAGTCATGTTGTATATGCTCAGAAACACAGACGCAGGCAGGGAGTTCCATTGATTCGCTGTGCGCATCAACAATGATGAAGATTGCATTTAGGACTAGCGCCCCGCCCTGGCTTCGCAAGGCGGGTACATCCATAAATTGTAGCCTATGTCACTCAGATAAAATGTAGTTTCTATTGAAATCGGTTCAGTAGTTCTGAAGATTACCCTGTACAAACAAACTTACAAGCACTTCCTCTTTATATATTAGTATGATCTTCAACGCGCACGTGATTCACTTTGAATTAGACAATTTGTCCCGATGGTCTGTAGTCCCAATACTATCCATGTAAATCCGAGGCGGGTCGCTAGTTAGATGAACAAATAAAAACATTAATAAAGTCAAAGTTTCAAGGGAACCTTGAAAACAAATTACCATTTTTTGAATAATTCAGAGACGGAAGCTCGAAAGAAACTTTTTAAGCTTTTTCATCAAAGCTTCACCTCCCTTTAATTATAAATTCATAATGTATCGCTTTGATGTCGCGCCAAGCAAATTTAAGGGCTTTTTTAATGTTCAATAAACTAGAAATTCACATTCATTAGAATTTTTCTATAATGAGTATTGGATTACTTCTTTAAATGAATGGAAATACGACTGCCGTTGTCTAAAATCAGTTACTTCGTTGCATTCAATTAAATATTTTATATATAAGATTTAATATATTATACTAGCCGCGCCCCCAGGCTCGCGCCCCCAGGCTCGCGCCCGAAAAAGTACTCTATGTGCTATTCCCGGTATTTTACTACTCGTATACCAAATTTCATCGAAATCCGTCCAGTAGATTTTGTGTTTGAGTCACAAACGCATTTATAATATTAGTAGGATACGAATACGACTGACTGTTTATAAACGCGGAAGTTTATAACCAGTCAGTCAGTCACGACACTACTGAACGTAGAAACTTAAAATGGGAATTCCACCCCTCCCGGCTTATAAACGAAGTTTACGCGGATGAAGCCGGGTGCAAATGCCAGTAAATAAATGTAAAACAAGGTAATTAAAAAAAAAAACACGACAACACACATAGCCTATGTCACTCAGAGAAATGCAAGGAATCTAAAACTACGTCTCACATCTGTTAAGCCGTTCAGGAATAAAGAAACTTACATACATACATGAACCCTGAAAACTCTATTTTTGGTCAGTCGTGTAATAAATTTAGATAGAAGGTAAAAGAAAAGACAGAGGTCACATAGGTCTTAAAATAGGGAGTAAACAGATGATGGCCAAACATAACCAAATTTCCGTACCTCTCGTTTTCCACGGGTGATATAGTATGTACCTATTATAGTATTTATCATCTGTTTACAAAAGCTAATCTTATTTGTCTAGACGTCAAACTGTCACCCAGCAAAAACACATTTTAATACCCCGCTGATAACCGTTATCAGTGATATCGAGCAGATATTACGTAAAGTAATCCACGGTTAGTGACCGACGTGTGTACTTAGATTATAAATATTGTCACACCTATTATTCTAGTACTTTGCCGACTGGGCTAATACCGACATTGCGTTTTTGAAAAAAACAATACTAATTTTAATTTCACTAATCCTTACTAATATTGTGCAGAGCAACTACGCTCTGCTGCCAGAAAATGTGCGCAGAGCGAATCCGGACAAACGAAGCGGCGGGAAGAATTCTGTACCGGAACTTCACCGGGAAAAAACCACCGGTAAAAAATAAGTACCGGGAAGAAATCTCCACGCGGCACCACGATTGCCCGACTAAAACCTAAATAACTTAACGCAGTCTGCTACCACCGTAGCTTATGAAGGGAGCTACAGGGCCCTATATGATAACCTAACCTATAAATTAATTACACTTAAAAAACACTTACCAAGCTAAATCTTCTTTCTCTTCGGATCCAAACTTGAGTATCTTCGGGAAGGGGGAATTCCTAATCACCCTACCTAACCCTTGAGATCTCAATTCCCCAGGACAAATAAATAGATTTCTTCCCGTAGTTTCACTCGGGAACAGCCAGATGTGAACCGCCAGCCACGTTTCACCTCTCACAAGAAAAAGTCACCATGACGGGTACACAAACACAAAGTTCAATAGTTATTTAACAAACAGGAAATTCACAAACACAACTCAAGCTAATTAGCAATCAAAGAACGCGGAACCTCTCGCGTATTAAAAATCAAACCGATATCGCATAGGGCAATGCAATGGCGACCGTCCGCGAGCCATTCGCACGAGCAGTGTGAAAACCCCGAACGCCCTCTGGCGGCAGCAATGCGAAACGCCCGCGTTTAGTTTTACCCAATATATTACAAACATCCCCCCGTCCCGGTCTGAGAAGCAGACCGCTAGCTTACTCTACGGGAAGGCGGGCGAGAGAGGTCACACCTCTCCTTAAAATCGAACCGTCGACCAACACCTCAGCCACACGCGGAGTGCCATCTCCGCCAAGAATCAAACGTAATATGCGAGCTCGTCGCCAAAGCAATGAGGGCAAATTTGCCTCTTTTAACAATACTAAATCACCCTCCCTGGGAGGCTCAGTCCTGTCTGTCCACTTCACTCTTTGCTGCAGCAAATGCAAATATTCAAGCGACCAGCGACGCCAAAAGTCCTGGCTCATTTGCTGCAACATTTGAAAACGCGACAACCGATATACGCGTTCGTCCTTCCACGGGTATTCGGGCAGGGCATTCAAAGGCCCTCCCACCAAAAAATGACCAGGGGTGAGAGCTTCCAAGTCATTTGGATCTGGAGATAGCGGACAGAGAGGACGAGAGTTGAGGACCGCCTCAACTTTACAAAACACTGTGGCCAGCTCTTCAAAAGTTAGAGCCGTTTCTCCGATAATGCGGCGGAGGTGGGTCTTTGCGGATTTCACAGCCGCTTCAAAAATCCCTCCCCAATGGGGGCAACTTGGGGGACTAAACTTCCAGGTTATTCCCCTTTGAGAAGCAATTTGACTTAAACTAGTACAATTCTTATCAATAAACACAGAAACATCCTTAAGATAATTTACAGTTCCCTTATAGTTTGTGCCATTATCAGACCTAATAAGGGAAGGTAGACCTCGACGCGAAACAAAGCGATCCAACGCGGCGACGAAGGCCTCCGTAGTCAGAGCCGATACCACCTCCAAATGGACAGCCTTGGTGGCCAAACAAACAAATACACACAAATAGCCCTTCACAATACGGGCATTACGAAAGGGAGAAGCCTTGATCGAAAAGGGACCGGCAAAATCGGTTCCAACGCCGTCAAACGGTCTCGACGGTCGGATTCGATCAGCGGGCAAATCACCCATCTGTGGTTGCATCGTGGATGCCTTCAACCTATAACATGCAATACATCGAAACAGGACACTACGGATTGCTCTTCCGGGCTGACAAAATCCAAAACTCGCGTTGCAAAATAGCCAACAAAGCATTGCACCCAGCATGGGCGTTACGAATGTGTCGATCAGACACCAAAAGCTGCACCAAGGGTCCGCCCTTGGGCAACAACAGAGGATGGCGAGTCTCATATGGAAGATCCGCCTTCCGGAGCCTGCCTCCAACCCGAAGAAGCCCATCCGAGTCGATGTACGGGTTCAAACGAGCGACCGCGCCCTTCAACTTAGCGCGTGCTTCGCGCAAAATATGAAGCTCTGACTCAAACCGTCCGGTCTGCACGACACGGACCCAATGCAACAATGCGCTCCGGCGCTCTTCTGCACCTGCAATCGGCTCCAACCGCTTTGCCTGTGGGTTTCTACAATTATGTATGAAACGCTTAATCCAACTGGTAACACCCAGAAGCTTATCCAAACTGCTATACCGAGCAAGTAGCCAATCCGGCTCCGACGTCGTCTCAGCGACTACAGCATGTACACGGAGCCCAGTCAAACTCAAAGAAGTAACATCTGTCTGACAGACAGGCCAAGATGTTTCTGATCCCATCAGCCACTCTGGACCCCACCAGAGCGGGTGTGACACCAGTTCTGGTGCCGTACAACCTCGGGAAGCACAGTCCGCTGGGTTAAGCTCTCCCGGCACATGTCTCCATGTTATATCAATTCCAATATTTTGAATTTGGGAAACCCTGTTTCCAACAAAAACCTCCAAGGTATGTGGGGCCGCGCGCAACCATGCAAGCGCGACCTGGCTATCCGACCAGGCGAAGATGTCTCGTATCTCGACCGTGGCCGCCAGCTCACTGGCAACGTGATGCAACAATTTAGAGAGAAGGTGAGCTCCACTCAACTCAAGCTTGGGAATAGTCAGCCTAGTCCTGATGGGGGCGACCTTGCTCTTCCCTAACAAAAGCGAGACATTGACCCGGCCATCGGCGTCAACTGTCCGCATATAGACTGACGCGGCGTAGCCTCGCTCCGACGCGTCACAAAAGCCATGCAGGCTGGCTCGATATTTCCCGGGGGCAATATTCGACGAGGCAAGGCAATCCGATTGACTTCCTTAATCGATGAAAACAACTCGAGCCAATCATCCAATGGAGGACCAAACAGCGGCTCGTCCCACGAGACGCCCAAAGTCCAAAGTCTCTGAAGAAGACACTTCGCAGAGAATATCACTGGACTGATCCAACCGCTTGGATCAAACATACGGGCTATTACGGACAACACCGTTCTCCTAGTCCAGACCTTTGGTATTTCCAAGTCCACTTGGAATGTAAAAATATCGGTTAGCGGCTGGTACTGCATGCCCAGCACCGCTATCCTGTTGGGATCATCCACATCTTCAAACAGGTGAGGGTTCTGTTGGTGATCCTCGGGGATCCCTTCTAGAACTTTAGGCTCATTAGACAACCACTTACGTAGCTCGTAGCCACCTGTCTTCAATATTTCGATCAATTCATCCCGCAGTAGGAGGGCCTCCTCAATACTTTGGGCTCCGGTGCACACGTCATCAACATACAAGTCACGTGACAGCACGGAAGCCCCACGGGGAAAGCGGATCCGTTCCCGCTCTGCCAATTCAAGCAATGATCTGATGGCGATATAGGGACTAGATTTCAAACCATACGTGTTTGTGTTGAGTTCATACACCGTCACAGGATCCTCAGGGCGCTCACGCCAGAGTATCAACTGGAATCGCCTGTCCTCAGGATGTATGACTGTCTGGCGGAACATCATCCGGATGTCCGCGCCAAAAACCACTTGATGTCTTCTAAAGTTCAAGATGATGTCAATTATGTCCCTATGCAATTTGGGACCTGAATGCAAACATAGATTCAACGAAACTCCGTTCGAAGTGGGTGCGGACCCATCAAAGACAGTCCGCAACTTGCCCGTTGAGGCCTTCACCACCGCGTGGTGGGGCAAAAAATAATGCTCAGTTGAGCTCCAATCAACTCGAGCCGGAGACATGTGACCCAAATCCTCGTACTCGCGCATAAATTCAATATATTTATCGCGAAGTACGTGGTCACGCTGCATACGTCGCTCCATGGACAGCAGTCGTTTCTCCGCAAGCGCCCTACTTTGCCCTAGGCTAGGACGAGAGGCAACAAAGGGTAACCTAGTTACAAACCGACCGGAGGGCAACCTCTCCGTGGTTGATCGAAAAAGGGCTTCGCACTCAGCGTGTTCCGGATCCATCCTGGAACTCATAGGTGGCTCCTCCACCTCCCAAAACCTTTGCATGGTCTTGGCCAAGGACGCAGATGCGACAACCGGTGGCTCCTCCGCGGTGCCATTATCAAACACAGGGCCCATCAGGGCAAAACCAAAAATCGTAGACACTGCCATCAGTGAAGACGAACCCAGAGCCTTCTGTGTACCCAACAAAATCCAACCCAATACGTCCGAGCCCAGGAGCAAGTCCACTGGGCCGGGATGAAAGACAAAGGGGTCGGCCAAATCCAGACCCGAAACCAAAGACAACACACCCGGCGGTATGTCTGTCGAGGGGTGCCAACCCGCAATGGTATCCATTACCATAGCCGAAGTCGTGATCCTCATTGTGGAGGACTTCAGCGAAGAAAAGGTGACAAGTGTCTGGCCCGTCAGACACTTCACTTGTATGCCACCAACTCCAAGAAGTGGCACAGGCGAGTCTTCCACGACTAAACCTAACTGGCGTGCCACTCGAGTGGTAACCAAACTGCTTTGAGCCCCTGAGTCCAACAGAGCTCTCAAATTAATGGCTTCCCCTACGACCCCATACGCGGACCACCGCGGTAGGGAGCAGAACCGTCCGCGGCTCTGTCCCAGCAAGGGAGCAAGCTAGTTACGGGCTCCCCACTCTCTCCAAACCAGGGGCGCGCCACTGACCCGGATAATATGGCGGGCGAGTGCACATCCCCATCTGAGGGGGGCATAACCCGCGGCCCGGCCATACATATGGTACGGCGGGTGGTACTCCAGCCGTGGGTACTCGTGCAGCGGCGGAGAAAACCGCTGCGGCTGCATGTGTTGGGTATTGGTAACCCGCGTGGAGGGGGTGTCCCCACTCTCACGTCCGATCTAGGGCCCCCGCCCATGGGGGCCCTATCCGGGGCCTGGCCAGCTACATACTGGCCATGACCTTGGGGCGCGTGGTCCCGGTCCGCCAAGACCCGCGCAGGTACGCGACCCCCTCCCGAGGGGGGTGCGACGAGCGAAGCCGCGTCCTCCGTCCGGTGGTGGAGGGCTTCGCGCAGGAGCGCCCCCGCCCATAGGGGACCCCTGCCTCAACATCCGGGTGCCATCCCCGTTGCGGTTCATGCAAAGCATCGCGTGGTGCCGCCCACGGCATGCACTGCATGGTATGGCACTGGGACAGTCACGTGCATAGTGACCGCCCAAACAATAAAAGCAAAGTTCATGCCGCTTTGCCATGCGGCGCCGATCTTGTACTGGCAGTCCCTGCCAGTCCCTGCATTGCAGCAGGCTGTGGCCCATCCGACCACATTGCAGGCAGTCCGCGTCCCTCGCGACTGCTGCCGTGTGTGCAACCCGCGCACCAGCTCCACGCGGTGGCGGTTGCCGTCCCTGTTGGGGCCTCCTCGCCATGAGGGTTCCAAGGGCCTACGTTCAGGCGCTCTGGATGGCGCTGAGTCCGTCATGGTATTCTCAGCAGCCCGTGCCTCAAACTCCAAAAACTTCACCAAGTCAGTGAATGTTGGTAGGGTGGTGCTATCCCGCTCCGCATTTTCGCGCTCAAACCGCGAGCGGATGTCATTGGGCAATTTGCCCAATACAATGTGCACCAACAAAAAAGACCATTGGTCCACCGGCAGCCCCAGTGTGCGGAGCGCGTTACAGGCCACTGTAACGGGCGTGAGCAACTGCAGGCGCAACTGTGCCCTGTTGGCCACCTTGGGCAGGGCCATCAACTGTGCGGCGTGCGCATCCGCTAACAAACGTAAGTTTTGGTAGCGGGAGTTCAATAACTCCCAAGCCGTGTCGTACTGGTCGTCCTCCACCCGGAGGTGCTGGATGAGCGACCGCGCTTCATCCTCAAGAGTGGAGAGGAGGTAGGCCATCTTCTGGGCCTTCGACAAATCCTGTCGTGCTACGACCAGGGACTCAAACATATTTTTATATGCTACCCACTCCTCCATCCTACCCCCAAAGTGGGACAGCTGAAGGGTGGGGAGCCGACCAGTAACCGCTGGTCCTTCCTGTCTAACAGGTGTGCGAGGGGCTGGTCCGCCAGCCTGTCTCGCCCTTATTGCGGTCACCGCCTCCGCGATATCATCGTGCAGACTCAGGATCTGGTCCATGTCCGCCATGTGACCTGCGTAGGCCTCCGGGGTAAGATCGGCTTCGGTAAGCGCCGCCATGGCCGCTTCCGCGCTAATCAATCGTGAGTGGAGGTGATCCGCTCTTAGCAGTATGGCGCCCTCCCTGTCCTTCCGGGACAGGAGTCCTCCGGCCGTCACAAACCATCTCAATTCGTTGGCGAGTGTCGCCCTAGCATTGGAGGCCTTCGCCATCGCGTCAAGTCACAAACAAAAAATAACAAAAGGTAAATAAAAAACAACAAAATCAAGCAACTACACGAAGAACCGCGGTAGGTATGAGAATGGCACAAACCCGGAACGCACGGTACAAACCGCAAACAAATACAAAAAAAGGTTACAAATATTCTTATACAAACAAACTAAGAAAAATCTAATAATTTTTACAAACAATTAATTATTTTTTACAAACGAACAAATAGAGGGTAGATTAACTACGCTCTGCTACCAGAAAATGTGCAGAGCAACTACGCTCTGCTGCCAGAAAATGTGCGCAGAGCGAATCCGGACAAACGAAGCGGCGGGAAGAATTCTGTACCGGAACTTCACCGGGAAAAAACCACCGGTAAAAAATAAGTACCGGGAAGAAATCTCCACGCGGCACCACGATTGCCCGACTAAAACCTAAATAACTTAACGCAGTCTGCTACCACCGTAGCTTATGAAGGGAGCTACAGGGCCCTATATGATAACCTAACCTATAAATTAATTACACTTAAAAAACACTTACCAAGCTAAATCTTCTTTCTCTTCGGATCCAAACTTGAGTATCTTCGGGAAGGGGGAATTCCTAATCACCCTACCTAACCCTTGAGATCTCAATTCCCCAGGACAAATAAATAGATTTCTTCCCGTAGTTTCACTCGGGAACAGCCAGATGTGAACCGCCAGCCACGTTTCACCTCTCACAAGAAAAAGTCACCATGACGGGTACACAAACACAAAGTTCAATAGTTATTTAACAAACAGGAAATTCACAAACACAACTCAAGCTAATTAGCAATCAAAGAACGCGGAACCTCTCGCGTATTAAAAATCAAACCGATATCGCATAGGGCAATGCAATGGCGACCGTCCGCGAGCCATTCGCACGAGCAGTGTGAAAACCCCGAACGCCCTCTGGCGGCAGCAATGCGAAACGCCTGCGTTTAGTTTTACCCAATATATTACAAACAAATATTATAAATGCGAAAGTTTGGATGTGAGTTTGTGAGTTTGTGAATTTGTGAGTTTGTGAGGATGTTTGTTACTCAATCACGCAAAATCTACTGGACGGATTTCGATGAAATTTGGTACAGAGGTAGATAATGACCTGGAATAGCACATAGGCTACTTTTTATCCCGGGAAAAAGCACTGTTCCCGTGGGAAATTCACGCGGGCGAAGCCGCGGGCAAAAAGCTAATAGTTTTATAGTTTTGCTACAGACCATAGACATAAAAAAAATTCATTCTTTAATAGACAGACATAAAAACTTGATTGTCAAATGAAGCCCAAAAACGTTCATAAAAGTGTGTTCCAAATTCAATTTTTTTTACAGATTGCCTACAATATGGAACCAAAACACACCAAAAATGTCAAACTTGACAAAAAATTGGCTTCACAGAAGATATTACCTGTCCTTCACCAACATAGGCAAAAACCATATCTGACATCCCGCTTCCTCAGCTGTCAGTGCCTCTAAGTAAAATTTTTTTTTGTTCTAGCTCTATGCTACAGACAGACACATTACAAACTTATCACACCCTTCTTTTGCGACGGGGGTGAAACTGAACCCTGATATCTATAGGTACCTAGATATATGACATAGACATAGAAAAAAATTAAATAAAAAATAAAAATTCTAAAATCCATTTATTCTTACCAGTCCTATCATGTAAACAATCTTCACAGTACTTTTTATTGAATTTTGTTGAAAATAAATCAAATATTAGTTCAAACCTAAACATTCTAAAGTAAAACATTTATTAACCACAAAAGTAATTTCCTAAAAAGGCTATTTTAATTTATATTGTTGTAAAATCATAAAAAGACATGGTAAGATTGTTTACATGATAGGACTGGTAAGAATAAATGGAGTTTACCTCTATAAATACATGACCACTCATCCGTTCACGTTTTATGTCAATCCTAATCCTAACTAATATTATAAATGCGAAAGTCAGTTTGTTTGTTTATTCATGTCTTTATTTGTCTTCATGATTTAACTACTGAACCAATCTTCCTGAAATTTTGCATACACAAAGACGTACTGTGAAAGACATAGAATTGTTATCCCGGGAAAAAGCACTATTCCCGTGGGAAATTCACGGGTGAAGCCGCGGACAAAAGCTAGTGTAGTATTGTAACGACTTGCCCTAACATTCAATATTCATTCTATTACGAAAATCATGCGAAAATATAAAAATACCGAGGAACTTTAAACCGCGTGAGTGCAAAATGCTACTTGACATAATTCATATTCGCTCCGTTTTCGCTTCCGTGACTGACAACTCCGCCTCCGCATCGTTCCTTTCGAGAACGGAACATGCGGTGCGAGCGGGTGAGGGGCGGGCCTCCATCCTTCGCCGCGTTGCGGTTGCGTATTCAGTTAGCTGTCAACGTCAGAGCAGGAATGTCGTTGAATGTTTTTATGCATTCGGTGTGAAAACAGAATAAGTAATTACCTTGGCCATTATTGTTAGAAAAATCCCAGATCAATACTACAAGACTGCATCGTAATACGAGTGCTATGAAGCCAAGATCGAGTGCAATTTGGCGCTATTTCGTTGCTATTGACGACGGATTGAAAGCCGAATGTAAACTTTGCCACAATATATATTCTAGAAAAGGACGCAGTACAACCCCACTGAAGAGTCATCTTAGGGCCATGCATCCAGAAGAGTTTGTAATGTTCGGGATGATGGACCAAATTATGAAAATGTTAATATTCACGGATGATGATAATATTACCCTTAAGGTCAGTATTTTTTAATTATTTTTTTTAATATGGGGCCCTTTACCATTGTGGGATAACCTTAGGTTGTTTTAATGCTCTAATTAAATACATTAATTAATTAATAAAAAAATCCAATAATTAACTTCATATTTAGCTGCCTACACTTCCGTTTACGCAACAAAGTTTCGCGTGGCTTTCCTTTTATCATACATTTGATTTGCAAAAAACACAAGTTTGCTCATCTCATGACACGGTGACTAATGTTGTAATTGCAGAAAGATTCTATGGAAAAATTGCTAGTTTGGGAAGAACTTCAAGATGAAGTCGAGCCCATGCTGTTGACAGAGGATGGAGGTATGTATAATGTGTGTAGGTTCATCCTAACTACTAATATTAGAAATGCGAAACTTTGGAAGTGAGTTTGAGGATGTTTGTTACTCAATAACGCAAAATCCACTGGACTGATTTTGATGAAATTTGGTACACGGGTAGAAAAATACCGGGAATAGCACATAGGGTACTTTTTAACCCAAAATTCCAACGAGCCGGGGCGCAGCTAGTATTATAAATGCGAAAATGAGTTTGTATGTTTGTTAGGTACCTCTTCACGCTTTATTTACTAAACCACTCTTCTACATAGTTAAGAGTAAGTAGATCCCGGGAAAAGGCACTTTTCCTTTTTTAGGAAATTCACGCGGGCGAAGCTGCGGGCAGAAGCTAGTTTCTTAAACAACTAGCTTTTGCCCGCGGCTTCGCCTGCGTGTATATGGATGCCATTTTTATTCAAGAACGTTTTAGTATTTCGTACATACTTATTTATAAAAATGATCAAGACAGCACACATTACATCTTTTAAAAATTGGTTGTGAGGTTTATAATATGACCTTATGACCTTATTTTAAAATAAACGTTATGGTTATTGATCAAGTACTACAGGTTTAGGTAAAAACATTACATATAAGTACTTAACATTCTACATGACAGATTTTAATGGTAATTTATATTTTCTTTATGTAAACTATACCATAGTTATAGTTATTCATTAAAATTTTAAATATATCATTAAATTATTAAACAAATGTATTAATAGTAATTTACTTTTTAATTTTTCAGATGGTATAAATAAGGAGTTGTTTGAAAAAATTAAAAGCAGATTCGCAGAAAAATGTAACCAGTACACAGAATCAAAGAAACTAGGGACTTTACAGAAAAAAATGAATCCAAAAAGGGACTCTGATCCTCTTGCAATCAAAACGGAAAGATCTGGAACCGACGATGTTTCAATAGAACTTGAAGAAGAAGATAATGATTTTGTTGTAGAATATTATAGTAGTAATGATGATTTAAAGTCGTCAGCACTAGTTTGTTCCAGTAGTAAAAATATTGCCACGAAACGTAAGAGAGATATTGAACAAGATCCCAGTAGCAGTGAAGATGTCGTTGGAGTTAAATGTGACAGAACTGATTTGTTGTTTTTGGGATATGCTTCTGCTTTGAAGAAGATGTCTCGTAGGAGACAAATTACGGTCAAATACGAAATCGCAAAGCTTTTTATGGAAGCTGAACTCAGTGAGCTTGAGTGACTGTTATAGACTTCTGTTTTCTGCCTATATGATCGTCGCCCTTCTGATTTAATTGCTTGTTATTAACTCAAACTACTTTTTAAAAAATGTTGCTTTCGTCATGATGTGATCTGTTCAATATTAATGAATAAGGTTGACAGTTATTAAATGCGTTTTATAGCTATTATTATTATTTTTATTTTGAATCTGGGTTTTTAAGCTAAGTAGTTCAAATAGTGTATAATATACCATTTTTATATTAAGATTACATTTTTAGATGAAATTATTAACAAACATATACAATTATCTTATTTCTTAGATCTCAAGCCAAAAACTTTCACGTATTACTAAATCATAACACAGGTAATAGAAACATCGCCCAACCATCTGTTTCCAATGATAAAGCCGCCGTTCCACGGTTGCTCTAAACATGTCAAATAGTATAGCCTCCTATTACATTACATAATCTGAAATTTAACGAAATCGTACCTAATGATATTTAGAAAAAAATACATTATTAGCAAAATGTCACTCGTGGTCATTTGCTTAGAAGGTTCAGCAAATTATACATTCCTTTAAGAGATATGACCATTAATTTAATTAATATCAAAAAGAGGATTTTTTCACGAGTGCCACCCACGGACTGCTGCCAATCAAAATCAATCAAGTCGGCTGCCAATGGAAATGTAAGTTTGTATATTTGTGTTGCTTTTGTAGCTTGTTTGACATAGATACATACCTTACCTTACAGTTCGTTTATTTCGCTTGAGCTTTGCTAAGTTTGCAAGCTAAGTTTATTTCGCGATGGATGATCGGCTTTAAACTGATTTTATAACATAGGTGGTAATAGCAGCGGCGGCGGTGTGTTTGTTTATAGAAACGTATTTCGAGAACAGGATGCAATGCACAGTGCACACTGCGCTCGATGCAATCTTTACGACTGCACCACGGATTTAGTTTTATTTCTGCAGTGAAAGGAAGTTATGTGCATGTAAATTTATGTTTGGCTTTGATCGCAAAGTTGAGTTTTTTTACAAGAAACTATTTTTTTTGTCAAGGGGATCTTGGAGTCATATTAGAATTGAACCTAGTTCTTTCTTCAAATGACATGACAATACATAATAGTTTATTGTACACTGTAGGTATACATGAAGTAAACTTAAAACTAAAACTCAGAGAAATAAAATTAAAAGAAATGCGCAAAATGCGGCCTTATTAACACATTACATACCTATTATATTTAATTTTCATTTACTCATGTCATGTAGAAATAACCAACTTATGCAAATGTAGAAAATAGAATGGCAACTCAGTCAAGGTCGAATTTATGTATGTATAGTGCCAAGTCCAAGGTCGCGTCACTGTCAAGTTCAATTCGTTAGTCATGTCAATGTTTTGCATATATTTGCTGAAAGTTATCTGCAGAACAATAATGTGTTTATGTTATGCTAATAGATAAATGACATGGTACATTGTTTTATGTTTAAACTAAACTTAACTAAAGCTGCGAGTTGCTAAGTCAACTTAGTTGCTAAGCATGGGTTATTTACACCAATAGCGTGGCCATATTTGGTAAGATGTTGTTTTTTTTAATTTATGTATTTTTTCGCATGTTTTCTTAAGACTAGGGATTTCCACTTGCTACAAATCCTTACATATCTCTCTCGCTTCATTTACATACATCACTCTGAAATCTTACCTATCAAATAGAAAAAGCAATCCTTTTCTTGTGATTTAGACGTATTTAAAATAAAAATAAAATTTATTTATTTATGAAAAGCTGAACGTCCATCGCGAATTAAACTGAGTTTATAAAACAATGACATCCTTTGTTGGTACTGGCACAACCGATAGTGCCATAGGCGATGAAATATTTTATTCCTGCCTTAATATATAGTGTTTTTTCAGATTTGTTGTGCAAAAGAAATCTACTTGACGTAACTAATTCATTGCTTATGAATTTCTCCTGTAATAGCTAACCTTGACATTCTCAACACAATCTCGAATATTTATAGATTTTATAGCTTTTTCATATTGCATAATAAAAACCATAGGGCACAATCTGATAACAACGCTGCAATTGAATTATTATCGGTCACCTTGACGTTGCGTTATGTAATGCTAGTAAATACATTGTTTGTTTACTTTTATCAATAACAAACTTCTATTCTACTAATTTATAAATGCGAAAATTCATTTAGAGTGTCAAACTATAAAATTTTACGAGGGTAATATCGTCTTTTACACGACTGACCAAAAAAGGAGTGTTATGTTTTCAGGGTTCATGTATGTAAGTATGTATGTATGTATTCCACCATAAGTCCTGAACGGCCTAACAGATTTTGATGTGAGAGGTAATGTTAGATTCCTTGCATTCCTCCGAGTGACATAGGCTATGTAAGTTGTCAGTCATGTGTTTTATTTTTGAATAATTAGCTTGTTCGCTCATTAGTTGGCGCCTCTGGTTAGTAAGGTCTGTCAAATGGTACAATACTGTCATTTGAATTTAAGAACTGCTGACAGTATTTTTTGCTACAGACCTCACTCGCAAATAGCGCAACTAATTCCAGTAGCATGGTCGAACTTAAACACAAGCGAATTGCCATAGGTACAGTGGGCCCCATAGAAAAGTATATCACTTGAAATACGATCCACTATAAACAGAGGTATACTTATCCATATGGCCCTATGACAATTATTGACAATTCGCTTGTCATACTACTAGTAGTTTTCAAATGGTCGTTTACCGTGAAGAGTTTTTGGGTTTAATTATGATCATTTTACATATGTCCAAAGTTATGTGTTTTTGTTTTGTGTGTGTTTGTGATAGTTTTTGTGTCTTGTATCTCCGATAGGCCCAAACAAACCTACATTCGTTTCATTCGTTTATTGTTATTAGAGTTCGTTTATTGTATCATGTACAGTAAATATGTAAAAAAGTACATTGATAACTTTTATGAAAATACTCTTGACCTTTAAAAGACATCAATTAAACCAAGGCTAATAGGACTTTTATTTGAACTTGACTTTGGATCGTGTGGACTTGACTGCGGAACCTTTACTATGAAAGAATCGTATGAACTTGACCTTGGCCGAGCGGCGCGTGTGACCTTGACTGCCGTATCGCGTCGCATTTCTCCCGCTCCGCGAACCGCATATGCACGCGAATCCACCGCGTGACATTAGGGGCTGTCCACACTTGCGACTAATATCAGTCGCAATATTTGGTCGGAGAACTAATCACTCCATTACTGTCAAGAAAAGTTATCTCGTGAGTTTCATTACATGACTGTAATGACACCTATAAGAACGTCCTAACTTATAATATTATAAATGTGAAGTGAGTTTGTTTGTTTGTTACCTCTTCACTATTTATTTATAATTCAATGCTCTTCACGCTTTATCTTCCTGAAATTTCGCATACACATAGTTTGAAGTATGTACTGAGAAGGACATAGGGTACTTTTCATCCCGGGAAAAGCAGTGTTCCCGTGGGAAGTTCACGCGGGCGAAGCCGCGGGCATTAGCTAGTAGCTTATAAATGAAAAAAAAAAAAATATACCTAACTCATATTTACTACGTACTTACCTACATATCAAGTTTTGGTATAACATATATATAACATAACTGCTAGCCCGTAACTTCATTGGCTAAAATATTGAATCCATCATCATAAAATCCTGGCGTAGGAAGTCTACCAATCATGTCTGTATAATTCAATTCGAGGTGATTATGATGTCCGTACCTAATTTTGTATTTTTGTACATATAATTTAAATGGTAGTATCCTATGTCCTTCTATTTATCTTCAGTAATTGGTTTAGTGGGTCATAGGATCGTCTGTCAAGTCTTGCAATTTGTTGCACAGTGTGAACGCATACCTACTCAAGTTATGTAACTCGATCGAAGTACTGATATGATAGCATGCTAACTAATTGACCACGCCTACTTGTGTGAATTGCTGATCGCGCTGCTACATAACCATAATCAATTACATCTGAATTTTATCTGCAAAATTTATTGGAATCAAGGCGAGAGCATTTAGAGATCCAATCTTGTCCGGTTACATTGATTGAAGGAAAACGCGAAGCTCGGAGGGAAATACGAAAGGCAAGAAGATCGGATTAAAAGGATATACGAAAAGGCAAGATTATGTAAGGAGGTAAAATCGATGGCAGAAGACAGATGGAAATGGAAAATAACAAAGTTCTTACTTGATTGATAGACAGTTCATATTACTAGAGGTAAAATAGGTATACTAAACATGGCAAATCGATAACTACCACATCCACAATCCCGCAGCTTAGATTGAAACAAGACAATAAATTAACATGTAGGTACTCCCAAAGTCACGGGTGAGGCAAGATTACCCAGTTAAAGGTAATCTTGTGCGATTAACTTCACAGCGAGAGTAATCTACCAGGATTACATCCAGCTTCTCTGGGAAGAGGGTCCGGACCATAGACTTCCAGTATTAGTAAAACTTTGGTCCGGACAAATACGGATCTTTTCAGGGCATCCTGTTCAGCCTAAAGATTTTAGACGGGGCTGGAACGAGACGTAAGTATAAGTATCTATCTTCACCTCCTTCACGCAGGTATAGTCTAGGGCAGATAAACATGACTAGTGTTGCAACAATAGTGTTAACTGTCGATAGTATTGTGACCTTGAAAAATAGTCACACTATCGATAGCCAATAGTTTGTAATACAATTGATGATAACCAAAACTATCGATAGTATCGATAGGCCTATCGATAGTATGACTATTTTTCAAGGTCAACTATCGATAGTCCTGCAATGCTAAACCTAACCCCCTTACTTTTCAGAATCCTATCTCAGGGGGTCAGGATTTTCTGACCCCGAACGCTGCTCAAAATTGGGGCATTTTCACCTTATTTTAGTTGACAAAAAAAAATGAATAATGACATGGATTATAAATCCTTGGTAAGGGAGTCCTTCACCTACTAAATCTATGGTCATACACTTTCACTTCCAGATTTTCAAGTTCCTGATTTTTATACATAGATACCTATTTCAAATTGGACCAATAATTCCGAGATTAGAGCGTACATACAAACATTTAATACAGCCATTTATTAGACATATAAACTTGATTACAAAAGATTATCAGCAACACGCTTCGTCAAAAATCTTCACAAATAATTATCAGCAACATGCTTCGTCAAAAACTTCATAGAAATATATCCGCAACACGCTTCGTCAAAAAGTTTACAGAAAACATCCACAATAAGCACAATAACATTTAATTATTTTGACTCATATTTTACCACGGTTGTCAAACACAAGTCAATTTTCATCGATATTATGACAGTCGGTACTTGACACTTGTTTTCGCTCGCTCGTGTAGGCACAACTCGTGTATTCATTACACCTAGCCTTGAGATACAGTTTAGCAGACCGAGCGTCGCCCGGCATGTTGCTACGGCTTTGTTTAACCTCCAACGCAAAAACGAGGATCATTATAATCTTTCTAGCTTTTGCCCACGGCTTTTCCCGCGTGAATTTCCCACGAGAAGAGTGCTTTTTCTCGGGATTAAAGGTACACTTGTTATGTCCTTCTCAGTACCTACTTTGAACTATGTGTATTTCAGGGAGATTGGTTTCGTAGATAAATCGTAAAGAGGTAAGTACTCACTTTCGCAGTTATAATTTTAGTTAAAATTCTTCTTCTTTATGTGCCTATTTTTCACTTTGCTGGCTCCCTAAATATTGTCATTAGCCCCTAAGTAAGTCCCTAAGCCAGTCAGAACAATTGTTCGACTGCCCTTTTGACTGAGTCTCTCGCCTACTCTCAGATGTTCCTGAGCCAATACATCATACGTCCTTCCTCTCTACGCTGTCCTATTATAATTTGGCCTTTGTGACATGATTGGATGTCGCATGAGACATTGTTATAGATTTGTCTTTACTCAACTACTGCGAACCAAACTAAGGTTATGTTTTAACCTATAGGTATGTAGGTTGTTACGTTGCTACTGCTATCATAAGCGACTACCAGATTTTAGACTGGGGCACAGAATTAATATAAGTACTACGTACCTAAAAAATCCCCTGGCTTATCCCCTGACTAGCCCGCACTTCTCCCCCGTTCTTTTGCGGATTGGGACGCTATGACTATAAAAACGTACACAATGGCGTGTTCATGGATGTACAGTTTCATTTGTAGGTAGTAGAAGGTATACATGACGCCCCGTTTCTATGAAGTTTCCACCCTGTGACGAGGGTTTGAAAATTTTTATCACAAAATTCTCTCTGCAGCGAATCTCCAAGGCATAACTAGTAATGAGAATAGCCTATAAAGCCTTAACAACAGGCGTCGGCAAGTCTGCGCTCCGCTCTGTGACTCAGTCAAGGTTGGCTGTAATGCAATGCCTTCATACCTTGGACCGCAAGTGCATAGTGCTGGGAGGTTGTACGATAAACGTGTTTCATGTTCTAACCACTGAACTTGGAATAATGTGACCCAATAAAAGTTGCAAAGATGCGTTATTTTGTCGCTGCATGAAAAACTGCATAGGGCTCCGAATCACAAACTGACGATACATGTCTGAGGAGTCTCTCACACAAAATTGAATCGAATTTTCGCTCGAATTTGAGGGTCCGGCCAGGCTCGTACCGCGGCGCCCTCGGCCGTGACGCTCTCGAATTACCAATTTCGCATTGCAACATCATCAACATTACCTACTTAAATCAATTACTTAGACCGTATTGAAATTTGGTACACACACATACAGTATAATCTGGAGTATTACACAGAATGTTTTTTAATTCCGAAATTCACACGACATCGAAAACACAGGGCGCAACTAGGAGTGAATATGATGTAAACTCCATTTATTCTTACCAGTCCTATCATGTAAACAATCTTACCATGTCTTTTTATGATTTTATATATAAATTAAAATAGA
The DNA here is from genome assembly GCA_018467065.1 of Ephestia elutella. Classification (NCBI taxonomy): domain Eukaryota; kingdom Metazoa; phylum Arthropoda; class Insecta; order Lepidoptera; family Pyralidae; genus Ephestia; species Ephestia elutella. The sequence goes on along the minus strand of CM031566.1, from coordinate 18,243,165 downwards.
CTTTTTAGGAAATTACTTTCGTGGTTAATTAATGTTTTACTTTAGAATGTTTAGGTTTGAACTAATATTTGATTTGTTTTCAACAAAATTGAACAAAAAGTACTGTGAAGATTGTTTACATAACAGGACTGGTAAGAATAAATGGAGTTTAGTTACTTTACTATGACCTTCTGCGTAACCGAGTAGAGTGGATCGAATGACAGCTGGAAATGTAATAACTAATGGTTAATTATATATAATAACTGCCAATAGTCTGTTGGTAACGTAACACATCGCGTTGAAAACGATTATTTTTTAACTAGTAGCAATCAAAGGTAATTTTACCTGATAAGTATAGCTGTTTAAGTGGTTTTGTTTTAATTGTTAGTTTGTAACAAAAAAATACAGTTTTTAAAAGATATTTAGGACACACTTAATCCATATTTACTTTATAATTTAGACTGTAAATTTGAAGTTTTTACAGAAGGAGCACTGCATTATGTTCTAAGTTTTAAAAGTGAAATTCATTTACCTATTTCATTTACTATAAAGAAATAGGTATTCATATCTATAAATATTAAAACTTCTACAAAGGCACCTATTTTTTGTCCATCTGGTTGATTCATTATCCAAAACCGATCGTTAATTACATGTGTTGTTAAAAGCCACTCGGCTACCACGCAATTAAGGATGCGTTCGAAAATCGACGAGCTACGAAAAAATCGGAGGTTTCATCATCTCAGAACCGGCGCGAACCGGTTTGAGCTGGTAATTAATATTTATCGTTTAGCATTTGCCGCGGTAACACAGAGGAGGAAATATATGGAGTCCATTCCAGTAATATTTGTCTCTTACAGTATCGAGTTAATGATATCTTTAGGTACTTCTTACACCTACTAATTATTAATGCTGAAGTTTGGATTTATGGATGTTTCTCAGTACTGCAACCGTGGCCAAGAATACAACTACGTGACCGTGGTGTGGTTTCGATGAGATCGAACGAAACTGACTCTGAAAACAGTTTTGAGTCAGATTTAACAGTTTTTAACCGGCTCATGAACACGCGTAACATACTGCGAACCTGAACCACAGAATTAATATAAGTACTACGTACAGAAAGGAAACTCCCTGCCCCTCCCGCAATATGGCACCCCCCCCCCTCCCGCAGCCCCCGCACTTCTTCCCCGTTCTTGTGTGTATTGGGTTGGGACGCTATGACTATGAAAACGCACACATTGACGTGTTACTGACGTGTTAACGAATATACAGTTTCATCTGTAGTAGTAGTAGGTATATTTGCTGCCCCGTTTCTATGAAACCCCCGCCCTGTGCCTGAACCATGAAACACGATGCGTGTTTACAGCAGTGAACGTGGGAAATGTTTCCCAAAATGTATATTTTAATTCATACTATTGGCTCTGGTGTACCTCTATGTCAGTTCTCCCCACGTGTTGGACTTGTTTACTGTTTCATCTATCTCAGTACCTCCTCTGTGCCCGAAGACTTACCTCTTTTTCCCAAACCAAGCGTATTACCACCTTAGCAATTACGAAATAGGGTATAAAATCGGAAGACGAATTTTGGAGTTTAAATCATTTTTGGATAAGAGTAAGATTATTTGCCTGAGGCACACCGATGTATCCAAGTATATTTTATTGCTCTCATGTTTGTTCGTCTGTAATGCGTTATGGCTGTAATGTGCTAACGCCTGGCCATTACTAGCTATTTTCAAAAGGGCCCGATTCGGCTCTATAGGTTCAAATAGGGCCAAAACAGTCCTAAACTAGAAATGGGCCACTTTTGGCCGGGCCATGGCCTAACTATGGTTATGAGCACTAAACAGCCTCTGTGCATTTCAAATGTCGTTATTACACTGTACATTATACTACAATAATATTTGTCTTTAAACGCTGTGGTTTTGAGTTCAAAATCGCATGTAGAGTCGTTTGATGCCCATGTGATTTTAGTGTAGTTTACGCAGTGGATTTAAATAGGTTATCTAAATAAAACTTTGCCTTTTGAGATGGTTTGGTAGTGGCAATCTATATATTATGCATAGTATAATAAAACTGTAACTGGTTTATATTTGGGATAAATGAAGCCAGCTATAGAGCCAATAATGGTAATTTTTGAAAGAAAGAAAAAATGCTTATTTGATACAAAAGTTGATGATACATTTTCCAATGCTGAACACAGAACAAGTGCAACAACGTTTCCAAGTCGCGTGCGTTTTATTCAGAATAATTACAATGAAATGATGAAAACTACTATCTATAAGTTAGAGTTAAAAAATATATTTATAAGTAAATTTAAACTACCTATTTAAAGAGCTAATAGAGATTTAATAATTAATTGATGTTTTTTTCTGGCTAATGTACGTTTTAACATTTTTTATAAAAAAAACCGCATAACCTTGTACCATTATATCTTGAAGTCGTTGTAACATGTTTTTATTACAAAAATAGAATTTTATTTTTGGACAGTATTCTCCGAGGTATATCAGGTTTATCAAGACATGTGCAGGTTAAGCTTTCTCTAGATGTTGTCGGTCCTAGTCTCTACGTGTGCAATATAAAATCTTGAGCATATAAATTATATATCGAGCATATAAAATATTTTAAAGGAGACTTAAGTTCATTGACCCCTATGGACCAGTTTATCCTAACTTTTACTAACGTTACTTTCAAAATGTATGAATACATACATACATAGAATCACGTCTTTATCCCTTACGGGGTAGATAGAGCCAAGAGTCGTGAGATTCGAAGGCCATGCTTAGCTAATAGTGGGCTCTCTGATGGAATGGAGATTCAGGTATAGTGACAGGTTGCTAGCCCATCGCCTATGAGTAGAGGAATGCAGTTTAAAGCCCTTTCCCTTGATTGACTTTTACAATCGGCGCGGGAAGAGAAGCAGCTGGCACATTCTATGTTTTTTCCTCGCTCCCAGACCAGCATGGAAGTGTATGAATATTATCGCTTAATTAATTTCACACGATTATAATGGTTTACCTGATAATTTTCATACATTTCGTCATTTCAAGGAATAATAGGGATATTTGTTACGCAGTCGCGCAAAACCTACAAGACAGATTTCGATGAAAGCCACACTGGTAGAATATAACCTTTAAGCCAGTAGTTTGTAGCTTTGAGACTCAATATACTATGATTAAATAATTAGTTTTTGACGTGAAAAAGAGCGTTCTTTGAAGGCCAAGTTTCAATAAACAATTTTTGATTTTGATTTGATTTTTGATATAACCTGGGATTGCACAATTTTATCGTGTAACTCCCACGGGAGCGGAGCACCTGGGCACAGCTAGTAATAGTTACATGTCAAGGTTTCTGTTATTTTTGCCCGGAGGCTCAGAGAAGCTAGTGTTATTTTATAATCCTCGTCGCGGCACCCCTTTTCATCAAAGTTTTCATTACCATCCCAAAATGAGGAAGGCCCATTTCACCCACTAACTTGTATTATATTCCCCGTAGGACGTTATTATATTTGTGTGTGTGTGTGTGTGTGTGTGTACACCGCGCACCAATTACTGTCCCTTTTATGGGGCTTGTTTATATCCTGGCCCACATAATATGCTGAGGGTGAAATTAAACTTTATTCTCGAGATAACATTGACATTATCATGAAAACTAGATTAACTATTGTGAATCTTAAAAAAATGGTCAAATGACCACATGTTTTTTTTTTATATCTATCTACTTATGATTTTGTGTGTCCCTCATTTGTAACTTTTCTGAAGTTTTAATAATTTATCTCCATTTAATTAAAGAGTTTCGTTTAACCAATTTTCAAAACCATTATTATTATTTTTATTGGACAAATAATATACGACTTATTTTACTTCAATAGAATGTGGGAAGGAAGGGTACATTTTGTTTTTAGATTATCATATAAAAATCAGAACACATGAAACAAAATAACAGCTTTTAAATAAAATATAGGCCACGTCAGAAGTCAATATAGAATGGGCCATGGCGTAAACTGTTTCCAGTAACAGTCCCCTTTGTGAGTATAGGATGGAGAGGTCTAATTGTTTGGTTCCGCCACCAAATGAAGACTTCACTTCTAGTTAGCTGGTGCCTGTGACTTTGCCCACTTAAAGTGAGTTTGAAATTTTGAATTGATTTTGAAAGTTTTTTAGTACTCGTAAGTATTCTTAGCTCTCATACTACCTCCATTTGTAAAAGGAGAAGCACTGGGGAAGGTTAAATAAGAAGTAAGTATATTACTTGTAGATATTTAAATAAGTACCTACTTAGTTAGGAAGTATGATAAATTATATCCTATTACAAGTTATACCAAATCGTACGGAGATGTACTACAGAAGGATCATTATTATACTACTATTATTATATATTACTAGATGTCACGTGCAGCGCAAGGTGCAAGCACTTCGCGTGCCTTGCGGGGGCATTTAAACCGTGCGGTTCCGACATGGTTGAGACAAAAATTGACAAAAAGTCATCATCGATGGGCTTAAAACCTGTTACTATTTCTGAATATCAGTTTCACATGAGTTTCACCAATAAAAGGACCTGTTATTCATTTCTTACTAAATAATTAAAGTTATCAAATCATTGCTCAGAATCTCACAAACAGGATACGATTGAAACTAAATACAACCTCATACAAAAAGAAACGAGATTATCGAAGGAAATGTAGATTGCGTCATCCATGGTGAAAAACATTCGCGTACCTAACTTTTTTTATTGCACTAACTACAAACAAAATTCAACTGTATTCATAGTGGAACAAATTTCAAAATTGAATAATTTTTGATAGTGATAGGTGGATAATAATAGTAAGTAGGCATGGAACCCATGACATAAGGCAGCAAAAAATGATAGGCGAGTTTTGGCAAGCAAAAAGTGACTTGGTAACAACTTTGGCAATGAACAGAGATGGATCACGGACTTTTTCTAAATGTCCGGTTTTAGTCCCACAGGCTCAGTCGGCAAAGGCTTCGCTCCCGTGGGATTTCGGGATAAAACGGGTACGTTTTGAATTTAAGTAGAAAAATACTGGAAATAGCACATAGGGTACTATGTGCTATTTCCAGTATTTTTCTACTAAAATTCATCGTAATCCATCCAGTAGATTTTGCTTGATTGAGTAACAAACATCCTCACGAACTCACATCGAAACTTTCGCATTTATACTTATAAAAGTAAGAAGTGGGATACATATTGTGTTGATGTCATCTAGCAATGACATCGTCATCGTTAATATAAATCATGTTAGACATCTTTAGGCGACGAAAAGAAAGAAGCCCCATTTAAACACAGTTGGATGAAACGGGCCATGTTGAAAAAGGTCCACTTTTGGTCCATCTCGGACATCGAATGTTTTTGCGAGTAGTTGCCAAGTGGCTTCAGATGCTGGCACTCAATGGGTCACGCTCGTGCAAACCTGGAGATAATGTAGGGTCGATCGGCATGTGTGTCCCAATGGGATGAGATCTGCCGATATTTTTCTGTGGTTAATAGACGCTGCCGTTTCTTGAAGGGTATTATTATAATAGATAGTAGACCTAGCCTGAACTAGATAAGAGGATAGGCTATCTACTATTTTATTCGAAAATGAGCCATAAGGTGCTGTATTTGGGGTGAAATTTCGTATGTTAAAATTACAAGATAATTTTGCTGCTGGCGGAGGTGCGGGCTATAAAAATGACGATAGATTCCGGGATGTTTTGAAGGAAACCTTCAAGTCTAGAAACCGAAAACACTCAAGTTACGTCAACAGTAACAATAACAATTTAATTAACCAATCGGCTCGAGAATCAAAGCCATTACAAGAGTTCCGGAGATCTGCACAAACATACCAAGTTTAGGGCACAAGTACTACACAAACAACCAACGATAATGTTAGTTTGCTTGTCTTGCACTTCGCAGATCGTAAACATTGCGAGCTGTTGGTGGAAAACCTTCAAATTACTTGGATTGTTTTGTAACAATGTGGTCGAGTAGACAAAAGATTTCATGAATACTATACATAATTATATTTGTAGGTACCTATTCAATATAATCCTAAAATCAAATAAATTTTATGTCAGATCTGTACAAAGAACAGCTGAACGTAAGAAATTTTCGAAATTCTGCTGAAGGGTTTTTGATTATACATAGCGTAATAGATGATCGAAGTGCATAAGTTTAGTGGACATTGAGATGGTATTAAGAAAATAATTTTAGAAATCTGTCATTGGGTATTGAAGCAAAATTACAGGGGCAAAGTCAAAACCTAAAGCTAGTCTTAAATTAAAATTAAATACCCTATATTATTTAAACATATACGTATAAGATTTTACAAGTACTGTCTGAATATGTTTGTTACTCAATCTCGCTTGAAACGCTAAGCGACTTTTAATGGAATTTGGTGCACGGGTAGACTAAAATGTGGAATAGCACATAGAAGATACATTTAAATACCAATCTCCCAACCTAACAAGATTGTTTCAAAACCGGTTTTTGTTGTTATGGCAAAACAAAGTAAATAATAGAACATATTGTTATGTTGGAGCGAGGAACAAAAAAAGAAAAACAATGGTCACGTGTGGTGCCCGTGAGGTGGTTTAGGCCGGCCGCACGCTCGACCACAGTCGCAACGAAATAGCAACTATGTATTTGTGGCAACTAAACTAAAGCAAAACTATTGATCAACACAACAAACTACGGAGATTGAAAAGCAAATATAAATCTAAAAAAGAAGAAAAATCAGCTTCTATGCCAACAAATGACCATTTTTTTTATTAATAAAATACGATGTAGCTTTTTTCAATTATTTATTGTCAGTAGCGACTAGACTCAGATGTGAATGATGATAGTTTCCGTAGACACCAGTGTACACACATACAGTGAAATACTGCGCCTTATGGCTCCATCCATAATACTCCAGTCATATTGTCATCCAATTTTTATGTGCATGCAAAACTCGATTTTAAGTTTCAGGATGTCAAAACCAAGGTTCCTTTCAGCATATTCTGGACTTAAATTAATATCTTAGAAATAATAAACAAACATGCTTAATTTTAACACAATTTTGCGATTATGCGTAGAATAAAAGCTTCTTGTGACTTGCACAGAATTCACCGCTCAGCATTAGACTGAGATGATGACGATAGTGATGATGGCAATGTGTGTGATTGCCCTTAAACGTAATTAAAATTCGCCAAAGCGCGTACCTATTAAGCGCTTAGCGACAACTTGGAGCATCCTTGAACTGCGTAGAATCATAATGAGATTTTGTTTACCAATGATTGGAACAATAATAGGTGTGCCGGTGCTAAAATAATAACTACTGAGCTTGCCTGGTTGATTTAATGTTTTAAACATCTTCTAATTATCTCTCCATAGTCGTATTCCTCATAGCTGGGGGCGATGATCTTAAACATTGCCAAGAGGCAATGTTTATCTAATGCCAATCGGCATTAGATAAACATTGCCCCTTGCCGGGTGCTTTTTTATGCAATAGTGCATCAATAATACATTTTCAAGGAGGAGCAGAAGCCAACATTATAAAGTTTGTAAGAAGACACTTTTAAGGGTCAGAAAGCTTGAATAAGAAAGTTAGATTTCACCCCGACCCCCTGTAAGCTACAAGGGCGCCCCCTCATAGAAACTAAATAGTAAAAATTAGCTCCATCTATCTCATAATCTGCAAACCATCAAACAAACTGTTTTTTTATTTCAACCTTTTTCAACAAATTTGTTCATGAAATACTTATTTAAAAAAAAATCCAAATTAATGAATGCAAAATTAAGGAAAAGTAAACAAAAAATGTGTTTTAGTCAGTGTTTTCGTAAAGCTACTTACGTAGTAAGTAATTCATGTAAAGTACGTTGAAATATGTAATGTAACATTTCGACAACAATGTCATATTAGCGTTTGGCCAAGTGTTAAGTTTATGAAATTAAATTCGAAGAGTGCTAGGTTCGAGTCCTTGCTGTTATTTGGGAATTCGGTTTTCTTTTTTAAACATAATTTTATGGTGAAAGTGAGTTGGTTTTTTTGTTACCTCTTCACGTTTTATGTACCTACTGAACCAATCTTTCTAAAATTTCAAATACACATACCTAGTTAGAAGGACGGAGAAGGACATACCTTTCATCCCGGGAAAAAGCACTGTTCCCGAGGAAAATTCACGCGGGCGAAGCCGCGGGCAAAAACTAGTGTTATAATATAACATGGGAAATTTCACATGTATTTCGAACAAGTTGTTAGAATAATGGTTACGTACGTACAGACGAAGTACGTCAAAACGAGAAAGACTGTTCAAATCTCCTCTGTGATATATTTTTTGATTTTTTCAAATTCTAATACAGTATTTTATATTTTTTTACACTAGCTGCGCCCTGGGCTTATTTGGGCTATATATATATGTAGGTTATTTCTTGAGTAAAACAAGTTCTTCTCGTCTTCTTTTTATTTTTTCATAACAGTTTTACAAAAATATAATCGCAACGTCACTACATCTTATTTTAGCTATCCGCCATTTTTCATATTCCTATCCCTTTCCCTCTCACACCTCTCATTCTTCTTGCGTTTAGTGTGCAGAGCAACTACGCTCTGCTGCCAGAAAATGTGGCAGAGAGAATCCGGACAAACGAAGCGGCGGGAAGAATTCTGTACCGGAACTTTACCGGGAAAAAATCTACCGGTAAAATTAAGTACCGGGAAAAAATCTCCACGCGACACCACGCTTGTCCGACTAGAATCTAACTTAAGCTATACGCAGTCTGCTACCACCGTAGCTTATGAAGGGAGCTACAGGGCCCTATATGATAACCTAACCTATAAATTAAATACAATTGAACACTTACCAAATTAAATCTTCTTTCTCTTCGGATCCAAACTTGAGTGTCTTCGGGAAGGGGGAATTCCTAATCACCCTACCTAACCCTTGAGATCTCAATTCCCCAGGACAACTAAATAGATTTCTTCCCGTAGTTTCACTCGGGAACAGTCAGATGTGAACAGCCAGCCACGTTTCACCTCTCACAAGAAAAAGTCACAATAACAGAGTTTTTCACAAACCCAAATTCAATAGTTATTTAACAAACAGGAGATTCACAATTATCACTCAAACTAAACAACAAGCAAAAGACGCGAGACCGCTCCGCGTATTAAAATCAAACCGATATCGCCCTGGACAATGCAATGGCGACCGTCCGCGAGCCATCCACGCTAGCAATGTGAAAACCCCGAACGCCCTCTGGCGGCAGCAATGCGAAACGCCTGCGTTTAGTTTTACCCAATATATTACAAACATCCCCCCGTCCCGGTCTGAGAAGCAGACCGCTAGCTTACTCTACGGGAAGGCGGGCGAGAGAGGTCACACCTCTCCTTAAAATCGAACCGTCGACCAACACCTCAGCCACACGCGGAGTGCCATCTCCGCCAAGAATCAAACGTAATATGCGAGCTCGTCGCCAAAGCAATGAGGGCAAATTTGCCTCTTTTAACAATACTAAATCACCCTCCCTGGGAGGCTCAGTCCTGTCTGTCCACTTCACTCTTTGCTGCAGCAAATGCAAATATTCACGCGACCAGCGACGCCAAAAGTCCTGGCTCATTTGCTGCAACATTTGAAAACGCGACAACCGATATACGCGTTCATCCTTCCACGGGTATTCGGGCAGGGCATTCAACGGCCCTCCCACCAAAAAATGACCAGGGGTGAGAGCTTCCAAGTCATTTGGATCTGGAGATAGCGGACAGAGAGGACGAGAGTTGAGGACCGCCTCAACTTTACAAAACACTGTGGCCAGCTCTTCAAAAGTTAGAGCCGTTTCTCCGATAATGCGGCGGAGGTGGGTCTTTGCGGATTTCACAGCCGCTTCAAAAATCCCTCCCCAATGGGGGCAACTTGGGGGACTAAACTTCCAGGTTATTCCCCTTTGGGCAGCAATTTGACTTAAACTAGTACAATTTTTATCAATAAACACAGAAACATCCTTAAGATAATTTACAGTTCCTTTATAGTTTGTGCCATTGTCAGACCTAATAATAAAGGGAAGGTAGAACCTCGACGCGAAAACAAAGCGATCCAACGCGGCGACGAAGGCCTCCGTAGTCAGAGAGCCGATACCACCTCCAAATGGAGCAGGCCTTGGTGGCCAAACAAACAAATACCCACAAATAGCCCTTCACAATACGGGCATTACGAAAGGGAGAAGCCTTGATCGAAAAGGGACCGGCAAAATCGGTTCCAACGCCGTCAAACGGTCTCGAAGGTCGGATTCGATCAGCGGGCAAATCACCCATCTGTGGTTGCATCGTGGATGCCTTCAACCTATAACATGCAATACATCGAAACAGGACACTACGGATTGCTCTTCGGGCTGACAAAATCCAAAACTCGCGTTGCAAAATAGCCAACAAAGCATTGCACCCAGCATGGGCGTTACGAATGTGTCGATCAGACACCAAAAGCTGCACCAAGGGTCCGCCCTTGGAAGGCAGCAACAACAGAGGATGGCGAGTCTCATATGGAAGATCCGCCTTCCGGAGCCTGCCTCCAACCCGAAGAAGCCCATCCGAGTCGATGTACGGGTTCAAACGAGCGACCGCGCCCTTCAACTTAGCGCGTCCGTCGCGCAAGATACGAAGCTCTGACTTCAAAACCGTCCGGTCTACACACGACACGGACCCAATGCAACAATGCGCTCCGGCGCTCTTCTGCCACCTGCAATCGGCTCCAACCGCTTTGCGCTGTGGGTTTCTACAATTATGTATGAAACGCTTAATCCAACTGGTAACACCCAGAAGCTTATCCAAGCTGCTATACCGAGCAAGTAGCCAATCCGGCTCCGACGTCGTCTCAGCGACTACAGCATGTACACGGAGCCCAGTCAAACTCAAAGAAGTAACATCTGTCTGACAGACAGTCCAAGATGTTTCTGATCCCATCAGCCACTCTGGACCCCACCAGAGCGGGTGTGACACCAATTCTGGTGCCGTACAACCTCGGGAAGCACAGTCCGCTGGGTTAAGCTCTCCCGGCACATGTCTCCATGCCGTTATATCAATTCCGATATTCTGGGATTTGGGAAACCCGATTTCCTCACAAAAAAACCTCCAAGGTATGTGGGGCCGCGCGCAACCATGCAAAGCGCGACCTGGCTTATCCGACCAGGCGAAGATGTCCCGTATCTCGACCGTGGCCGCCAGCTCACATGCAACGTGATGCAACAATTCTAGAGAGAAGGTGAGCTCCACTCAACTCCAAGCTTGGGAATAGTCAGCCTAGTCCTGATGGGGGCGGACTCTTGCTCTTCCCCTAACAAAAGCGAGACATTGACCCGGCCATCGGCGTCAACTGTCCGGGCACATATAGACCGACGCGGCGTAGCCTCGCTCCGACGCGTCACAAAAAGCCATGCAGGCTGGCTCGATATTTCCCGGGGGCAATATTCGACGAGGCAAGGCAATCCTCGATTGACTTCCTTAATCGATGAAAACAACTCGAGCCAATCATCCAATGGAGAGCCAAACAGCGGCTCGTCCCACGAGACGCCCAAAGTCCAAAGTCTCTGAAGAAGACACTTCGCAGAGAATATTATCACTGGACTGATCCAACCGCTTGGATCAAACATACGAGCTATTACGGACAACACCGTTCTCTTAGTCCAGACTTTTGGTATTTCCAAGTCCACTTGGAATGTGAAAATATCGGTTAGCGGCTGGTACTGCATGCCCAGCACCGCTATCCTGTTGGGATCATCCACATCCTCAAACAGGTGAGGGTTCTGTTGGTGATCCTCCGGGATCCCTTCTAGAACTTTAGGCTCATTAGACAACCACTTCTACGTAGCTCGTAGCCACCTGTCTTCAATATTTCAATCAATTCATCCCGCAGTAGGAGGGCCTCCTCAATACTTTGGGCTCCGGTGCACACGTCATCAACATACAAGTCACGTGACAGCACGGAAGCCCCACCGGGAAAGCGGATCCGTTCCCGCTCTGCCAATTCAAGCAATGATCTGATGGCGATATAGGGACTAGATTTCAAACCATACGTGTTTGTGTTGAGTTCATACACCGTCACAGGATCCTCAGGGCGCTCGCGCCAGAGTATCAACTGGAATCGCCTGTCCTCAGGATGTATGACTGTCTGGCGGAACATCATCCGGATGTCCGCGCCAAAAACCACTTGATGTCTTCTAAAGTTCAAGATGATGTCAATTATGTCCCTATGCAATTTGGGGACCCGAATGCAAACATAGATTCAACGAAACTCCGTTCAGCAAGTGGGTGCGGACCTGCATCAAAGACAGTCCGCAACTTGCCCGTTGAGGCCTTCACCACCGCGTGGTGGGGGCAAAAATAATCGCTCTAGTTTGGAGCTCCAATCAACTCGAGCCGGAGACATGTGACCCAAATCCTCGTACTCGCGCATAAATTCAATATATTTATCGCGAAGTACGTGGTCACGCTGCATACGTCGCTCCATGGACAGCAGTCGTTTCTCCGCAAGCGCCCTACTTTGCTCGTGTAGGGCTAGGACGAGAGGCAACAAAGGGGTAACCACTAGTTACAAACCGACCGGAGGGCAACCTCTCCGTGGTTGATCGAAAAAGGGCTTCGCACTCAGCGTGTCTCCGGATCCATCCTGGAACTCATAGGTGGCTCTCTCCACCTCCCAAAACCTTTGCATGGTCTTGGCCAAGGACGCAGATGCGACAACCGGTGGCTCCTTCTCGCGGTGCCATTATCAAACACAGGGCCCATCAGGGCAAAACCCAAAAATCGTAGACACTGCCATCAGTGAAGACGAACCCAGAGCCTTCTGTGTACCCAACAAAATCCAACCCAATACGTCCGAGCCCAGGAGCAAGTCCACTGGGCCGGGATGAAAGACAAAGGGGTCGGCCAAATCCAGACCCGAAACCAAAGACAACACACCCGGCGGTATGTCTGTCGAGGGGTGCCAACCCGCAATGGTATCCATTACCATAGCCGAAGTCGTGATCCTCATTGTGGAGGACTTCAGCGAAGAAAAGGTGACAAGTGTCTGGCCCGTCAGACACTTCACTTGTAATGCCACCAACTCCAAGAAGTGGCACAGGCGAGTCTTCCACGACTAAACCTAACTGGCGTTGCCACTCGAGTGCAGTAACCAAAACTGCTTTGAGCCCCTGAGTCCAACAGAGCTCTCAAATTAATGGCTTCCCCCCCACGACCCCATCCGCGGACCACCGCGGTAGGGAGCAGAACCGTCCGCGGCTCTGTCCCAGCAAGGGAGCAAGCTAGTTACGGGCTCCCCACTCTCTCCAAACCAGGGGGGCGCCACTGACCCGGATAATATGTCGGGCGAGTGCACATCCCCACATCTTGAGGGGGCATAACCCGCGGCCCGGCCATACATATGGTACGGCGGGTGGTACTCCAGCCGTGGAGTACTCGTGCAGCGGCGGAGAAAACCGCTGCGGCTGCATGCTGGTGGGTAGTGGTAACCCGCGTGGAGGGGGTGTCCCCACTCTCACGTCCGATCTAGGGCCCCCGCCCATGGGGGCTCCCATATCCGAGAAGGCCCGGCCAGCTACATACTGGCCATGACCTTGGGGCGCGTGGTCCCGGTCCGCCAAGACCTGGGCGCAGGTACGCGACCCCCTCTCCGGGAGGGGGTGCGACGAGCGAAGCCGCGTCCTCCGTCCGGTGGTGGAGGGCTTCGCGCAGGAGCGCCCCCGCCCATAGGGGACCCCTGCCTCAACATCCGGGTGCCATCCCCGTTGCGGTTCATGCAAAGCATCGCGTGGTGCCGCCCACGGCATGCACTGCATGGTATGGCACTGGGACAGTCCCGTGCATAGTGACTGCCCAAACAGTAAAAGCAAAGGTCATGCCGCCTTGCCATGCGGCGCCGATCTTGTACTGGCAGTCTCTGCCAGTCCCTGCATTGCAGCAGGCTGTGGCCCATCCGGCCACATTGCAGGCAGTCCGCGTCCCCCGCGACTGCTGCCGTGTGTGCAACCCGCGCACCAGCTCCACGCGGTGGCGGTTGTCTTCCCTGTTGGGGCCTCCCTCGCCATGAGGGTTCCAAGGGCCTACGTTCAGGCGCTCTGGATGGCGCTGAGTCCGTCATGGTATTCTCAGCAGCCCGTGCCTCAAACTCCAAAAACTTCACCAAGTCAGTGAATGTTGGTAGGGTGGTGCTATCCCGTTCCGCATTCTCGCGCTCAAATCGCGAGCGGATGTCATTGGGTAATTTGCCCAATACAATGTGCACCAGCAAACAGGACCATTGGTCCACCGGCAGCCCCAGTGTGCGGAGCGCGTTACAGGCCACCGTAACGGGCGTGAGCAACTGCAGGCGCAACTGTGCCCTGTTGGCCACCTTGGGCAGGGCCATCAACTGTGCGGCGTGCGCATCCGCTAACAAACGTAAGTTTTGGTAGCGGGAGTTCAATAACTCCCAAGCCGTATCGTACTGGTCGTCCTCCACCCGGAGGTGCTGGATGAGCGACCGCGCTTCATCCTCAAGAGTGGAGAGGAGGTAGGCCATCTTCTGGGCCTTCGACAAATCCTGTCGTGCTACGACCAGGGACTCAAACATATTTTTATATGCTACCCACTCCTCCATCCTACCCCCAAAGTGGGACAGCTGAAGGGTGGGGAGCCGACCAGTAACCGCTGGTCCTTCCTGTCTAACAGGTGTGCGAGGGCTGGTCCGCCAGCCTGTCTCGCCCTTATTGCGGTCACCGCCTCCGCGATATCATCGTGCAGACTCAGGATCTGGTCCATGTCCGCCATGTGACCTGCGTAGGCCTCCGGGGTAAGATCGGCTTCGGTAAGTGCCGCCATGGCCGCTTCCGCGCTAATCAATCGTGAGTGGAGGTGATCCGCTCTTAGCAGTATGGCGCCCTCCCTGTCCTTCCGGGACAGGAGTCCTCCGGCCGTCACAAACCATCTCAATTCGTTGGCGAGTGTCGCCCTAGCATTGGAGGCCCTCGCCATCGCGTCAAGTCACAAACAAAAAATAACAAAAGGTAAATAAAAAACAACAAAATCAAGCAACTACACGAAGAACCGCGGTAGGTATGAGAATGGCACAAACCCGGAACGCACGGTACAAACCGCAAACAAATACCAAAAAGGTTACAAATATTCTTATACAAACAAACTAAGAAAAATCTAATAATTTTTACAAACAATTAATTATTTTTTACAAACGAACAAATAGAGTGTAGATAAACTACGCTCTGCTACCAGAAAATGTGCAGAGCAACTACGCTCTGCTGCCAGAAAATGTGGCAGAGAGAATCCGGACAAACGAAGCGGCGGGAAGAATTCTGTACCGGAACTTTACCGGGAAAAAATCTACCGGTAAAATTAAGTACCGGGAAAAAAATCTCCACGCGACACCACGCTTGTCCGACTAGAATCTAACTTAAGCTATACGCAGTCTGCTACCACCGTAGCTTATGAAGGGAGCTACAGGGCCCTATATGATAACCTAACCTATAAATTAAATACAATTGAACACTTACCAAATTAAATCTTCTTTCTCTTCGGATCCAAACTTGAGTGTCTTCGGGAAGGGGGAATTCCTAATCACCCTACCTAACCCTTGAGATCTCAATTCCCCAGGACAACTAAATAGATTTCTTCCCGTAGTTTCACTCGGGAACAGTCAGATGTGAACAGCCAGCCACGTTTCACCTCTCACAAGAAAAAGTCACAATAACAGAGTTTTTCACAAACACAAATTCAATAGTTATTTAACAAACAGGAGATTCACAATTATCACTCAAACTAAACAACAAGCAAAAGACGCGAGACCGCTCCGCGTATTAAAATCAAACCGATATCGCCCTGGACAAAGCAATGGCGACCGATCCGCGGAAGCCATCCACGCTAGCAATGTGGAAAACCCCGAACGCCCTCTGGCGGCGGCAGCAATGCGAAACGCCTGCGTTAGTTTTACACCAATATATTACAAACATTTAGTTTAAACTAGGTACTGTAATAATAATATAAAATTTATATAAAAAAATTCCTCACAACCTCGGCCATTCTGACCTTTAGTCTGATCCCCAGACTAATAATGCTGAATTACAATTTGTACAAACTAGCAAAAAACTGATAGATCCTAACTTTCATGCATATGGTCTTGACATATTTTTAAAAATCATGAAAATTTTAAGTAAGCAGAAAAGTTACAATATTCCCTACAATAGTCTTCTATAGTGAAACAGATTTAACTTTGGTAAATAAAAGAAGTATACAATAACTAAATTAAGGTATTGTTATTTTTAGTATGAAATAAAAGTAAAATTATTTCTATGTAATATCTAAACTCAACAAAACTTAAAATAGTATCTAGTATTAAGATTGAGTTACACGAACAACACATCATAACATTATAATATCTTATGCCCGATGTATTCACCTATCACATCATAATTAGGCAAAAAATAAAATAAAAAATAAAACAACTAAATTATAGGCAGTACAAACTCATGGCCACAATTTCATACAGTCTACTCCTGTTGAAGTTTTTGAGGTCCTTCAGAGTTTATGTTTACCTTCTCTACATGGTATCTCCCTCTACCAACCTTCTTTGTGACACGGTAGGGTCCTAAATATTTTGGTTTCAATTTCATCACATTTCCAAACTGAGTTCTTCGAATGGCAAATATATCTCCTTCATTATAATCATGCTCTTCTTTTCTTTTCCTATTATATGTTTTCTTATTTTCTTCCTGAATTTTTAGAATTTGTGCCTTAGCTTCCTGTCTCAAATTGTCACGCTTCTCAATAAAATCTTGTCTACATTCTTCTTCAATCAATTCTACTATTTGCAAGTCTTCCTTTTGTTTCATCTTTGTACCAATAAGTAAATTAAATGGAGAAGTATTGATCGACCTCTGGTAAGTACTGTTTATAGCACGTTGAACTTGACTTACATATTTGTACCAGTGAGCTGGCTCCTGCACACACATCTTGGTTAACACAGAGATAATAACTCTATGAATGCGTTCAACTTGTCCATTCCCTCTTGGAATGCCTGTAGTTACTGTATGATGATAAATACCTTCTTCTTGACAATAATCTTGAAAATCTTTTCCAGTGAAAGCAGTTCCTTTGTCTGTGATAATCTAGTCGGATTCCCGTAATCTTTTTGGTGTATCCTCATTTTATCAACAACTTCCTTGGACGTCAATGTCTTGGTAGGAAAAATCCATACAAATTTGGTATACTATACGCATCTACTACTGTCAGAATATAGTTGTTATAATTTCTTAGTGGCATCTAATGGGCCAAGGTGATCGCAATGAAGCGTTTCCATTGGAGCTCCCTTTTTATTGGATTAAGGAACCCTTCTTGTTTTCCTTCCTTCTTGCAGGCTAGGATGCATGGAACACAAGCTAATATTATATTTTCTATCTTCTTATTCAACTCAGGTATGTAATAATCTTTTTCTATTATATCCATTGTCTTTTTCTTTTCCAAAATGACCTACATCATGAGCTCTTTTTATTATTTCAGATTGCATAATTTCTGGTATAACCAACTTATCCTCTCCTTTATAAATCAAGTCATTTTGAATATAAAAATCTTTATAATCTTTTTCCTTAAGGATTTCTCTAATTAAACTTAAACTTTCATCCTCTTTTTGGGCTTTACATATCCGTGCATGTAACTCTGACTGGATAATGCAAATATGAGGAATCCTGCTCAATGAATCCACATGAGACATCTTCCTTCCAGGTCGATGAATAATTTCATAGTCAAAATCCTGTAGGAATAGCACCCATCTTGCTACTTTTGCTGAAACTTCATTTTTGTATAATGTTTTCTGAAATGCAGAACAGTCAGTTTGTATTTTAAAATGTATTCCGAATAAATATTTCCTAAATTTCTTCACACCTTCCACAACTGCTAAAGCTTCTAATTCGTAACTATGGTAGTTCTGTTCTGTTTGACTCGTCTTCTTACTCATGTAATGCACGGGATGTAATTTTCCATCTTGATCGTCTTTTTTGTAATAAAATTGCTGCATATCCATATTTTGAAGCGTCGGTATGTACTTCTGTGTCTAATCCAGCCTTGAATATTTTCAACACAGGTTCATTGCACAATTTACTCTTCAAAATCTGGAATGATCTTCTTTCTTCTTCTCCAAAGTAAAATGGTGTTTCCTTCTTCAACAATTCTGTGAGTGGTCTAGCTAACACAGCATAATTCTCAATATATTTACGAAAATATGATGTCAACCCGACAAAACTGTGGACCTGTTTGGTCGACTTGACTCTGGAAAATTTGAAATTGCTTCTGTCTTGGCGGGTGATGGTTTAACTGTTCCGTCTTCAACAACATGACCCAAATATTCAATCTTCTTTTGCAACAGCTGACACTTCTTCCAATTAATATCTAATCCATTCTCAGAAGCAACTCTCAACACCAACCTTAGCCGATCCAAAGCTTTCTCTTCGTCTTCTGCAAGAATCACGATGTCATCGATAAATATTAAAACTATTCCGTTAGCTATCAATTCTCTGAAAATTATGTTAATGAATCTACTGAAGTATTTCGGACAAATTGATAGACCGAATGGTGCTCTGAGAAACTCGTACTGTCCCTCAGGACTGCTAGTTACAAAAAAGCTGTGTACTTTATGGAGTCTTCATCTACAGGTAAGTGAAAGAAACCATTTTTAAATCTAATGTGCTAAAAATTCTTGATCCACTCAACTTGTCTATGTGATCATCAATCACTGGTAAGGGATATTCATCCTTCACCATTTTCTGATTGATTTTCCTATAATCAACACAAACTTCGGTAACTACCGTCTTTCTTCTTTACTAGTACTAACGGACTTGCATATTCGGAAAAACTTGGCCTAATTATTCCCTTTTGTAACCATTCTTCTATCTGACACTTGACTGCTTCTTCTTCCTTAATTGCCAATCTTCTAGGACGCTGAACTACTGGGATATCGTCTTTCAAAATAATTTTCAATTTGATGGGTGCCTCCTTTATTTGTGATGGTTTATAATTATCTACAAGTTCTTGAACTGCAGGAATCTGAAAAAGAGGTTCCTCAGATCTAGTTGGCAAACCCAACAAGCACAGACTGTAATCATCTTGAGGCATAAGTTTGACTGCACCTTTATCAAACAAAATAGTCGCGTTACCTAAGAAAGATTGACCTAATATAATCTGATAGGGAATAACATTTTGAGGAACAATGTAAAAACAAGTTTCAAAAGTTTTATTGTCAACTTCTAAAATAGTGGTAAACTTACCAAGTGTAGAAACACGCGCCGAACCTAGTCCTGTTAGTGTAACTTTATCTTTTATATAAGACACGCCATTTAATTCGAAAAATAAATCAGATGTTATTAAATTGTAATCACAACCTGTATCAATTAAAGAGTTAACTAAAATACCGCACATCTTTACAGTTTTTACCGACTTATTCATCTTCGACTTCGATGAAGTGTTTACATTCAAAACGTCACAATCACAATGTTGACGTTGACAGCTTTGACAGTGACAGTCCGTCATACGGCTAGTTCGCCGACCAAAAAGAACGAAATC
This sequence comes from Ephestia elutella, assembly GCA_018467065.1. Taxonomy (NCBI): domain Eukaryota; kingdom Metazoa; phylum Arthropoda; class Insecta; order Lepidoptera; family Pyralidae; genus Ephestia; species Ephestia elutella. The sequence continues at coordinate 18,223,626 of CM031566.1, read as the reverse complement.
GCCATGATCGCTGCCAACCTCGGCCGAAGAATCACCAGTAGCGCCCCCTTCCGGCGACGCCATCACGCACATTGAATGTCCAACCGTACTTCCGCCCGATGTCTTCGGATCCGGTTTGCTGCCACTGCTACGAGCAATATGGCCGCCACAATCTTTGCTCAAATGTCCGAATGAATTACACTTAACAGGTTCACTGTCCCCAGACCATATGTGGCCTGTAGACGGAAATCACTACCAGTCCACGGACCGCATGTGGTCTGTTCGTCCATACAATTTTTAAAGCTTTTTATCGCAGTGAACGTTGAGAGAAAGGCGTTTTTTTCACGTGAACTTGACAGGACATATCACATAGAATACAAAAAGTGCTGGGACATAGAGAACAGACGTACCATATTATCGATATCGCGATTTGAAAAAAATGTAATAAAAAAAAAGACAAACGATTACTTTATTACATTTTATTGCATTTTTTAAGGTAACTAAATAAAAGATAAGTAGAATAAAACATACAATATACTGAAAAAGAAAATATTTATTGAAAAAAGGAAAAACATTTCAAAAAAGGACATGTTAACGTGAGCTTTTTGAAAACACTGAAGATAATATGGTTTGGTACCAAATGTTGCATATTTGTGAAACTCTTTTCGCTTTATTTGTGGCAGCTGCAGATGTTTCACCTTTTTGGTATCTGCTACACTATCATCATCGAGATAATCAGGTACAGCACTACGCACTTCGGTTTTATTTTTCTCCTTCGTCCGACGAATTTGACGAATTATTTTGTTCATATTCACTCTCTTCTAATATTTTTCTCAACTCTTCATCCGTCAACCGCTATTTCTTACTCATTTTCCCGCAAAAATACAAAATTCAAAAGTAACAAAAACAAAAAACAACGAACACCTGTAATTTCTTTCGACTTTTGAACAAACGTCATATTATGCGTCACTTCTCACTCAGGTGCACTATTTTCACGTATGTCATCGTAAATAATTAACCATGGAAGTAGTAAGTACTTTGTACAACTGGAAGGTTCACTGAGACTAGAAAAGCGAGCCGAAAGAGAGGTTTGAAATCGTGGCGCGTCCCTTTCTGACGAGGGTGACCATGTTAAACAAAATTCTTAGGACCAGTGAACCACATGTCACATGTCATGAGTCAGTGTGAAGGCAATTGAGCCTACTTTCGTGAGTTGTGTGCGAGTCAAAATTACGCTCGTTTGCGCTCTTACGCCCCTACAATTACGCTACTAGAAAAATATGAAGCTATTCCATAGGTTCAATAAAATATAGTACTATTTATAAACTAAGTAAAATAATATTCAAGTTAAAAAACGATTTATTTAATTACTTAAACGTTATTGTTTATTTTAGTGGCGACCCACTGAATCTACCTGTTACTTTGCAGGATTTTAATAACTGCCCTATTGTTATGTCGCTCAGATCATCCTCAGATAGGGCGTCTGAGCCCAATACTTCTCTCCTTGCAGCAGCGTAAAGCTGGTTTAATAATCCGCCCGGTAATCCTCAGGTTGGAAATGTAAGCTACATATTACGAGTTATTAGTTAATTTCCCACGAATCATCCCAATCCATTTTTTTCTTAATTCTATATTTGCGGTAATATGAAAAAAAAAATCTTTGTTAGGATACATTTATTTTCTTTATAATTATTATGTAGTCACCCTACTACCAGAAATGAAAACTTACCCGTGGAAGGAAATCCCACAAGCTGGGTATGATTTATTTATTGCAACCTCTAATAGCACAACATTTATTAACCATTCTCAAACTCTAATAATAATAATTATTAAAAACAATTAAATTCACGCGCTACAGAAAAAAAGCAGCCATTTTGTTTAATTTGTGTTGCTAGTGTATTGCAAATATTTACTATTTCCATAACTAGAAAGTTTTTCATGCTATTACGCCCTTAGTACACCGACGCGTTCGCATGCGAAAGCGATTCACTGCGAAACGCTTGCGATTGCGAAACGTCTGCGAAACACTGCCGGTTTTTATATGGCATGTTTTGTAGAAAGAAATCAAGAATTTATATTTTAATATATTGGTGTATATTTTTGCACGTCGCATCGCATTGATTTCTGATTACATTACGCATTGCGAAGCGAAACATGACATTAGCGAATCGCCTACGTCGTCATTGTAACAGCTACTTCGCAGCTACGTGCGAACGTACCTACTGATAAGGATGCAACTATACTAATCTCGCTTAGTTTGAACGAGACACAGCATATACGAAACGCTCTCATCCAACTGACAAGTTTTTTGAAGTTTCGTTGCCGTATGCGAACGCGTGGGTGGACTAAAGGCGTTATTGATTAACTAGCTGTTGCCCGCGGCTTCGCCCGCGTGAGTTTCGCTTAGATGAAAAATCTTTTTGTGTTCCAAACTGTAGTAACCTAAACTCCAGTACCTACTCAAAATTTCAGATCTCTGGTTATCCAATTATATTAGGTACTCGTAGTACAGTCACGGTGTTAAAATGAATCAAAAGTGATATTTCATTCAATAAACGATCTTCATCTGCTCGTTATCTACAATTTCCCGTGTACCAACACTCCCACCCCGAGTCCCTCTTTGTCTTATCCCGTGTCCTGGCTATTTATACGTCAGTAGAAAATGCTCATTAGGTTGAACGACATTTGCTAAGGCGCCCTTTCCATATATGTAATAGTGTAGCTGGTCTCTTGGAATTCTTCATCAGATTATCCTGATCTTCGATTTTTATACGTCAATAGAAAATGCTCGTCAGATTGATAAACTTTTGCAAATGTACCATTTCCATATTTCTTATAGTTTAGCTGTTCTGTTAAGGTTCTTCATCAGGTGTTCCAGTTTTCAAAATTAATTATAGCCTATATGTTGCCAGGCAGCTATACAACAAAAAAAGTTTCATTCAAATCCGTCCAGTAGTTTTTGCGTGAAACGCGTACATACATACAGACAGACAGACAAAAAGACAGACAGATAAAAAATTCAAAACAAAATTTTTTGCTTTCTATTATTCTTTTTATTTTAAGTGTCCCTCTATCTATTTCAGTAAAAAATACTGCATGTACAGACAAAATATTTTTACTGTTTTATTATATGTATAGATTTCTTCCAATATGTTGCCTAATGAAAATGATTTCAAGTAATAGTTGTATCTAGATGGTATCTAGTAATCGAGCCGAAACCTAAACTCCCGTATGACGTATGTCCACTTTGACAATAATAGTGATGTACCTAAACACGAATCGCTGCGATTATTTGATGATACGTATAAAACAAATCGAAATAAAATAATTATTTTTATTAATCAGAAGTCTGAACCTGAGTCTGAGTCGAGTTTGTCGTCGTCAATAACATGGATAATAAATTCATTGTGAATAATATTATTATCTACTTGATGTCACGATTCGCGGTTCTTGTTGGATTCTTCTTCTTTTCCTTTTTTACTTTAATGTTAAATATTTTAATCTTAAAACACAATAATTTTTATATCCAGCATTTACAAACCTTGTTAAATAAATCGATAAATTAAACGATGTATCGCGATTTTTTACATTTTCACTATCGATTTATTGTAGACGGTTGCAATGGAACTCCCCTAAACGGGTAAGCCGGAAGTTCAAGTACTACATTTCCGTGCATAGATCTAAAAATTTAAAAATTCGGAACTTCATGGGATTGACCCTGATGACACCTGTCATACGGGAGTTTAGGTTTCGGCCCGATTATAGTAAATAAATAAGAAAGCACAGCGAATTTCCATTGATTCATTGTAAACGTTTTCTACTAAATAGAAGTAAATTCTTAACATAGCAACTGAGTGAAAGGGACACGATGACGGGAAAGTGATTCTCTTTCGGGCACGTTTTTTATTTTAACTATGATTATTTTAAAAACAGTAAGTACTATTGACTTCAACATTAAGTTCATTTTTGTTTGTCACGGATTAAACCTTCCAGTTGTACAAAGGTACTTATTACTTCCATGTAATTAACAAAGATAAATTGTCAATGTCCTTTTTACTTGACACTGACAACAATATGCACAGAAAGTGTATCAAAAATATATTTTTTTTAAACATACCACATATGGTCTGTGGACTCACGGGACGATTTTGGTCAATTTCGTTCTGGTGAGTCCACAGGCCGTATGTGGTATGTTATAAAAAATATATATTTCAATTATGTATACATAAAATTAACAACATATATGTCTTATCTACATCCCTGAGATACTAATTTTCACAAAAACTTAAATGGACTTGTGAGCCATTTCCACTTTGAAACTTGGACAGTGAACCTGTTAAAGCATTTCACTCCGTTAGGACACTGATTTGCTAGATGCTTTTTATCACCACAGTTATAGCACACGCGACCGGACACTGATGACTGCTTTTCACTCGACACGGGCGTTTTCGGTTTATTTTGTCCATCCTGTTTGCTCGTACTTGCGCCAGCTGCACCATCTCTTTTCATCTTGGATTTCGACTTCATTGTGTCATATATTGCGAGCCTCTCTCTTAATACACTATACGAAGTTACACCGTACAGGATTGTCTTATTACTTTCGTAATCAGATATGCCATCTATGATGTACTGTATGGCAATGTAATCGGGAAATTTTGCTCGCTTACCCAATTCTTTCATAATGAGCATATACTGGTATGTCGTCTCATTACTCTTCTTCTTCCGACTAGCCATCAGTTCATGCATTTCTTTTGCATTTAGCGCATCGGGAAATTCTTTCACCAATGCCGTCTTTAGCTCGTCGAATGACTTGAATGTTTTTTCAGATCTAAGCCATAATTCAGCTGTACCGACAAGCGATCGTCTAGCAATTATTAGTTTTTGTTGTGCACTCCAACCAAATATCTCGGCGTTATCCTCGATATCGCTAACCCATTTAGCCGAGGAGTAGGTTTTGTCTTCACCACTGAACCTACTTATACCAAACGTAGAATCCAGTGCCATCGTCGCTGACGCCGCTGCTGAACTGGTACCGTCTTTTCCATCAGCCATCTCGGCGTAATTTCGTCTTCCGTCTTTCGTCTTCGTACTTTTCTAACCAAGCAACCACGCCGAACACACCACGCGGCGGCACCCGGCACGGTCAACTGTTTCGTCTTGATATTAGATGATCCCGGAACGAGCCCCCAAAATTGTAGGTTATTTCTTGAGTAAAACAACTTCTTCTCGTCTTCTCGTCTTCTTTTTATTTTTTTCATAACAGTTTTACAAAAATATAATCGCAACGTCACTACATCTTATTTTAGCTATCCGCCATTTCTCTAATATTCCTATCCCTTTCCCTCTCACACCTCTCATTCTTCTTGCGTTTAGTTTAAACTAGGTACTTAATAATAACATAAAATTTATATATAAAAAAATTCCCACATATATATGGGCTTACCCTATTTGCTATTCCCGGTATTTTTCTACCCGTATACCAAATTTCATCAAAATCCGTCCAGTAGATTTTGCGTGATTGAGTAACAAACATCCTCACAAACTCACAAACTCATATCCAAACTTTCGTATTTATAATATTAGTAGGATACAACATAAGAAGAAAAAATATAAACACAGTCTGTCAAGAAATAAATTTAGTCGTGTCGTGGGTAAAAAGTGAACAAACATTATAGATACATAAGCGGTACAAATTAGAAAAAGAAGCGCCCTCTTGTCTGTCGGCTTTCTTATCGAAGTATAATTAGAACTTCAGAGAAAAATTCGCAGTTTCGATCCTCATTACAATTTTTTTTACTTCATTTTTTATTTGGTAATTATTTTGTATTAATAATTTTTTTGACCATTAATGAGTGTATTAAAAATGTATTTGTTCAGGAATAAGCATTTTTCGTGATTCACGTCGCTCTCATGTCGCAAAGCAGCATCGTGCTGTTTTGACGACTTTTTAAGAAGCTGCCATCTAGTTCTTGATTTGTATAACAACCTCCATGTTGTTATATTTTACGTAAGTAAATTTGCGGAGCAATTTGACATGCGTCTGGCTTGAATAAATGCCACCGGCAGTCTGAGGACAGAGAGGTAAGACGAGTTGCCATATGAACGACAAGGAAGGTATGATGTTTCCATTAAAAATTGCGTTGGACCTAGGTGAATAATGTTATAATTTAAGATTGTGTAGTAATAAATAACTTGTTTTAAAAAAATTCTTTAATTAAAAATTCAGTTATCATATGAACTAAATAAATGTTGAATAAAATATTTAAAATATCATCGTATTACTGAGTTTTTTGGTAATTTAGGTACAATGTTTAGGATTATTTTTTATCGAGCAAACTTAGTCAAAACAAGTTTTCGGTTCTTGTAGTGTGTTACTAATTTCCTAATCTATTATTAGCAAAAAATTCAGAACTGTACAGTAAGTGCAAGCAAAGTAATTTGGTAGGCAAAACGCGAAATTCTGTCCCTTAAGCCAGACCAGACCATCAATTGCATGAACATTGAAGTTGATCTTTGTGTAGAAGTTCGTGATACCAATAAAAGATTACCCCCACCACCTTGATGGTTGGTGTTCAATCACAGTTCGTTTTCCGCGAAGCTTTTTAACTGCGCTGCACTAAACTATGGAATTAACTTCCCTCAGCGGTGTTGATCCTGAATAGGTTCGACTCGAACTTCGAATTCGGTTCCTTGTTTGTTGTGATCTGAGGATTCGACATTGGGGCCTTCATAAAAAGAGCCGATCGCTTTCTCAAAAAGTCGGCAACGCATCAATGACCTTTTTAGGGTCGTTGGTGTCTATGGACTGCGGTGATTGCTTACAATTCGGCAACCAGCATGCTCGTTCGCCTACTAAAAAATAAAAATTAGACAAGTCGCCATGCCTCACCGATGGAACCGGCCGAGAACATTGAGCATTATTATAGTGCGGCGTAGCAACAAGATGCTATCTCCACTAACAACAATAGCAATTCGCGAAGGAATTATAAAAACTGCGATTATAGAAACAGAGGAGATGTAGTTAAGTTTAATTTAACATGTATTCTTTGTTCAATAAAATTTGTACAAAATTTACATCTACTCTACATTCAGTTGATTATAAAGCAGAAATTAGTCTTATCTTTCTCTTAGTCTTTCTTACTTCAGGGATACATATTAAGTGGTAATTTTTAACTAGAAAACTCAACAGTCTATAACAGTCCCAGAGAGCCTGCTATTTTAACACCCCTATCTTCAGTGATGGTAGATAAATATTTAAAACTAATTTTATTCACAGGCATCACTGTCGTCACTGCTGTGGCTGATTAGCCATAGCAGACATAAATGCGCTTTGCAACAAAGCAAGAAAGCGAAGCGTATAGAACATCCGGCTGCTAGGTGAGTCGACGATACGATGTAAGGAATATTGCTGGCAAGAACTGGATTGCGATGGCCCAGAATCTCTATTCTGGGCCATCAATTTATTCTCCCTCTGTCTACGCCAAACTTCTCTAAGTTTGGCGTAGACAGAGGGAGAATAAACCCAGCAGTGGGTAGCAGAAAGCTGACGATGATGAAGAAAAAATACTCGAAATCTCCTTGATTCCCTTATCTCGGACTAAACCCGAACCTTCAAGCAAAGTCACGGCGCGCGCATTGTCCGGCTATCTACATCTACGGCGCAATGCCGTCTCCATTGTGCCATTATCATTTAAATGAGCTACACAGTTTATTTTCGACTACACGTGTCGTTCCTTCGCACAATATTGGCTAATGTCAAAATTTACATAATATTTTGTATGTTACACAAGTTTTAGTAAGGCTTCCGTGGAGATTTCGTGAAAATTCTCGTCATTAGACTCGCGTGAAATGGCTTTCATAAATAAAGAATAGTTATGCCCCGTTTTCATAGGAATTTCTGAATTTTGGATAGCCATACGAGTAAACTATAAATGTGACATCATAAATTTTTCAATAGCACCGATAGATCCAGAGATATATATTTGTATAGAAAATACCTTCAAAAACTTCGACATCCGTAATATAATTATTAATAATTTCATAAAATAAATTATCTCTTCATCCATTATCAACATAGATAATATAAAATAGTTAGGCATCACGGGACGCCCGGCAAATATCTAAGCATAGTGGCACGACAATATCTGATTCGATGTTATTTCCAAGTCGCGTCAATAATTATTTTACGTCAATAAAGAAGAAGAATCATTTTTAAAGTCAAAACAATACACATATATAAGAACGCAAAAACGTACCTACAAATATGATTCGACTCTCCGACCACAAAAAAGATATTTCCCACACAAGGGCCCGAGTCCCCTCCGCCCTCAACACTAGGGCTCTCCACTGGAGGGCTTTTTGTGTCAGAACTGCACTTTTAAGCTCAAGCGGACTGTGCGATCACTATTTTTAGAAATTGCAGGCCTAGGATGAAATGTCAATAGGGATTAGAGAATATTTTTAGACTATAAAACACATGTTATTAACATGTTAACTAAAAAGTAGCGCAATGCCTACCTTCAATTTATATATCCAACTTGCCGAGCCCCGGGGCACAGAAATAATATAAGTACTCCCGGGGCTTCGTTCCCGTATAAATTTCGGGATAAAAAGTACCCTATATATGTGCTATTCCCGGTATTTTTCTACTCGTGTATGTACCTCATGGAAATCCGTCCAGTCTGGTAGATTTTGCGTGATTGAGTAACAAGCATCCTTATAAACTCAATTTTGCATAATATGATTTCAAAGTACAAAGCAGGGGCGGGTCGCTAGTCAATAATAATATTTCGATTTCACGCTTCATGTCGATTCTCTCTCCCTAGCAACCGGATATTTGAATGACTTCTATAAAGAAGTGCCTATTAGATATTTTGAACAACAAACTCAAATAATTTCATTTCCGTCCAATTCTATTATTCATAGTTCATTACTCAATAGTTTTTTGACTCGTTAGATAGATATAATGAGCGTCATAGACTTGACAATAGTTTAGACCTGTCATGTCACGTCGCAAATCGCGGATTTCATCTATATTAACCAGGGTCTACACATAACTGTTTTTTTCTTCAAATTAAACATATTTTCAGCGTTAAAAGTAACAAAAACAGCCAACATAATAACATATTGTCTCATGTGTTACATCAGTTACGTATAGTTGTAGAATAATCTATTTCGGTAGGAATAGCAATTCCTAGTATTTTTCTACACGTGTACCAAATTTCATTGAAATCCGTTCAGTGTATTTTGCGGGATAGAGTAACGAACTTATAACTTTATCAGTCATTCATTTATTCATTAAATAGTTGCGTTAGATTTTTTTATAGTCGCTTGTCCATTCTATCCTTCAAAACTCTATGCAGGATCCAAATCATTTCAATTTCCATGCTTCATAACACCGAATGGCAAACAATAGCTCTTAATGACAGTCCAAAAAGCCGCCTCCATTAAATGCCCTGTCAATCACAATGAATGACTACGTCATCCTGATCATACGACCTTGGGCTAAGATCACCAGGGGATGGGCAGTGTCTGACCACAACTGGGCTTTTACCCCCAACGCAAAAAGGGGGGTGTCAATGGTTTACCATTAAATGTAATAATTTACTTGAATCAATATTTGTGTGGTTATTTATCCCTCCATGGCTCCCAAACGGGTTAACTTATCAGCAGCGATTTTCTAATCGAAAGCCATGTCTGTCTGTCAGTTTAGTTCACAGCTGTTTCGTGGAAATCGGTTCAGTCATTTGAGAGTAATTATCTTATCTGGATGATGTCGAGTGATATTTGTAATCAACTGTTAAAAATTTATTAAATCCTCTTCAAACCCCATTTAAACATATCAGGCGAAAACTGGACTTCTGAAATAGCCCAGGTTTATAGTCCAGTTGCCAATCTTTATCATCAGGTTATTTGCCCCTGCTCTATGTCACCCAAACCAGCCAAATTTGACCTTCTTACCAACCTTATTCCTTTAAAATGCACTTCATTCACAGAGGATTAGAATCGGTTTCAGGGGTCATATGAAATTGGTCGGTTTAAAGTAGATTTTAGCCAATCAACGGTTCTCTGAAATCATTATTTGCTAAGGTCACCACGTGAGATTTTTTCATGGGAAATTATGTGGGAAAGTGATATAACATACATTCTATCACAAATAAAACATCTTTTATTCATATTATCAGTTAGCTCCTAACACGGACCTAAAAAAGATTTTTGTAGGTTTTTTTAGTCTGAGAGCTTCATAAATGCTTTCATTGTCTTTCCTTTCCATCCCCTAGCTTCAACTTATACTTCAACTACGTATTTATACAGCAGCCATATCATAATATGGGTGGCTCCAAATCGTTCTCCGCTAGTCCATAGATATTTGTGTTTTGTAGCTCGAAGGTGGTCATCCTACTGGCCACGGTCGGCTGCACACGGACTGCATCCTGGGAACTTTCCACCATTGCCAGCTAACAGCTTAGCAACACATCATGGCGATTGTAATGACTCCATTTTGCTCGTGATATGCTTGGCGATCTGTGAACATACATAATTGGCTAATTGGTAACGTATGGGTTATGAAGTGTAATTCAAACGAATCTGAGAAAAAGCGTTATTTTTCCGTCACTGATATAACAATAATTTATTAAATATGAATACAATAGGACAATTTATGTTCCAATACTGGCGCAACTGTCACGAAGCGAGAGTATGCACTTCGAGCTTGACAGCTCGTTGTGCAATAGGTACCTACTAATATTCTTTTTGAATTCTTACGTTTTACTAACAAAATAATTATGAAATCAAAATATTTTTTTATATAATTATGCAAATAAAAACCGCCCAATCGGTCCACTAGTTTAAGAGCTACAGTGACAAAGTCAGACACACACATGTCTAACTTAAAACACTCTTCTTTTTACGTCAGTGGTTAAAAAGACGAAATATACCTATTATCTTTTTTTTCACAAACCGCTCTATCATTCTGTCAATCATGGCTATTCATTCATTACAAATATACAACTATAATTTGATTCAAGTCTTATTACGTAATCATAATCATACGTTGCCTGGAGCTGAACAGTTATGGACCTTTTTTGCTTTATAGATAGAATTCATATTTGCTGGGCGGGGTGGATGGATATAATGTAGGAAAAATTAGGAAATTGTAGTAATTGGATCAGTGATGGAGTGACCTTGGTTGAGGTCAAGTCACGTGACACGTGTAATAAATCTACGAAAATATTACAGTATACATTTTTTATTATTATTGTCAGTCTGTACTTTTGTACATGCGAATCTCGCAAACTCTTCTTAATGAAATTTGATGAGTTTTTAAAATAAATTACGTATTGCTGGAAGTATAACTTGGAAACTGGCGCAGGCATCGAGACACTTACTACATACTACAGATACCTCGATGGGCGCAGCGCAGTACAGGAAGAAGTCGCAAACAAAAGCTTGTTATAAATTTATCAGTATATAATGTGAATTATAATTAGTATATAATGTGACCCGTCATCAGTATCGGAGCCTTTAATGGTATGTTATATAGCATTTTTTATGAACATATCACCACCGTATTTTTTTTTTCTTCTACTGTATTAAAATGGCAGCCATTTTGTTTTTTTTTTCGGGCTCTTATACTAATTCAATCGTAACTTCTCGTGTAAAAGTCCTATCGACATAAAATAGGTCTCATTTAAAAGCTAATCATGTAGACAACAATAAACTGAGAAAGATGTTTCAATATGAAAGACAAAAAAAAAGAAAAAACGTAAGTACCTATAAGCAAAAAAAAAATTTTTTTTTTTTTTTTTTATTTATTATTAGCTTTTTGTGAATAAACTAGTCCATTAAAATGTTTAGTTTTTTTTTTTAAATGAAAGAAAAAAAAATAAAAAAAAAAAAAGTGCAGTTATTACAATTTGTGATTTATTAATTTCCGTGTGAACGAGTACAGTCGACAGCTCACCAACCAAACAACCGACTAAAATCTATTGTTTCAACCATAGAGCTTTTTTTATGTCTATGGTTTCAACCATCCATGCAGGTAATTTGACTGACAGTCTTAACAGTCGGTTTTTTCTGCATTTCCCGCAGTTTTCGGACAACGTGTATGGGCGGCGGAATGTTGAACATTTAAGGCGATACATGCTCTTTATTCTTTTGTTTTTACGGGTAAAGCATGACGCGAGGCCCCCGCACCCCCGCTGTATAGTCACGCGCTCTCAGAGACAACGCCAATACACCCGAGCGCTAACATTTTTATCAACAGTAAAAATCGTAGGTATGTCTGTAGGTACGGTGAATATATATTGAACAAAAAAAAATTGTGCGATGAAGAAATACTGTTTGAACATCATTTTAAGAATTTTATCCGTTTGTTTGTCTTTGTCTGTATGTTTGTTTATTTATTTTAACATGCTAATCATTAGAACTACTGAATTAATTTGAATGAAACTTTTTATAGGGTATAAATGATTTTGTAAATACAAAACTGACTTTCAATGGCAAGTACATAGATACCATTAAGATTTTTTTCAGTATAAATGAGAAAGAGAGTTTGCTTATTTGTTCGTTTGTTTGTTATCCTCTTAACTACGCTTTATCTACAGAAACAATCTTTTTCAATTTTCTCATACACATAGTTAAAAGTACTGAGAAGGACATAGGGTACCTTTCATCCCGGGAAAAAGCACTGTTCCCATTGGAAATTCACGCGGGCGAAGCCACGGGCAAAAGCTAATTAGAAAATACATTTGTGCATAAAAAATTATTCCTTTATCCTTATTTCTCATGACTAAGGATAGGGATGATTATGTGGAATGAAACACTCATAACGACTATTTTGATAATTTTAATGGAGTGATTTCACACGCGAACTAAGTCGCGGGCACTAGCTAAGAAAAATATTACCTTTATTTACGATTCACTAATATTTCACAAAAAAACCTTTCACAAATGATCATTAAATATCTCATTCTACTAACCTATCATTTTAAAAATGGTAATATGACACACTTAAATTTCACTATAATTGGATTACATGTACATACATACCCACATAAATGTTGTCACCCCTTTTTCCCGTCGGGTTAGGCAGAGACTACTATAGGTAGGATTACTAAAATAGGTATCAATAAACTTTTATGATTTTTTCTGGTTGATGATTATCAGCTAGTGTGTGAAATGGAGAAGGCAAGGGCAAACCACTCCATTAATATTGCCAAGAGAGTTATTGTGTGTGTTTCATTCCTTATAATGACCACGACCCTCAGTCATGAGGAAATACGACCAAAGAAAGAAACTTTTATTTCACCAAAATAATCTCTTGACAGAGTCATGGGTTTACAAATAAATGGTCAAGTGCGAATGAAACTCTCGCAGCGAGAGTTTCGTGTATGCAAAGCATCACACATTGTAGCTCTTACTGAAAGACCAACTAGTTTCAAAAACAAACTTTGCAGTTTTGATCCCTAGGATTCATACCGTATCGAACGCAAAAATAAGTTTGTAACACTTTTTAGACTTCTAACAATATATTTACAGTTTTCAGTTTTATTGCTGTACAAGTACTATAAGACCTTCTTGGTTACCAAATTTCACAATGCTTGGTCAACAGGAAGTACGATAGGTTTTGGTTGCCTTAATTTGCGAAAATTTGCTTGAATTATTATTATTATTCACGGTTATATTTGTTGATTGAATCGACATATAACGCTGACTGCTGCTATCTTGATCTCACTGAAGAGCAACTTAATAAACTTGAGCGCCTCCTTAACTTTTGTATACGTTTTATATTCGGTTTGCGTAAATATGACCATATCTCAGCCTTTCGTACCCAACTCAAGTGGCTCCCTATTACACATCGTCGCAATCTTCATATTCTTTCATTGCTGTACTCAATTTTCTATAACCCTTTTACTCCTTTTTACCTTAAAGAACGATTTAAATTTCTCAGTGAGGTCAGTAATCGTGAGATATGTAGTGCCTATTCCTTATACCTAGTTGTCTCTGATCACGTTTCCAAATTCTACTCTTACTCCTTTACTGTCCAGGCTGCGCGTTTGTGGAATGCATTGCCAGCTGATATCCGCAAGGCCCAAACTCTGTTATCCTTCAGAGAGCAGGTAAAGTCACCATCTGAATCTTTAATTTTATTTATTACTAGCATATTTTCCTTATCATGGTTGTGTTTTGAACGAGTGTGTATATTTATATCATCAATGTTTATTTTATTCTTAATTTATTTCTTCCTTTATAATTAAAAATGTTTACTGCACCCTACATTTTTTCACGTATATTTACTTCGAAAAGTTTGGCTGGAAGAAATTGCATTTGCGATAAGCCCCGCCTTTGCGCTCATTTAAAATGATTTTGTTATTTCATTTCTGTAAATGGTGCAATAAAGTGTTGATCTATCTATCTATCTATCTATCTATCTATCTATCATATGATTATTTTACAGCTGAAAGAGACCATAAACCAGAGTAGAGTTGAAAATGACTAAGGTGACTGAATTTGACTGACAGAATCGGTCATTTATGGTCATTTTCATCGCAAGTGTTTTTACCGATTGCAAAGGAAGGGTCATGTTTTTCACGCGTAATCTGTAGGTTTTTCCGCGGCTTTGCCCGCGTAAATTACGCCAAAACCTTCTTCAGGATCCACCCTGGATTTTTATAATTTAGGTATGTTTTTACATAGAAAATAATAAAGGAAAAAGTTATGCTGGTCTTTAAAGGGCGAGTTTTGATAGAATTTTTGTCTGTCTGTCTGTATGTTTCGCGCATCACTCAAAAACTACCTACTTGAAAAAATTTGATGCGGTTTTCGCATTTGTATTTTTGATGGTGTCACTTAAAAGCTAGCATAGGTTTCATCTTGATATGCCACATGAAATCTAAGATATTAACAATAATAAATTATGCGCGGACGAAGTCGCGGGCGAAAGCCAATAAAGTTCGTACTTATACTGGGCGTTTTAAACACCTGCAACATCTCTAGGGGTGAAAGTACTCATGACTATGCGCAACTTTTTATATGGGACCGATTCTGAAATCTCAAAAAAAAAATCTGCTGTTTTGTAAAATAAAAATAAATCAATTTGACAACAGTTGATCGGCTTCATTGGCTTATCGTTTTCAACTTTTTTTAATTATGACCGGTCACATTCGGTCATTTTACATCTCTAGCCCAAGTTTTAAATATGAATTTCAATTATACTTACCTTCATGCAGTTCCTGAGCAAAATAATCCTTGACAGTACGGACGGGACATGTGATCTTGTGGAAGGTTCCGTTATTGCCTTATTGAGTGTAAGGAACCCTAAACACACGACTGAATAGAATACCAAATACTACTAAATTTAAGTCTTGGCAACGTATTCATAGTAAAAAATATTACAATAATCATAGGTAAAGTATGTTAAGATGATGTGTTTGTAAAAACGTATATTTAACAGCAGTGTAGTATTGAAGACTGTTTTAAAAATATAATTTTTGAATCGTATTTATGAAATGACTGCTTTGCAACAATATTTTCATACTAATGTAAATAAAATACTATCAGAGTTTGGGCTAATGTCAATTTGACTTTTTATACAGTGTGCAAAAAATATTTCGGGAGAAAATTAATAATAATATCACTAAATTTTTTACCAATTATTCTTCATAGTATTTTGTTTTCTACTAAATTAATCAAATAAAAAGAGGTTATACACATACATACACACACACGTGTTATTGTTTTTTTAACTAAAGAAATAGATTCTTTAAAACGGTATGTAAATCGCCACCAACCAACGCACCATGATCAAAGTTGAGTAATTTAGACGTTCTTTATACTCAGAAAAAAACTTACTTTAGGTTTTTACCGGATTAGTTGGATTTGTTGAAGAAAGATAAAAAAAAAAAATATTGCATCTATTTTTTTTTGCAGACCCTATGAGACCGGACTGACAGGTTTTCTTAGTTTATTTGTACATCGATTATAAAAATTACTTATCAAATTACTGATTATACATATATTTAATAGGTAGGTATCTAAAAACTAATCTTGCCGGTCGTTACTTCGCCCGCGTAATTTGTTTTAAGATTTTTACTTACCATTGCAGCAGCTATACTATTCGAATTGGATCTTAATCACTGATCATAGCTGACGACATTTCTTGTAGTCTTGTTTAGGATTTTCTAGTTTTTGGTTTGTAGTCACCGAACTATCCCTATATCAGAACTGACAAATCATACAAATTGAGTTAGCCTCAAAGTAAGTTCGAGACTTGTGTTATGGGATACTAATTCAACGATAATTATATTTTATAACAAAGTTTTTACTCCGCGGTTTCGTCCAGCGTGAATCTTCCCACGAGGATCTTGCTTTTATCCTGGATGAAATGTACATAACGGTGTCTTTCTCACTACTTCTATGTGTATGCGAAATTTCAGGAAGATTGGTTCAGTAGATAAAGCGTGAAGATGTAATAAACAAATAAATGAATAAACAGATATATATTAGTTAGATAAACATTCAAGACCCAGGCCAATTCCGAAAAAGATCATTTTCTATCTTGACCCGACCGGGGATCGAACCCTTGGACCTCCGGTGTATGGTGTACTAGTACAGCGTGATGGCTGTTGGGCCACGGAGGTCGTCAAATGGAGGAAAATGATTTCTTTATGGATATGTATGGATATATTTTTTGACTTTCTGTAATGCTCTTAAAATAATAAAATTGCCTTTAAATAAAAATCAAATTGATATCAAATTTACATCTACAAAAATTCCTCATCTAATAGTGAAACCAGTATAAAAATCCATAGCGTGGTTTGGGAGGAGTAAAGTTTAACAGACGGAGGTGAAGTGACTTTCATTTATTCTTGTAATGTACAAAAGCACAGGTACAGCCGGCCGATTACTGTATGTTTTTCTCTCTTACGCTACATGGTAAACAAAGCGGGCAGGAATATTGACAGATGCGGAAACGAGCGACACAACCTCCTCGTCTGAAAGTTGTATGGCAGACTGTCGCCCGTTGCCCGCATGAGTCTCACTATGAAAAAATGGGCGAATGATTTTTGTCTTAAAAACATTAGGGTATGAAAAATGTTGCTCGATTTGAACGAAAATCTAAGCGATTGAAGTATAATAAATGGTGTCTCTTTTGATGTAAAAATTTTCCCTAACGTCATTGCTGTTAAGCTGAAACAGTAAGGAAAATTATAAAAATGCATGGCCTTCCGTGCTTATTTTTTCATATAGTAAGTTTTTATCTTGATAATAAAAATAATCTAAACAAATGTTCTTAAAGAGTTGATAGTACACATATATTTTTTTTTCAGATTTTTCACTAACCACAGCTGAGCTTTAGTCCTTACAAAAACACCATTTCACAGAACAATGGCAATCTAAACGCCTTAATAGATATGTATATCTGTATCCTACATGGAAGCAATAATATGTGGTAACTGTCGGCTCTTCAGAACTAACTTGGGCTGCCAATCAGAGATATCAAGATGTCAGCAAAACATCTGTAATGAAAAACATTTTAACAATTTATATAGGTATAGATGCAAGTATTACATTGTTTAGGTTTTTGTGGATATGATAAATACATCAAATGTTCATTAGGTACCTAACTGGTCGAGTCTTACAGCCCAGAAACTTATATACATATAGGTGTAGTTGAAGGTATTATGTATCTAACTCCTTTGCGAGCCACTGACCGTGCGCGCGGGCAACTATCAAGATTAATAAATTCAGTACCTAATAAGGTCGAAAATGTGGAGAGGATAGATATATATTCGTTAGTTCGCTCAACAAGTTAACGTTGAAGCAGTTTTCTAAACGCCAAAAACTATTTACTAATAAATAACTAAGACTGTGAAAACGAACACATTAATCATCTAAGATCAAAGAAGAACGGCATTAATTGTTAAAAAAAGCATAAATGCGTTAGTTTAAAATGTTTGTATCTAACAACGTCTCAATCCTCGGTGAATTTTAATGACATTCCCACATATAAGAAAGGACGATGTAGGTATCAAGTACTTTGGGCATCATCCTGACCCACGCTGGGACTTCCGGGAGCAATTTCGGGGCCAACCAGCTCCCCGGATAAGTCGGCGCCGCATCGGCCATGAGCCGGTTGCTGCCCAATGTTGAGGGTTTGGCGCCCCGTGCCGCAAGCTCTACGCGGGCGTAACGAAGCATGGCGCTGTACGGGGCGCCAATTTGCGGGACAGGCCTAATACCAGAAATTAAGCCAATGTGGCCCAGCTGGGTGAGGCCACAAAATAGTGGAAAAGTCAACCAATGAGCTTGAAGCTTACGTGACGGTAATGGTGCTACGCGTACTGGCTTTGAACCCCGCCGGGAATTGGACGCGAAAGTTCAGGCGGAAATGTATTGGGAGCGGGCGTTAGCGTGGCCTTAAGTAGAAAGGTCTGCACCAATGGAAGTGAGGGCGGTCCGTCAGTTGGCCAGATAGACTGAAAGAGCGATGGAGAGTTGAGTTTGATAGGTAAAACTCTCAGGCCGGCCTCCGAACCATCGAGGCGCTCCTCCCATCGCTCGATGAATGGTTGAAAAAGAGGGCTGGTCAACTGACGGTTAGATGACGCAGGTAATGACCGACACGGGTGCTTCGGTCATTACCTGCATCGAAAAATTGGGAGGGAAGCAGTCCAGTCTACGAGATGTGGGGAGCCGACGATACGGCCTACACACACCTGGCAGATTGTGCAAAAATGGCCCCGAAAGGGTGGCCCTGGTCGTAGTTAAGTGCCTATGATCTCCGCCGTATCGTGCGCATCATCAGTAAGATGCTGAGCAGCGAGAATCGATGGGACGGGAAAGCCCTCCTTCTGCGAGACAATGTCGCAGAAGGAGGCCGCCGAAGCGGAGCGTGAGGCGCGAGCCGATGCGCCACCATCCAACGGCGAGGACGAAGGTTGTTGTGCGGCGTACACAATACGCCCGCCATCTGGCTATGTGAGGGCGTCGTAAGGCAAAGTCAGGGCGTCGTGGCAGAATAGTTCGCGATCCCATGACGCCCCCAGCAACGGCAGGCGCGGTAACGCCGTAGGGGTTTTAGAAGGGTAGTTCGCCGTCTAGCGGCCCAGGAGTCCCACACTAGTGTCAGCGCATTTCCCTGCGAAATCAAAAAAAAAAAAAAAAAAAAAAAAAGGTGACGATGTAGGCATCCCAATTCACATAAAAACTTTTAACCCGAGATTCCTACGGCGACGAAGTCCGTGCGCTCTGTACCCGATTCTTGGAAGAAATTCAAGCGCCTGACTGACCACCACCTTCTTTATAATTGTTTTCCACATGGCTGAGAGCCAACATAGAATGGAACAAACGTTATGACTTTCAGCAAACCTTCCATATCCCACCATCGTCATTTTCACCCGGCAGTTCTAGGTTCATTTTATGAAGCGGTCGCCATGACCGAAATCGGAGGGACATCATCATCACTTTGTACTTACCTTGGTCTGTTCCATCGCCAAACCATGATGTCATCGCGTGGTAAAAAAGTCGACAGTGAATTGTTATTTCTCTGAACTCTTCGCGAATAATGATACGTTTGCTTACATGAGTATATCATTTTACACTTGAACGTATAATTATTTATGTTGTTATTTTTAGTTGGTAGGCAAATGTTGCATAAATAACATTTAGTCATAGCTCGTAAGTACTTTAGTTAAGACCTTTTTTTTAAAGCTGCCTTTGCCTGTATCACAAGATAGCCTATGGCCTAGAGTATAATCACATAGGAATCTTTAGGTTATTAATAAACAAGTTATATAGGTGGTACTGATGTCGCAGTCCGATCCGACAAACACACAGGGTTATTTTGTAACTAATACAAATTTTTACTACATGTCCGAAAGAAATTTATAGTTAGTGAATAACATAAAAATTTAACTTTCCATACTTCAAGTCCCATCAGCTGATCGACCAATTGAAGGAAAAAACTTTTTCATTTTTTGACATGCATTTTTTTGGAAACTTGCTCAATTTCATCAACCAAATCTGTTATGAAAATTTCCACAATTGTTTCAAAATAACCCTGTATACAACCTACTTCGTTTCATAGTCCAGATCTTTTGCTGTTATCTGGCAACAAAACCTACGTCTAAAACAATACATATTATTTATGTAGATAACACACTTAGTCGTTTTAACCTTGTCCTACGGCTTACGCATGGACAGATACGGGGCATTTATATTTACTAACACTAACCTATTTGTAAACGCAGATTGGTAGGGTGAGGCGAGGAGAGCGGGAGGGGTATCTCCTCAACAGGGACATCGCGCCCCCATGAGAGGCGGCGACAGTAATGGGCCGCTCGTCCGCTGGCCTCGTTGCGTCGTCAAACGTATTTCTGTTTTGGTGCAAATATAAATCCTATTTACTGAACAGTCATTATGAGCTCTAATAAGAAAAAAGAAAACCGAACCCGTACAAGAAATACTGTTTTGCTTGGAGCGGCTAAAGGAATTGGTCGCATGAATAAAACGGGCAAGAACTTGACATTTTATAATGTTCCGAAAGAAATGGAACGTGAGCCGCCATTTTGTTGATAGATTACAATGTTAGAATTACACCCATCAGTTTACACAGCTCCTGTGTTTGGTAATATGAATTTTTTTGGCAGAGCAGAGGAATCGAAACATTCACTCGTACTCGTACGACAGCTCAAACAACCAAAGCAGCGTTGTGCATAATACCGCTCTCACTCTTCTATATAGCGAAAGGAAATGCGTTCTTGTCTGTACACTTCGACTGAGCGGAGCGGCAACAACGCAGCGCAGTATTTTTCGACGATCAGTCAGCACTGGCCACTGGGCCATTGCCATGCCTCACAACACACCTCACAACACACACCCACCCAAGACAGACAGTGGTGTTTCGCGCCGCAAGATATCACCACGCGTTTTGGGATCTACTATGAAGTCGTCGTCGATCGTAATATATAACGATGATATCAAACTACATTGGATTAAATCTCAATTAATTGAACATAGTTAACATGAAATTTATTAATTAAGTATGACATGATATGGATTGACCATGACCTGTGTATTGTTAACAAAACAACTCGATGTTTGAAATAAGTTTAAAGATAAAAATTCAAATTCAAATTTCATTATTTGCATAAAATGTAGGTAAAGTATAACTAATGATTGACCTTATCACCCTATCCTGTATAAATGCTGAAGTATACAGTTTGTGTTAATCAATCGCGCCGGAATGGCTAGATAAAATGTAGATATTTTGTGAGAACACAGGGTACCTACCTTTTATCCTGAGGGGTTTAAATTTTTTGTTTAGAGAAACATCTCTAAGGAACTAAGGAACCATAAAGTAAAAATATTTTATTAAAATTTGGCCTTCTGAAGGCACTTTTTCACGTCGCAAACTAACACAACCTAATTGTATTTTCCTCATGCATTTCTTGAAGTCCACGCATTAAGTCATAGACAAATGCTAATTCGTTCAATAAATATACCTAACAGTAGTATACCTAGGTAGTTAAGTATTTTTTAAATCCTAACAGGATTGCGCTTTTTAAAAACACTATTTACTTGAAATGGATAAAATTTAATAACTGAATTTAATACATTACAGAAAATTAGTTTTACTAGATTCTAAAGTAAATACTAAATAAACCTAGGTGATCTACGATAGATCAAGGCATGAAGCTAGTGCAGTGACTGTCCGCACTGTAGGTCGGATACGAAGGAAGTGCCATCTTGTATCTGGATTTAACTATATATATTAAACGCGTGACCTCTCCTCTAGGGTGGGTCGCGATGATATATTAAAATAAACAGTAAATTCATAGCTTCCTGTTTATCTTCCTAAGAATTGTTTTTTATTTACGTAAGACACTCTTTCTTAGGAATCAAAAAGTAAAATATTTTAATTTGCTATAAAAATGGGTGAACGACATTCCATAACAACCTACTTAGGTTACGTAGTGATATTAAGTATTCTTTGGAGAAAAGACGAGCGATACTTTTATTCATACTGGTAATATAAGTGACTAGTTTTTGCCCGTGATTTCGTTCTGCGCCTAATTTAATACTGTAAATATCTTGGGTTCTAAACGGCGCGGTATCAAATACGCCAGAGGTATGTACGCACCTACCTAACTATGACTATTATTTGGAGTTGTAAATGTTTAGGGTTCTTTGATGGAAAATAGGAACCACGTACGCGGGCGAAGTTATCGTGCACAAGCTAGTCTTTACATGTAATAAAACTGTTACTGTATTTATGCATAGCAGCAGGTGGATAAGAAAAATGTTAGGTAAGGCCAATAGAAGCCAACATATATTTTACCAGTCTTTCTGTATGTATTTTGTACCGCATCACGCAAACACAAAATTCAAGTGTGATTTTCTACAGTTGTGTCAGTGAAGCTCTTCGAAGTACTTTCGCCGTTTAGAATTATTCTACGTGAACGAAGTGCTAGCGATATTTATTGTATTGTTAAGTATGTACTTCTATTCAAGTTTTTTAGTTTACGATAAAATTATATTTTTCAACACACTTGCTCGTAAAGTGCGTCTTATTACATCGAATTTAGGCTCATAATGCTATATATTACGAAGGTATTACAAATATATTGACGAAGGTGTTCGGTAATGAAAATTACCTTACTTTTCTGCAATGCGCCTAGTAACTAACGCATCGTTATGAATTCCACAAAGCATTTTTAATTTAGCCGCATAATACACATAAAGATCAAATAGGGAAAGGCCTTATAACAACAGCTTTTTAAATAAGCAAAGATAATAATTTTTATACAGCCAAGCACTGGCTGTTTGGCGATCGCCACAGACCACTCTACCCTAGGCCTAGGGGTGGGGTAGGTGGTATGTGTTGGCGATATACCATCCGCAGTGCTGCGTACCGCGCGCTTTCCCTGCGCGCGCTGCGCCTAGTATAAAATACATAATACTTGGTATTAGGTTGTGTTTTTGTTAGGTACATTTTCTTGGATTTTCGCCGTGTTAGCATATTAAGTATTTATTAAAATGTCGACTAGTATGGAAGAATATGTAAATTTAACTCCACCTGAAATCATTAACGAGGCGCGTAATGTAAGTACATAATAGTTTATTGCCTCCGAAATCAAATGTAAGTATTTGGCGGCATAACGAATGTTTTATAAAGTAGAGGAATGACAAAAAGGGCGCAATCGTTTTCCAATAATTAAATGTTAGGACCACATGATTTGAGTTTTTACTCACAAAGTGTGTTGAAAAACGTCCATCCTTACCATGTCTTTTTATGATTTTACAACAATATAAATTAAGTGTTAGCATATTAAGTATTTATTAAAATGTCGACTAGTATGGAAGAATATGTAAATTTAACTCCACCTAGAAATCATTAACGAGGCGCGTAATGTAAATACATAAAATAGTTTTATTGCCTCCAAAATCAAATGTAAGTATTTGGCGGCATACGAATGTTTTATAAAAATAGAGGAATGACAAAAGGGCGCAATGCGTTTTCCAACAATTAAATGTTAGGACCACATGATTTGTTTTCACAAGTGTGTTGAAAAACGTCGTACGATACACGTGTACATTTGGTCATTACGCACAAGAGGCGATATTGGCGGCGCGAGCCGAAGGCGAGCGCGCTAATAAAGCTTTCGAGTGTGTAGTGCACTTCAACTTTGTACCAACAGTACCAACTTTGCCACCACTTTGTTTCGTAATGTAAACTATTTAACCATTTTATAAATGAAATTATCTCGTCGTCACTCTCTAAAAGACAAGAGAAATCCCACCAAAAACATTCTGTAAAAAACTAGCCAAGTCTCGATGGAGCTGCTTGTTTAACTCGTAAAAAGTAATGAAATCTAGACAAAGTCGTTCCAAGTCTAAGGTTCCTTACTGCGATTTCTTTATTATTATTATATTTAATGTTGTGTGGCTTGGCCGTTGAAGGGTACACAAGGGTCTTATCCCAAAGGTTCTCAAATAGCGGGCCTGAAAATGCGGCGAAATGGTTCCAGGTAAAGGATGGTACGGCAGTGTTTGCTTCGCGCTCGACTTTGGCGGCACTGCCGTGCTCCTCCGATACAGAAATGCGTCATTGAATTTTTAACTGAAATTAGATTCGATTTGTGTGTAAACTTGACACTCCGACATAAGCCGCATGAAACTGAAGTTCCTTAACACTGTTAAGGAGCTTGGTAGTCCCATGAGGCTTATATCAGACGGCGATAAATAATAACGCGTCCATGACACCTCTTTGTTTTTATTATTGGAATTAATAAATCCTATGATGTATTCATTCCATGATGTTTTATTTCCAAATTTCTTACCCAATAGATAGACATTTCAATAAGTTTTGTTTGTAAACTATAATTTTATTTCATTACAGACGGCGAGTATGGTTAAAGGCAATCGACAGGGAAGATTTGCTTCTGGACGAGAAAAAAGAACAAGGCCAAATACAACTTAACTGATTTGTTCTGTGCATTTTTGAGGAAACTGGACTTTATAACTACTATTTGTAAGCGGCTCATTAATGATGCAGTACCTACAAAAGTACTACCTCATCAATCTACTGAAGATGCTTCTGACAGCTCAAGGCAGCAATCCAAGAGCCGTACTCGCTCAACAAACAAAGATAATGTTTTAAGTATCCACTTATAGTCACGCCCAAGCCCTAAACGAGAAACTCAAACACGAAACAAACCATATGATGTAAAGACAGAGCCTGATGCATTGATAAACCAAATCATTGTATTCGTGAATATAGAACCTGCAAGATGGCAAAACCAAATGTAATTAATTCGAAATCAACAGCGACGCCTCAAGTATCACTACCAAGAATTAAATATTTACTGAAGTTATTATGAATGCGGAAATGCAAACAGATATAAGTAAAAATATAATACGAAACAAATTCTGAGGCTACTTCTATCTCAACTCAGACAGATTCAAAATGATACTTTTAATTGAATTGGCACCCACAACATTCAACTTTGGCAACATACTAAACATCATCATGGCCAATCCCCACTTAAACAGGGAAAGTGAAAAAAGAAATTGAATTTGTTGACTGTAAACAACAGAGGACGGAAGATGTTGAAATTCAAAAATGATTTAGAATCACACAATACATCCTTGCTTTCTGATTCCGACGATGAAGTGGCACAAAGGATCAGGAAGTTGGTCGAGTGGCAAAACAAAATCAAAAACAAATTCAATGACAACCATACTGAGTATAAAACATTTGCTTTGAATTTATATTATGCATGTCCACACGCATATCGTTATCTCCAAAACAGTCTTGAAGCTTCCTAGCAAAAGTGCATTGAGCAAATTTATGTTCAAAATTCCTCCTAAACTCGATGACCGCGTACTATACAGTCTTTCTTTGAAAATAAAGTCCCTACCCTCTATTGCAAAATATTGCACAATTAGTGTAGATGAGATGGCACTGAAACGTAACTTATATTATGATATAAAAAGACGAAGTTATAGGTTTACATAATATAAACGGTTTTATGTCTCCAGAAATAGCAAAAAATGCCTATGTTATAATGATACAAGGAATTTATTGTAACTGGCAGCAACCTATAGCCTATGCATTTCTTGGAGGTACAGTACATTACGCTGCATTAGACTCATGGATGAAAAAAATTATACTTAAACTTTTTGATGTCGGTATAGAAGTAAAAGCCATTATATCTGATCAAGAATCATATTTTGATAAATATGCAAAGGTTATTAAAAATGTGACGATAGATGAACCATATTTCTATGTCGAGGATCACAAAATCTTTTATATCTTTGATGTGCCAAATTTATTGAAATGTCTGCGTGATGATCTGTTGTCAAATGATTTTCTCTTAAATAAAGACGTAATATCTTGGGATCATATCAAAACATTGTATGAACATCAAAAAGATAGAAAATACGTGTTGATACCTAAGATAACAGATGCTCATATAGAGCCAAACAATGATCAAAGAAAAAGTGTAAAATATGCTGCCGAGGTATTCAGCAACTCTGTACATGCTGCAATGGAGACATATATTGATTTTGGTCAAATAACCGAAGAGGCTAAAGGGACGGCAAAATTTATCAAAATTATAGACGACTTATTTGACGTGCTGAATTCATCAAAAATGAAATGTGTTAAAAAATTTCAAAGTTCTTTTACAATGTCTATAGACCAAGAAACAATATTACATGATGCTCAAGAAATGTTTAAAACTATTAAGTCCACAAGTCGTAAGACCGGGAAGTTCAACACTGGTACAATAACGACATTCCATAATTTTCGAATAACCATCCAGGCAGTATTGCAGCTATTCGAAGACTTAAAGTCGGAGGATTTTGATTATCTATTAACGAGACGGCTTACCCGAGATAACCTAGAATTATTTTTCGAATCTATAAGGAAACAATGCGGCTCTGAACCTACACCCATTAAGTTTACTCGAGCATTTTCCAAACTATTCTTTAAAAACATGCTGAAAAATAAGCAAACTGATTGTGATTCGGACACTTATGATATGCTACAATTAGCTGAAAACATAATCAAGACAGTAACTAAAAATGCCTCAGATGTTGACCAACTGATCACTAGTAACTTTGGGTGGTGAAATCGATCATCGCATGACTTTACCCAAAGCAAATGCACTGGCGTACGTTGCAGGTTTTTTACTTTTTAAATGTTATAAAAGGCACCCAAATTGCATGGAATTTTACAGAGCATTTGACTGCGTAGTTAATTTAGATAAACCTACTTTTACTCACTACAAGGCTTATACAAAGCAAAATGTGTTTTATGGTAATCTAAAGATGGGCCCGTCTTTTAGAAATGATCGATTATGTTCAACGTTTAGAGACAACATTTGCTCGTAACTTCGAACACCACTTACGCGAACGTCCTGGCAGTGAATTATTCAAAATGTTACAAAAAATTGAATTACCAACATTTCCATGTCGATGTTTTCCAGTTGATTATTTGTTAAAGTTGTTTGTAAGGCTACGCATATATTATACCCTCAAATCTAATATTTGTAAGTTCAGATCCGAAAAAGATCAATTCAACAATATTTAAAAAGTGAAAACGTTATAAGATTTTGATGTTTATTAAGGTGGATTATTGTTGCGATATTAGTATTATAATTTAGTTAAAAAAACTTATGTTTTCTTTGCTTGTCTATGTACTTTCTTCTTTACTTCCACCGAGGACTGTAATCCGCAATCAGGACTCTAATTTGGGCCTCTTTTGCGTGAGAAACTTGAGCCAGAATTTCACTCGAACCAGCCCAGTTCCTTAAGGAAGCGAAAAAACCCGCCGACGGTGTACGGCAGACTTCGCTCATGGTCCCTGGATTCCCCAGGAACTTTGTTGATGCAACGCCATGGCACACCATAAGAAGGTGGCTTGCAGTTTCTTCAGCCTCCATGCATGCCCTGCATAGTGGGTTGCCTGTAAGACCTAGTGTGAAATTGGTATGTATTTATTTACTTTATTTATTACAAGCTTTTTGCCCGCGGCTTCACGCGCGTGATCTTCCCACGGGAACAGTGCTTTTTCCCGAGATGAAAGATACCTTATGTCCTTCTCAGTACTTCTAACTATGTGTATTCGAAATTTCAAGAAGATCGGTTCAGAAGTTAAAGCGTGAAGAGGTAACAACCCCCTTTCGCATTTGTAATATCAGGATAGGATTTATATCAAATCTTTATTAGAGGTGTTTTTACTTTACTTAATTTGTTTTATAAGATTAATGTTGTTAAGAACTGTCTACATATTATGTGATAAAAACTTTGTGGTCGAAAACAAAACCTAGATTTATCGAGACAAGACTGGTAGCTAAGTTCGATCATCGATCATGTCATTCGTTATTAGCCTGTCTTAGCACATCTGTTCTTCGTAATATTAGGGTCTTCGTACATGGGAGCCAATCGGAATGAGAAGCTGGCTTGTTTAAGAAGCTCCATTAAGTACTTTTAGATATAATATTATAACTATGACAACGGGACTTATAAAACAAACTTGTATATTTATGTCGTGGCCACCCCGTTCGAATCTTCTCTCTAATGCTTCTACAATCTGCTTCGGGTCAGATTGACTGAATAAGAGGCATCCGATGAGGGCTTTTTAGCTGTGCCTTTCAAACTTATTTTCACTCGCTTTTGCCGGCTTTTGTTAGGTTTTATGAAATGATCGAGCATTTCATTTTAATATTAATTATTAATAATGTGGTGATTTTACGATGCTTGGTCAAATTGTAAAATAAAGGTAAGTGAACCGTACCCGCAATGTGTATGGACCCTAAAATTAGTGCCCAATTTTTTGTTCCCTCAATTAAATCTCTCGGAACGACAGCTGGTCTACCTCCGCCATTTTTTGTGCTGTTACGTCATCGTCTGAAACATGATCCCTGTATCTCAATAATATTGTTTTTAAATGCAATAGGTAGCTGTGCTAAGCATTGAATGATCTCGAGTCCTCGGCTCTTGGTACGTAAAATCCAGGGTTTAGATATATATGTCGGAGTGCTAAATAGCTAGCGCCCTAAATGAATATTGTCTATTGTTATTATCCCTGAGTCAGTCATGAACGGTTGTCATTGTCAGTGTCAGAATGACGGTTGGTATGAAAAACCGGTTCATCTAAGGCGTCGGTGTTATGTATGACGCGCTGATTCTATTAATTGAATATTTATTGGTGTTAAATATTCGTCGGCTACCACCAGCTACGCGATAGCAGCACTGGGATATGAAGCCAAAGCCTTCTTTGGAAAAGAAATACAGCAATTCAGGGAAGTACTTTTCCTTTTGTGACATCTTACATGAAAACGCCGGCAAGCCCTTTGGCGAAAGTAAAACAAAAATGCGTGTAACAACGCGAATACACATCATCATCATCTTTGGTGATCCTTGTTGGCGTTTACGTAAAACAACATTTTCTTTAACTACTTGGCCTTACTTGTAACCTCCAAATGTTACTTTGGAATGACACAAGTCAAGAAACTGCATTCTGTGTTCCTGTAGCCATGATCTCAATTTTAAGTAGGTATGTTATATTAACGCCGGATTCCCCTGTGAAACGTGTTGTTGCTCAATGTGCCAGGATCTGCTTATTTATCCGTGGGAGATGTTACCTACTATGAGACCACAAAGCAAAATTGATGTATGTACGCACCTGTGGGTGAGTTATTATTATACAATTTTTCAATTCCTAACAAAAATCTTAGTTTATAAGCAACAACAATCAAAGAGAATGTGCGAAGAGGCGCTCTGCCGATATAAGGCCGACCACATGCATTGCATAAGCCCGGATAAGGCGAGTGTTACATGTGTTTTTCCTTTTAAGTATATTTTCTAAATGACAAAATGATATTTATACCTGTGTTTACATGTGAGTTTCTATCTATTGATCACTTATGTCCATGGTAATGTTGTGTTGTTGTACCTAATAATTAAATGTTCAGATTAAAAACTGAGAAGCAGAGGTAAATATTTTATGTGATCATGGAATGTGTTTGATAAATTGATGTGTTGACATTAATTAAAATTTAAATAAGCTATTTTGTTATGACTAAATTCTAGAATTACTGGAAAAATAAAAACAATCTTCGCTGACCATTGGTGAACTAATAATAACAATGATTACAAGGTTTATTTGCTGTTGGGTAACATTTTAAATAATAATAGAAAATAAATTTTGGCTGAGTGTATGTTGAGTACCAGAATAAAATAAAAATAAAAATACTTTTATTTTGTGAAATAAACAAGGAAGTGTTTGTTGCATATCTACAAAATAGAATAAAATTAAATTAGTTTTCAAATTAATCACCAGTTTATAGTGAACAGCTGAAAGTAATATTTCTAATTTAATTGTATGGCATAGAAAGTTGTATTAGAAGGAAAGGCAAACTACTTTAAACATGGTTTTGATTTAATTTCCAAGTGTGGAAAATTCTAAACAATTTATCACTTGTAAAGTGCCTTTATAATATTTTAGTGATTGGCTTTATAATATTTTAGTGATTGGCTTTATAATTTCTACTGTGGCTATTTAGCTGTACTCTGGAAGCTTTAAACCAATGAATGAAATTGGTATTCATCGTTCCAATAAATAATAAAAATACCTAAAATAAGTTCAAGCAGAGGTGGCTGAGTGGTTGAATTGCTCGCCTGTGACTGGGGGTTCCGGGTTCAGGTCCTGCTTGTATTCTGTGGACTACATACCGGTCTGGCTTTTTATTGCCTTTGAGTGAGTATAGTGGGGTACCTGCGCACTGGTTGTCTGATTGATTTACCGGTGTGTGTGTGACGGCGGCCGCTGGATGGCGGTAGAAATCGGGTCAGGTTTGACCTGTAGAGGAGTCTGAGGTCGCGCTGGTATTAGTACCTGTGGATCTACTCGATAAGTAAAAAAAAACCCATGTTATTTATTTTTGTAGCGGTATATTGAAAACTATTGGGAGAAATTTGGCTTTGAAAGTTGTACTTGATCTGCTTGCTTGACTTGTACTTGCACAGTTTTTGATAACAATTGTTTAACAATGGACACAAAGCCTAATGGGACATCTATGTTGTTGAAGGAATAATAGTTATGTTACCAGTTTGTGAAGTTAAAAATAAAAAATGAAGTATCTAAGAAGGAAAAATAACATATTTACTGTGTCTGTTCCCTTTCCCTACTCATGTGGTCACACAGAGCAAGAGATAAAAAAAAAAAATATTGATGTATCTTAACAAGTGAATTTGAAATTTGAATATCAACACTGTTCCAAACTTGTGCCGACATGAACGTGAAGATAATGAAACTAATTTTATTGTATTGTGTATGATGTTATGTGTACCATCTTTCCCCTGATTTTCCTGCTCTTCGTGGGAGCGGTTTCGTTATGGGACGGAGATTTGTAACAGTGAACGTGGGAGGTATGCTCTGTTTGATCAGAGCGTTGGGCGCGAGCGGCGATCTGTTAGCAGAGTGAAATCATGCTATGATACTAACACATTTTTAAAATAAATTTCCTGAACACTTATGAAATACCATAGTATTTAAATTTATTTACGCCCTGTTTGAGAAATGTTTATTTCATTTTTTTTTTTTTTTATAAAATTAAAATTTTTATAAACTGACTTCCTGAGATTAGAGTAAGCCCTTCTGAGATGAATCTTTCTGAAAGAATTCTCAGGGCAAATACTGAGTTTTGTTATCCTAGTTGTATGTTATGTGTGTTCATGCGTCAATATTTATTACGGTTTAATATTGGGCATGGCCGTGGCTGTGTCTTGATGCCGTTTTTTTAATGGCAGTTTTCGAGGTGTTTGTATGGCTGGTGCCAATGATAACTTCGCGATCGTCGAGTGGGAATGGTGGCGACCCATCCCAGTTGTGACCAGTCTAAGGGTTGCTTAACCTGAAAGCCTTGAGAGGTTTTCTCTTGAGGTGGACTGCGATGGCAACATTGGCAACCCATCCCAGTTGTGGTCACGTCCGAGGTTGCTTACCATTAAAATTGGAAAATGAATAATTTCTTAAAGCAAAATGAATCGTAGCTTACCATGAATTTCGGTGCCGCGTTTTGAATATTATGCCGATGGATAGTTATTAGAACTATTTACGTTTGGTTGAGATTTGCGCCTTGCGGTGGTTTTTAAATACGGTTGGAGGATTGCATCGACTAACTACAAATTGTGTTTTTCTTATCATAATCAACTATTTTGGTGAGACACCGGCCTTCTTTTTGGACGGGTGAGGAGTATGAGACATTAAAATTGTACCTAGTGTTTAACCGGACGGTTGAATAAACGTGCGAATCCTTCCGGTCTGTTTGGACCGATTCCTATCTTGTAACGATATCGTCATGAACAAATATCAAAATCACCTTTTCCCAAAACGACTGATTTCATAAATGTATTTATTTTAGAATGCTGAAAAACTGTTATCGTCTGATAATGTACATTGGTACGGAAAAAGTACTTTCGTGATATTACATCTAACACTGGGTTATAATACTAATGTCCAAATCATATAAACCCCTATGTAGTTTTAACCTCCGACGCAAAAAGAGGGGTGTTGAATAGATACGTGTCAGTTCGACGTCTGCTGTTTGAACGCCTGTTGGCAGGTAGTATCGGTCCTGTTCAACAATTGATTCATGGTGTGTCATGACAGTCCATGGTTATTATTCATGTCAAGTGCAGGTCAATTATGAATAATGCTTCGTTTTCCGAATATGAATGGTGCACAGATCATTCTTTATTTAATCAAGTTGTTCAAGAATGTTATCATCGTATAATGGCAGGATGGACGAGCGGACCTTTATTTTCAGTTTCTGCAAAATTCTACCGAGTATTTATTTGCTATACATGTAATAAAAAAGGTTTGATTTAAATTTTGTGTTTTTATAGTTATTCGTCGAGCAGTTCATGATTTCAACTATTTAACTTTAGTTTCGAATCATTTAATTAAGGACATTGTTAGTGTGGTATTGTAACTTTCAATAAAAGACTACCTGAGAGCTACAGTTTTATTTTACATTCATAATCACTTTGACCATTCGATTGGTTATTTTGTTTCAGCAGTTTTTCCTTTTTAGCAAGAAGATGAAGTAATTAAATGTAAAAAAGAACAGAAGAGTTTGTATTTTATTCAAGGTACTGATATGCTCCGCGCTTTATGCAGCGTGTTCCCGATTGTGCAAATGCAACTGTGCACTGTATGTGCAGCATGTTCCAGATATTGTGCACTATACGTGCAACGTGTTCCAGATATTGTGCACTATACGTGCAGCATGTTCCAGATATTGTGCACTATACGTGCAACATGTTCCAGATATTGTGCACTATACGTGCAACATGTTCCAGATATTGTGCACTATACGTGCAACATGTTCCAGATATTGTGCACTATACGTGCATCATGTTCCAGATATTGTGCACTAAAAGTGCAACGTGTTCCAGTTGTCGTGCACTATAGGTGCAACATGTTCCAGTTATCGTGCACCGTGCACTACAGGTGCAACTTGTTCCAGTTATCGTGCACTATAAGTGCAACATGTTCTAGTTATCGTGCACAACAGGTGCCACGTGTTCCAGTTGTCGTGCACTATAGGTGCAACGTGTTCCAGTTGTCGTGCACTATAAGTGCAACATGTTCCCGGTATCGTGCACTATAGGTGCAACATGTTCCAGTTGTTGTGCACTATAAGTGCAATGTGTTCCTGTTGTTGTGCACTATAAGTGCAGCGTGTTCCTGTTGTTGTGCACTATAAGTGCAGCGTGTTCCTGTTATTGTGCACTATAAGTGCAGCGTGTTCCTGTTGTTGTGCACTATAAGTGCAGCGAGTTCCTGTTGTTGTGCACTATAAGTGCAGCGTGTTCCTGTTGTCGTGCACTATAGGTGCAGCTTGTTCCAGTTATCGTGCACTCTAAGTGCAACGAGTACCAGCTATCGTGCACTATGGGTGCAATGTGTTCCAGTTGTCGTGCACGATGTGTGCAACATGTTCCTGTTGTTGTGCACTACAAGTGCAGCGTGTTCCTGTTGTCGTGCACTATGAGTGCAACGTGTTCCTGTTATGGTGTACTCTAAGTGCAGCGTGTTCCTGTTATCGTGCACTATAGGTGCAACAAGTTTCTGAAATTGTACACTATAAGTGTAACGAGCTCCGATATCGTGCAGTGCACTGTATGTGCAATATGTTTCTGATATTGAGTCCTTTTGACAACGAGTTCCAGCGCATCGCAGCTGCACTGAAAAGGTGCAACATCTCCGAGCTCTTGTGCAGTGTAAACTACATCAGAAGGTTACATGCTTCTTACATCGTGTATCGCAACGCTATCCTGTAATGTGTCACAGTTTTCGTGAGATGTGTTCAACATGGGTAGCTTCACATCACGAGACGTTTGTGTACTAAAAGCTGAGTACTTACACGATAAGTGAGTGTTTTTATTATTTTATTTGAGTTGACATAGATTTTGATGTGACGTGTTCCTGGATTATTATTTTAAAGAATACGCGCGAGAACGCGCTTATTGTCAGTATGGCCGTGTCGGAGTGCTAAATAGCTAGCGCCCTAAATGAATATTGTCTATTGTTATTATCCCTGAGTCAGTCATGAACGGTTGTCATTGTCAGTGTCAGAATGACGGTTGGTATGAAAAACCGGTTCATCTAAGGCGTCGGTGTTATGTATGACGCGCTGATTCTATTAATTGAATATTTATTGGTGTTAAATATACGTCGGCTACCACCAGCTACGCGATATATATTTTTAATGTTAGCCTCAAAAGTTTCTTAAAATACATATACGAATTAGCTGGTAGCTATGGTATATATAAGTACGTCAAATATATAATTTATCGGTATGTCTTGCGCTCAAAAAGTGAGAGACTTATCGTTTTAAAGAAAAATAATCAAGAAAACAATATTGACAAAGGCGTGATTACTTCTCTTGTTGCCGACCAAAGAGTGACAGAGAGGGAAACAGTAATTTGCCTAAGTCCACTGGATCATTCCGGCTGAAACCAGATAATTCCGGTTCGCGCCGGATCTCAATTTATCTGGTGAACACACTCGTTTGTCGCTGAGGTATAGAATTAATGTACAGTCGGGCTTGGAATAAACAATGAATCCCTATGAGGCGGTAATAGAGGCGGATTTACAATTAATTTGGACGGGATTCTGAGTTGTTAACTGTACAAGTGGGTGGGTTTTGTTGTGGTACTGTATCTTAGCTATTTTCTCTACAAGAGCATGGAACTATATATATTACTAGCTGGCACCCGCGGCTTCGCTCGCGTTAATCCTTTCTTAGCGGATGCCTACGTCATAACATCTACCTGCATGCCAAATTTCAGCCCGATCCGTCCAGTGGAAATTGGGCTGTGCGTTGATAGATCACTATGTCAGTCAGTCACCTTTGAGTTATATATATATAATAGATAGTAGATACTTATAGTAGATTATGGTATCATGTCTTTATTCCTGACACTGCTGACGGGGTGAGTGAGAGAGTTTGGAAATATAGGAAAATGAATAATTTATCTCATGTGGGAATATAACATTTTGGAGTCCTGTTTGAGACGCCGTCGGACGCACACGCACCCACTTCAGCTCCGGTCCAAACAAAGACAAAAACCGCGCGCGACCAGATGTTTAGAACGCTCGTCGTATAAACCTTTGGCTAGAATCACTTGCACAGTTATTGCAATATCTTTCTACAGTTCTAACTGTAATATAATATAAAACATTGCGCGCGTCGGGGTTCAATTATTAAGTATTTTTGGTGCTTTGTTATTTTTTAATTGGCCTCCGGTCGTGAAAGTACAGTGAGCATCCAGAGTAAATAGTGCTACCCAAATCTAAACAATTCTCCTGACTCAAATTATTAATAAAAAATTGTGATTGTACTGAATAGTGAAACAAGAACAGTGTGTGAACAAAATCTATAACCAGCGGGTACTGCACGAGCTGATACATCCGGGTGAGGACGTTCCTTATATAAGGCTCCAACTAATGTGCTTAATAGCCCTTCCCTACACAATCAACAGTTTCTCTCAACTAAATTTAATTTTACCGATAATTAATTGCATGCACTGTAGCCCTAGTCAGACAGCTGACCTGTTAACAATACAATAAACCAACAACAAAGAGTATACAGCACAAGGGAGCAAACAGTAATAAAGACAAGCCGCTATCTAGTCGCGATAACCATATATTTTATTTAAAAAAAGTCATTGTCAAACCATAGTAATAATATTGCATGGCGTCAATCTATTGCATGACATCAATCTACTCATTCATCACCGACGGATCTAATATAATCCAAACTAGCCTCGGATTAGCTATCTCCTCCTGACACAAACTAAACAAAACAAAAAGGTCCCCAAACGCATGGGAGATAGTTAAAATCAACCTCCCATATCCTACATAAAACGACACAATAATAACATTGTATAAGATATAATCTTTAAAAATATTCTCACGAGAATTTGGCGCCTCCTACGAAAAAGGCCATTAATAAACGCAACTAAATGAGAATAACATCCACTAAAACCGGAAAATATAACAAAGACAAAACTGCAGCTGCAAGCAATATAACCCAAAATCACTAAAACTGCAAGTCATAAAGGAAGAAAAAAAATACCACTTATCCCAAAAGTAAAACAAAAGCAGCAAGGCGTGTTACATTCTCTCAACAAGCAATACTTAGAAAGGTCGCACAAAAAAACTAAAGCGACCCGGCCATAAGAGTCAACATCACTTGACCAAAAAAACCCAACGCCGCTAATAAATTTTAAAGAAATAATACAAGAAAATTGTAACTATTTTTATATTATTTTTTTGTTTTTAATTTCATCATACTCAATCGGTAGATCAAAATCTAGATCATCTAGACTAACCCAGACTAACAAGATTTTTCTTCACAGCTACCTTAGGAAATAAGCTCTTTTCATAGCTACCAATCTAGCCCTGAAGCAAGTATAACGAGCCACGCACCAAATGGAGAAAAATAACCCCATCATAAAAATATTAGGCGATGGTAACTGCCTTTACCGAGCAATTGCATACCAAATTAACGACCTATTTGGAATAACATTTGATCACAAAGCAATTCGACGTGACCTTGCCCGGTACGTAGACGACAACCAGCATGATGACAACATGCGACAGGCTATTATCAGTAACCTAAATGAGCCACAAACAGACCTGGAAACCAGAGTAAACAGATATATCCAGGCACAGTACAAAGAAGGTACGTGGGGGGGACAGACATACTGATTGCAGCAGCAGAATACTACAGTATCAAGATTAAAGTCTTCCAGGGCTCTCCCCTAAAAGAAACAACACAATTTAGCCCAACTCCAGCGACGCGGCAGGGTGCATAGGGCTTATATTTAACGGAAATCACTACGACTGCTTCAAGAGTCACCTAGGCGCGTTTTTATTAATCACAACACAAAACACCGAAAGTTCAAACGACTGCACCCCGGAAGAAATAGCCGATGATACTGGGTACAGACTAACCCGCCCAATGCCTCACCACACAACGAATTATCACATATACAATATCAACATCGCCACATGGAACGTAAGAGGCGCTGCGACCCTAAACAAAAAACTAGACATTGACTCGATATTAGAAGAAAAATCGATACATATTGCATGTCTACAAGAAACCCACTTAAAAACAGGGTCCAACCAATCTAAACACTACCTCTGGACGCTAAGCGAACACCGAAAAAGAGGACTAGCCATCCTTATCAGGAAGAACAGCGGCCTCACAATTAACTGGGCAAAATCAAACGTAAACAACATGGCAGCCTCAATCAACTTCGAAAATAAAACAACATTATTTATCGTTACAACACACTTCTCAAACGCAACATCGGCGGCAACAAATGACGTAACACGCATCCGGCAACTTATAAGAAAAAAACCACTCAACGCGCATATGATCATATTAGGCGACTTCATCGCGCACGTTAGCTATCAAAATCAGAGGAAATACAACAGTCTTAAACAAATCGGGAATAACCTACATCACAAAAACCACCAACAATAATGGCGAATTACTAAAAGATCTAATTAGAATAGAAAACCTCCGACTAGAAACCTCTTTCGGTCGTACAAGCTGCAAAACCACATTCAAATCTGGCTGCAACACCACCCAAATCGACCATATTATGACCCAAGCAAAATATCCACCACTTTTTAACTTTATTAAAGGAGAACATACGCCGTTATCAGACCACAAGATCATCTGGGGCAACCTAAAACCACTCAATCCGAATCCCAATAGGAATACCAACCAAACCAACACGCAGGCTACGACTACGACACCCCAATGTAATGACACAAGTACATTCAGACACAAAACCCTTGACTATGAATTACTCCAATTAAAAAGCCCAAAAAAGAAATATCAGACAGAAATAATTGAACTACTTAATACAAATCGCCAAAACGCGAACAAAAATAACCTATCTTGGGAAGAAACCACGGATATCATGAAAACCTCAGCCACCAAAGTCCTAAAGTTTTACCCCAAATACTCAAGAGAACGCAGAATAGCGGTAGCAAAACTACAACAAGCGAAATTTCGGAAAAACCAGCGACCCACAGACCCAGCCCGCCAAAAAAATCTTAAAAGATGCAGAAATCATCTTAGAGCAACGGAAGCAACCGAGGAACAAGAAAAATGCCGGGCTTTTTTCAGTGACATGTCAAAAAAGCACCCCTCGGTAAGAATGAAATACACCTACGAATTTTACAGAAATCACAAACAAACAGAAAGACGCCGCTTAAAGCAGACCTTTATTCCAATGTCAAAATGGGAAGAAGAGCTCGCAAAGTCGGAAGGCCCGACTATTGAAGAAATAAAGAATGAAGACCTGACACAGCTAGGACCTGAACCCACATTAGAAGAAATGGAAGATATAATAAAAAAAAATGCGCAACAAAACAGCCCCCGGAATTGATCAGATTGTAGCTGAATTATATAAAGCCAACCCTGAAGAACTAAACTTAGAAATATTGAATCACATCCGAATAGCCTGGACAAAAAATATCTTACCACCTTCATGGACCCAATCAGTGCAAGTTCCACTACCAAAAAAAACGAGTCCGAAGCAGGTTAATGACTACAGACGAATATCAATATGTAGCACAGGATACAGAATCTATGCAAACCTATTGCTAAAGCGACTAGACGAAACAACTGAAACCCTGGGTAACTATCAAGCCGCTTTCCTAAGCAATCGTTCCACGGATGACCACATGTTTAGCTTACGCAGAATCCTGGATGAAGAATGGAAAGCAGGAGAAAAAACCTTCGTCCTAGCTATAGATATAGAAGCAGCTTTCGACACGGTGGACCTCAACGCTCTCAGAGATATACTCACAACAAGAACGAATAAGGCTCTAACAAACCGAATCATAAAGGCCACTATGAACGAATCCACCTGCATAAAATGGTTCGGCCAACAGACCAAATGGATAAAAAAAGGTAAAGGGGTCAAACAAGGGTGCCCCATATCACCACGACTTTTTACAATAGTAATGGATGACGTATTTATGACGTTAGCAGAAGAGCTACCATTTGTAAATCTAAGCCAAGACGAAAAAATACAACTGCCAATTATCCTCGCCTTCGCGGATGACGTAATAATTGCGTCAAACAATATCCATCAGCTAAACGAGATATTCACAAAGGCAAAAGCCCTATTCAAGACAGTAGGCCTCACAGTCAATAACACAAAGACAAAACTACTTGTCCGGGACCCATTAAACCTTAACAATAGAAACTTTTTTGTCTTGGATGAAGCACCACTAGCGCCCGTTACGGAAATTCGGTACTTAGGTACTTACATCTCAAGATCATTAGACAGAAACAGCACTGTGAATACCCGCTGCAAACAAGGACTCAAAAACGCCAAAATTCTACAAAAATTTATTAAAATATCTCGCATGAATTGGAGAACGATAGTGCTCCTATATAAAATGATAATAGAGCCAACAATGACATATGGCCTCAAATGCGCGGCACTGACAAAGGCAAACAGATCAAAACTTAGGAGATACGAGCGGCTTATTTTACGAGATATATTAAATAATGCCGGGCCCTCACATACACACAGAAAAATACACGATATTTTAGGAGGAAAAACCGTTACAAAAAGAATTAAGTGCCTACGATTGTGCTACTACGG
This sequence comes from Ephestia elutella, assembly GCA_018467065.1. Taxonomy (NCBI): domain Eukaryota; kingdom Metazoa; phylum Arthropoda; class Insecta; order Lepidoptera; family Pyralidae; genus Ephestia; species Ephestia elutella. The sequence goes on along the minus strand of CM031566.1, from coordinate 18,183,921 downwards.
ACACATACTACGACGTTCAAAACCACATATACTACACGCCGCATACAACCACGAAGCAGTGAGACTAAAAGTCGGCCGACCGATTTTTACCTGGAAAGACTCGCTAAATCACGATATGAAATACTATAGCAAGAGCCCCTCTGAATGGGTCGAACTCGCGTCAAACAAAAAAGAACTAATATTAGTAGCAAGAGAAATATACAAAATGGAAGAAACAGACAGTGAAGAAGAGGTCGAAAACGATACCGTCATCAACACACGCGACGGCGACGAAGATGCCAGCGAGAACAGCGAAACTCACCAACGCTCTCCTCCGTCGTATAACCCGTCCTCCTGAACTCCTATATTGGCTATAGGCTGCATAGTCGGTCGATTGTGGTCGGCCGGTTGCGGCTAGTCGACCTCCTTTCCCATCCCAGAGCGTGTCACTCCTTACAAATCTGTGCCCCATGGTGAAAAATTCAATCCGATTCTATTTATTTGACATAAATTGAATTGAATTGAATTTTGTATTCGGCTTGTCCGTTCCTGCCTCAGAGCTGGCTGGGTGTGGCACCTATGTTCATGTTCATGTTCATGTTCATGTGGGAATATAACATTTTAATATACATACATTCTTTGCCTGATGTAACTCATTTGTGCAGTTCGCCACAAGTGCAACATATTGATGTGTAAATAAATATAATAAAATAAAAATAAAAATGATGCAATACAATAAAAAGAAAACTATGAGGACGGTTTTTGTGTAAATACCTTATATTTATTTATTTCATTTAAATAAATACCAAATATTCAAATATAATACAAACACATTCAGTTAGATAATAATATTATATACCTATATATCGATCTTAACTCTACGACATATTTTATTTGGCCGACACCGTTTCCTTACTAGAGCGCCGACAAAGGATTTAGGGCGCTGTCTGTTTGCCTTCGCCTTGTTTCTCCGCAAACGTCGGTCGAGATAAAAGTAGGGTTCCGTGTTGGCCCAACATTATCTGGAGAGGAAGGGCTGGAATGTTTCGTAATAAAAGAAAAACCCGCTTTGTTATCAAGAAAACTAGTTTAGTAAAATTTTAACTTATATATACATATTTTTAGATTTTAATTCATATTCGTCCAAACAAACTTACAATTTACTAGCTGCGCCCCGAGGTTTCGCTCCCGCGGGAATTTCGGGCTCAAATCAAGCTACGCTGAAGAATCGAGTGTTACCAGGTAAAGAAAACGCAATATCGAATTATTTAAGTAAAAATTTAAATAATACATAATTCTTCATTCTAAAATATAAATATGAAGTGATATGAGTGTACTTAATAAATAAAACTAATGTATTTTGGTAAAAAAATACCTAATTAATCCAATCTTTCATCAAAGAATAAACAATATACTACTTAAATGTAATATTATTTTAGATAATGGCATCCCAGAACACACGTAAAAGCCGACATCTTTAATTTGAGTATCGGAAACGCAAAAAATACTTACTAAATGGTATATTTTAATTATAGATATTCATACTCCAAAATATATTCAGAAAATCTATTTGACATTAATTATGATGAATGATAATACTATTATTTATTGAACGAACTGTCCACAGTAAGCCAAGCCCCCATACACTTTGAACAAAGTCCTTTCATCGAAATCCGTTCAGTAGATTTTGCGTGATTGAGTAACAAACATCCTCAGAAAGTCACAAACTCAGATCCAAACTTTCGCATTTATAATATTATAGTAGGATTAGTGTAGGATGAAAGTATACAATGTATACAATGTATTTGTTGGTTGGTCTGTAACTTAACCACCTTAACCTAAACGTCTGGACCAATTTCGATGAAACACGTATAGAATAAGTCAGTACCTCAGAGTCCAAAAAGCACTTCAAAGGAATTTCCTCCTATGTACTCAAAGGTTACGGAATGAGCTCCCTGCCATGGTTTGTCTGAGGCTACAACATGGGTTCTTCAAAAAGGACGTAGGTAAGACGATTTACATGTTCAGGGTCGGCGTGACTTTCGTTCATAGTCTTCATAGGCTGCAGTGACCGCGCACCATCAGGTGGGCTGCATGTCAGTTTGCCTACTTAGTTTTATAAAAAAAAATGTACTGGTCTCAGGTCCATGTAGGATACTCTTTGTCCCGTCTTCTTCCGTCTTTTATTCATTTATATTACAGTCTTTCTGGCTGAAGGCTCTGCGTGAGCTGGGAGCGGTCAACTGGCGAGCCACCGCGCAGAATAGAAGACTATTGCCCGTTTTCACCAGTAGCCCCTAAACAGTTACCTATGTAAGGTTCCCTTATCTTAGGGGACCCTTCAAATCATCCCCTTACCTAAATTCTGTTTCACCATCCTAAGGGCTCCTTATGTAAGAGTCCCCTAGTTAGGTGACGTATAGTGCGAAGGTACTGCGAAAACGTACATCGATAAATTATTCGAGTAAACGATTTTATTCATATTTATCTTAATAAACAAGATAAAACACGTAATTTTACTCAGTTTATTTGAAAAAAAGTAGGGTCTGTACCTTTCTAATATTGGATAAATAGTAAAAAGTTAAAATTTTACTTTTTTTTTGGCTGTATGACGAATGCCATTGCCTAATAAAAGTCTCAGTGACATTTTGAAATCACGTGACTTGACTTCTGTGACATTTCGTTTGTTTATTGCGGGATTGCGTTGCATGTTCTTTTTACACGACTGACCAAAAAAGGAGTGTTAAGTTTTTAAGGTTCATGTATGTATGTAAGTATGTATGTAATTTCTTTATTCCACTATAAGTCCTGAACGGCTTAACTTTTGAAATAAGAGGTATTTTTAGATTCCATGCATTAGCCCGAATTATGTGAATTGTCAGTCGTGTTTTTTATTTTTTAATAATTCTAAATAATAAATTTGACTTTGTTACTTAAATAAAATCATTAGTTTTATTTTTACCTTTAACGGATATCCACTGTCTCCTAACAATTTCCTCTGTAGTCACCTCTTTTAAACTAAGAATACCGTTATCAACAATTTTGCAGTATTTATTGTTTGCATATTAATAGACATGTAGACTTTTCTGTTTCGAAATAGTTCAGCATCATCTCCTCCTATCACAAGTAATTAAATGCAAAGTTACATACTTAAATACAAAATTAAGCAAGTAGCTACCTACACGTAAGAAGTAGTAGGCACTTTACCCAATTCACTATAAAGGTACCTAGGTACCTGTCATCATGGAATTCTAATAAATGTATTTTTTTTTGCAATATTAATAAAACACTCGCCTTAGATAATCTCTCTTAAGAAAAAAGACTTTGTCATCATATTTGTTAAAATCCTTCGATCTTTCACGGTAAATACGAGGTCACCTTATCAAACTTCGGTTACTTAATAACTATATATTTAATTGCTTCTAAAGCTTCGTATAAATCGTGGTCACTATCTTTTTTATCTCATTAAATAAGAGTAATCTTGGCCGGTCACAAAAAACCTGAAAATCAACTGAAAATATGTGTCACCTAAGTGTTACGGGGTCGTCAATTCACCCCCTAAATTATAGGGCCCCCTTAATGCTTTAGGTGTCACTTAACTGTTGGTGAAATCAAAATTTGCGTTAGGTGCCCCTTATATTTGTTTAGGAGACACTTAAATTTTAGGGGCTATTGGTGAAAACGGGCATATGAGCCCTATTTTTGAAAGTGTGACATACCGCCGAAAACGAATAGACTATTATGTCGCACTTGTACTATTATGTCACTAAAAACATAAAAGCCGTATGTTTGAAATCACTCGTCTAGCAATGTTGCCAGTGACATGAAAATAATGCGAGAAACAATTTATGCTCCATTCTACGCAACGAAAACCGAATCGGTAACGAATCTTTAAAAAAATGTTCGTAAATTTTTTATCAAAGAGAACGTAAGCGTTACACGAAACGCAAAAATGAAAATTCTAATACTCTCCATCTATATCCGTATCCGGTGGTCTATGTCAGTCAAGATTTTGACGTAAAAATCGTTCGACTACCGAATCATACGAAAACGAGTGGTCTAGACCACTCGTTGCGAATTATTCGACACAGACAATTCAAAAATACGGAAATATTGTTATCGAAGGAAAAATCATTCGGCTCACGCTTTTTTGGTGAGTCACACTTTCAAAAATAGGGCCCTATGGCGCTCTCTCGCGTTTTGGATGCCAAGATCCACTTTGGGGTCAAGAGCCAGTGGATATATGTAACAGTATTTAGGGATTTATATAGAAAGTCCTCCACCTATCAAGTTGCCTAATACCTACTTACTACGAACAAACAATCTTTTCAATTCCAAAAATAGACTTCTTTATCTCAGAAACACATTCAGTTATATAAACTATTGTACAAATATAACGCAAACCAACTGAAGCGCTTTGTAAAAGTTTAGCAAATGACTTTGAATAATTATCTCTCCTTGCCATTCAAAATTCACTCTTGTGATTCCAAAAATAAGATTTATAATCGGTTAAAAAGAATAAATAGTTAAGTCTCAGTGCCTTAAGCAATTGGAGATAAGGTTTATAATGCGATATTTCCATGTGTTAATTTTCGTTTATTGTTTGCGCGTTAGTCAGACGAACAAAAGATGTTGTCGGTTAAAAATACTCTCTCTAGGGATTTTGTGTGTGTACGTGACACGAGACATGTCATGACGTGTAAACGAGTAATTGTCACCTTCTGGCCCTTGACGGATTGAAACCTATGGCCTCGAAATCGATAAGGCAGAGGCCAAAACCTCTGGACCACGGTAGTGTAAATATCACAGAGTACATACTTCGTGGTAAATCCTAACTAATATTATAAATGTGAAAGTGAGTTTGTTTGTTTGTTTGTTTGTTACCTCTTCACGCTTCATCTACTGAACCAATCTTCCTGAAATTTCGCATACACATAGTTAGAAGTACGGAGAAGGACATAGGGTACCTTTCATCCCGGGAAAAGGCACGGTTCCCGTGGGAAATTCACGCGGGCGAAGCCGCGGGCGAAAGCTAGTGATTAAATATTTGGGAACCCATCACTTTATCGCAATTTACTTCAACGATTTTCATGTCCCATAAAACCATTCGCAGATATTTTAATACAATATGTAACAAATCCTTAAATCTGTTTACATCGAAATTTCATTTAAACGATTATTCATTACGCACAAACACACTCTATCGTTATTTCTTTTTATATTTTATGTATTTCATCGAAATAATGAAACATCAAAGTTTTGTTACCCATAATTGTATTTCCACGTAAGTTTCAGTTTGCAAAATATTTGAAATATCAAATATTACATTATTATGTTACCCTATTATAGATAGATTAATCTGGTAGTATTGTATTGATCAACAGTAAATTTATAGCTAGTCCATTAATTATAAATGGATCACAAATCCGACTCAGAGCACCCCGACTCCACGTGGCTCAACTTTGTCATATACTAGAGTGTTATTCCTTCGCGCGGAACCAGAAGGCTCGCGAAGGAGGTCCTGAGAAAATGAGGGCACGAGGCCGAAGCGAAGCGAGGGGGGGAGGTGGCGAGCGAAGCGAGCCGGCGACCTCTCGAGCGGAGCGAGGTTAAGTGCCCGAATGAATCGAAGGGCCGACGGAGCGAGTCTTCTGGTGGAGCCACCCAGAAATACTTGCTTGCTGCATGCTTGCTGCATGCTTGCATGCTTGCTGCATGCTTGCTTGCTGCATGCTTGCTGCATGCTTGCTGCATGCTTGCTGCATGCTTGCTGCATGCATGCTTGCTGTATGCCTCAATCTTGCTATACCATTTTGCATGTTTTAAGCAACAACAAGCGAATGCAGCGTTCGATGAAATGTTACTGCGATTAAAAGTTATGATGCGCATCGTTACATATTGAAACATGTTATTATAAATGGATACATCGATATATTAATACATGTGTGAAATGTTAGTTTGATATATCGTTTTTCTTGGAATAGTAGAAATTTTATAACGTTTTTTTTAGGAAATGTTGTTCGATATTATGAAACTGCGATAATAAGTTTTTCGATGTTTTAAGAAAAAAATATATTAAAAAAAGTGGAATAGTTTTCTGGGACATGATAATCGATGTGATAAAAATCTGTATTTTAATAGACACCCGCTATATTTACATGCTCGATAAACTTCGATAAACCTCAAAGTACTAGTTACTAGTAGTAGTTTTAATGGGAGCTATGTTTTGATAAAAAACTAAGCAATATATAGGTACGATGACTCGCCGTTGGCGTAGTGTATTTTTTATTTGCCTTTGGCTAGCATTCTTCTTCTTCTTCTTGCTAGCATCAATGTTCCAATAAAAATAAAACGGAACAGTGCAGTGGAACCACCCGTTCCGTATCGATGACACGAATTATTTAGCGATATTCTGTGTAAAGATTTACCAAAGAAACGCTTTCGAATTAAAATTGATGGACGCCCCGAAAACAATAAAACTTGCTCGGTAAGGCTGCGCGCACGCTTATATGTTATTTTACATATCTCTTGCTCTGTAAGTACACCCTTACACCCCTGAATGCCGGGGTGTATGACTATCATTACAGCATAGGTTTTGGAATTTGAAAAAAGAACTGTCATACTCATACTGCACGAAGAATATTTTTAAAAAGTTAATATTTTTTTCTCGGTATCGATTAATTACTCGATCGGAATCTAGACAATTTATTTTAATTAAATACACATTTTTTTCTTCTTAATAAATGTTCATTGAAACCTGCTGTCTTGTTGTTTACTTACCTCACAATCGATATGTAAAGCAGAGTATTTATCTCGGGCGTAAGCATCAAGTGCACTTCGCTTCGCTCAGGCGCCAAAAACCTCGTATGCAATTGATGTCATACAGCCCTTGGTTAATAATCTACTATTAAACAGACTTTAAGAAAAGGAGGATATTATATTAATAAGATCAAATTTGAGTGTGTGTGAATAACTTTATGTAAAAAAAATGTAGGTACTGCAGTTAAGAAAGGCTGTCAAGACTCAGGAATCCCAAATTCACAAAGGGATTTAATTGCAGGGCACAGCTAATTTATAATAAGGTAAATTAATAGAAAGAACACCATCTTGGAACATTAACGAAGATTAACAGTTAAGTAAACCTGAAATAACACAGTTTTATCGTAACACAGTCGGATGCAAGCGCCCTAATACCCCTGAGAGATAAACGATAAAGCCGGGCTATTAATTCTGCGAGACCAAAATAAAATAAAAAGAAAAGAACCGAGAAAAGTAAAAAGTGGAGTTGAAGCCAAACCGGTTGGCTACCGGGGCCGGCCACGGAGTATGTTACTGCGGAGACCAAGCTGAAAGGTCACTTCATTTATTAACAAAATATAAAATTACATTTTTGGCACAATGTTTTGTGACGGGAATCGACCAAAAGTCCTTTTCTATATGAGTCAAACGATAATTTCGGTGATTTCACCGATGCTGTATGCATATATCGAGTCAACATAGTACTTTCAATCACATCTGAGAGACCGCTGTAAACCACACTGAGTAGAATACCTACTGACAAGTTCTATTGTACTTATAGACATACTTATTATCATGCCTTTTTCCTGTGGGGGCAGGCGAAGACTACTTGCCTGCCCCCACAGGAAATAGGCGTGCCTTTTTAGCCTGTTTTGGTGTGTCCCTCTGCTGAGCAAATGCATCCCCCTTTTCTTCCATTTCTGAAAACTATTCGATTTAATAACTCTTAAATAATAAGAAAAACAGTGACTAAGTACTAAGTAACCATCTCTCGTACTGAATCGTAGTAGAGTAAGTAGCTTGGACTCTTTATTAACCTCTCTGTTCCTCTGTAGCTGGGTTTACATTGTATGTCGAGTGAGTACTGTTTGTGTGGAAGTGATGTAACTTTTTAACGAGATGAGCAGGTCATGCACCCGAAGTAAAGAAAAAAAAGTTGTTGACACGTATTCGAGTGACTTCAAAATAGGATTTTTTTAGTAATATGTATTTTATTTTTGACAAGTCTACAATTCTAGAATTTTTTAAATTATCTAAACCGTAAATAAATCAATACGGTCAGCGAAACAATAAAACTAATACATATAAATCAGAACTGTAACTAATTGAACCTATTCCGCCCACAAGCTTAATCCCAATTAAAAAAAAAGTTTGAGCCCATTTTTATAAATGATCTGACGTGAGGAATGGAAAGAGAAGGTGTGGCTATCTGTGGTTCCTACTTCGAAAGGGCAAAGTAAAGGGTTCTTAAAGCTTTCTGAACCGTAAATAATAAACTAAGTCTAATATTTCTAGCAAAACAGCAAAACTCATCAAATTGTAAAGCAAATGTTCTAAATAACCAGATTTAATATCAAATCGTATAATGTAAAAGTATAGCAATTAGAGTATTCTGTATTATACTATACTACATGTGAATGTAGACCGAAAGAAAATAAAAAAGTGGTCTATAAGGGTCGGTACCCATTGGTCCCCTGAAATTCGCACCCTGTGCCCATTCGCACCCTCAATTTTTTGAGGTTTCCACTCGTCCCCTGATCTATTATTATTTTTAAATAATGTATATGTTCCATTATCTTTATATTTCTCTTATAGCCTGTGGTTTTGCTAGCTTTAGTCGCGTACTACAGGTATAAATCGTAGTTATAGTAATTTTAATATTTATATAAAACTAGCTTTTGCCCGCGGCTTCGCCCGCGTGAACTTCCCACGGGAACAGTGCATTTTCCCGGGATGAAAGGTACCCTATGTCCTTCTCAGTACTTCTAACTACGTGGATGAATTCAGGAAGATTGGTTCAGTAGATAAAGCATGAAGAGGTAACAAACAAACAATCAAACAAACAAATAAATAAACAAACAAACTCACTTTCACATTTATAATATTAGTAAGGATAAAAAAAAATCGCGTTGACGTATAACTTTGATTATTTTTTCCTGAAAGAGAACGTGGATCCTAGTATTCGATATTAATTTCAACTTGATACCTTTAAAAGCGTTCCTGAGAAAAAAAAGTTTGACAGACAGACGGACATCAAAGTGATCTTATAAGGGTTCCGTTTTTGCCTTTTGAGGTACGGAACCCTAAAAACAACGGTTTCTTTTTTTTTCTACTAACAAATGCGGTGGTGGCCGAGTGGTAGGCCGCCCGCCTGTGGCTGCAAAGGTCCCAGGTTCGGATTCAGCCCGTGCTACATTAGTGTGTATACCAATCTGACTCATGAATGCGTTAGTTTTCATCTACCACCACTTGCTTCCGGTGAAGGAAAACTGCACTCTGGTGGATGATTGTCAGCTAGTGTGTGAAATGAAGAAGTCAATGCTAAACCACTCCATTAAAATAATAATAATAATAATATAATAATTCTTTATTTTTCACAACCAAAAAGCAAAATACACAGGGATACATTATAACAAATTTGCCCCATTTACCAGCCGGCAACAGTCCACCTCCGAACTAGACGTTATTCTGTATCTCAGAGGCGGCTTGCTTTCGGTATGGTACGGGGCCAGTCTTGTATACTTAGTATATACCAATATATATTTTAATTTAAAAGGCTGTAACATGAAACAACATTGACCAAGATTTCCCAAACTAGAGTCATCTGTTTTTTTGGAAAATCTTCTATTAATAATTTAAAACGTAAACTAACAGCTAGGTTAAGGGCATATCTTAAAAGTATTATTTTTGTGTGAAGAAGTTTCATTGTACGATGAATGGATGTTACGTGTATATAAGTGAGGAGTGTGTGAGTTAGGATGAGTGTTCGTGTGTATGAAAGGTTTTGTAATGTAAGAGGGGGGCAGCGATATACGAGTGTGCAGAGCAACTACGCTCTGCTGCCAGAAAATGTGGCAGAGAGAATCCGGACAAACGAAGCGGCGGGAAGAATTCTGTACCGGAACTTCACCGGGAAAAACCACCGGTAAAAATAAGTACCGGGAACACTTCTCCACGCGGCACCACGTTTGCCCGACTAAAACCTAACTAACTTAACGCAGTCTGCTACCACCGTAGCTTATGAAGGGAGCTACAGGGCCCTATATGATAACCTAACCTATAAATTAACTACAATTGAACACTTACCCAATTAAATCTTCTTTCTCTTCGGATCCAAACTTGAGTGTCTTCGGGAAGGGGGAATTCCTAATCACCCTACCTAACCCTTGAGATCTCAATTCCCCATAACAACTAAATAGATTTCTTCCCGTAGTTTCACTCGGGAACAGCCAGATGTGAACAGCCAGCCACGTTTCACCTCTCACAAGAAAAAGTCACAATAACAGAGTTTTTCACAAACACAAATTCAATAGTTATTTAACAAACAGGAAATTCACAATTATCACTCAAACTAAACAACAGGCAAAAGACGCGAGACCGCTCCGCGTATTAAAATCAAACCGATATCGCCCGGGACAATGCAATGGCGGACCACACGCGACGCCATCCACGCTAGCAATGTGAGAACCCCGAAACGCCTGGCGGCGATAACAGGAAACGCCTGCGTTTAGTTTTACCCAATATATTACAAACATCCCCCCGTCCCGGTCTGAGAAGCAGACCGCTAGCTTACTCTACGGGAAGGCGGGCGAGAGAGGTCACACCTCTCCTTAAAATCGAACCGTCGACCAACACCTCAGCCACACGCGGAGTGCCATCTCCGCCAAGAATCAAACGTAATATGCGAGCTCGTCGCCAAAGCAATGAGGGCAAATTTGCCTCTTTTAACAATACTAAATCACCCTCCCTGGGAGGCTCAGTCCTGTCTGTCCACTTCACTCTTTGCTGCAGCAAATGCAAATATTCAAGCGACCAGCGACGCCAAAAGTCCTGGCTCATTTGCTGCAACATTTGAAAACGCGACAACCGATATACGCGTTCGTCCTTCCACGGGTATTCGGGCAGGGCATTCAAAGGCCCTCCCACCAAAAAATGACCAGGGGTGAGAACTTCCAAGTCATTTGGATCTGGAGATAGCGGACAGAGAGGACGAGAGTTGAGGACCGCCTCAACTTTACAAAACACTGTGGCCAGCTCTTCAAAAGTTAGAGCCGTTTCTCCGATAATGCGGCGGAGGTGGGTCTTTGCGGATTTCACAGCCGCTTCAAAAATCCCTCCCCAATGGGGGCAACTTGGGGGACTAAACTTCCAGGTTATTCCCCTTTGAGCAGCAATTTGACTTAAACTAGTACAATTCTTATCAATAAACACAGAAACATCCTTAAGATAATTTACAGTTCCCTTATAGTTTGTGCCATTGTCAGACCTAATAAGGGAAGGTAGACCTCGACGCGAAACAAAGCGATCCAACGCGGCGACGAAGGCCTCCGTAGTCAGAGCCGATACCACCTCCAAATGGACAGCCTTGGTGGCCAAACAAACAAATACACACAAATAGCCCTTCACAATACGGGCATTACGAAAGGGAGAAGCCTTGATCGAAAAGGGACCGGCAAAATCGGTTCCAACGCCGTCAAACGGCCTCGACGGTCGGATTCGATCAGCGGGCAAATCACCCATCTGTGGTTGCATCGTGGATGCCTTCAACCTATAACATGCAATACATCGAAACAGGACACTACGGATTGCTCTTCGGGCAGACAAAATCCAAAACTCGCGTTGCAAAATAGCCAACAAAGCATTGCACCCAGCATGGGCGTTACGAATGTGTCGATCAGACACCAAAAGCTGCACCAAGGGTCCGCCCTTGGGCAACAACAGAGGATGGCGAGTCTCATATGGAAGATCCGCCTTCCGGAGCCTGCCTCCAACCCGAAGAAGCCCATCCGAGTCGATGTACGGGTTCAAACGAGCGACCGCGCCCTTCAACTTAGCGCGTCCGTCGCGCAAGATACGAAGCTCTGACTCAAACCGTCCGGTCTGCACGACACGGACCCAATGCAACAATGCGCTCCGGCGCTCTTCTGCACCTGCAATCGGCTCCAACCGCTTTGCCTGTGGGTTTCTACAATTATGTATGAAACGCTTAATCCACCTGGTAACACCCAGAAGCTTATCCAAACTGCTATACCGAGCAAGTAGCCAATCCGGCTCCGACGTCGTCTCAGCGACTACAGCATGTACACGGAGCCCAGTCAAACTCAAAGAAGTAACATCTGTCTGACAGACAGGCCAAGAAGTTTCTGATCCCATCAGCCACTCTGGACCCCACCAGAGCGGGTGTGACACCAATTCTGGTGCCGTACAACCTCGGGAAGCACAGTCCGCTGGGTTAAGCTCTCCCGGCACATGTCTCCATGTTATATCAATTCCAATATTTTGAATTTGGGAAACCCTGTTTCCAACAAAAACCTCCAAGGTATGTGGGGCCGCGCGCAACCATGCAAGCGCGACCTGGCTATCCGACCAGGCGAAGATGTCCCGTATCTCGACCGTGGCCGCCAGCTCACTTGCAACGTGATGCAACAATTTAGAGAGAAGGTGAGCTCCACTCAACTCAAGCTTGGGAATAGTCAGCCTAGTCCTGATGGGGGCGACCTTGCTCTTCCCTAACAAAAGCGAGACATTGACCCGGCCATCGGCGTCAACTGTCCGCATATAGACTGACGCGGCGTAGCCTCGCTCCGACGCGTCACAAAAGCCATGCAGGCTGGCTCGATATTTCCCGGGTGGCAATATTCGACGAGGCAAGGCAATCCGATTGACTTCCTTAATCGATGAAAACAGCTCGAGCCAATCATCCAATGGAGAGCCAAACAGCGGCTCGTCCCACGAGACGCCCAAAGTCCAAAGTCTCTGAAGAAGACACTTTGCAGAGAATATCACTGGACTGATCCAACCGCTTGGATCAAACATACGGGCTATTACGGACAACACCGTTCTCTTAGTCCAGACCTTTGGTATTTCCAAGTCCACTTGGAATGTAAAAATATCGGTTAGCGGCTGGTACTGCATGCCCAGCACCGCTATCCTGTTGGGATCATCCACATCCTCAAACAGGTGAGGGTTCTGTTGGTGATCCTCCGGGATCCCTTCTAGAACTTTAGGCTCATTAGACAACCACTTACGTAGCTCGTAGCCACCTGTCTTCAATATTTCAATCAATTCATCCCGCAGTAGGAGGGCCTCCTCAATACTTTGGGCTCCGGTGCACACGTCATCTACATACAAGTCACGTGACAGCACGGAAGCCCCACGGGGAAAGCGGATCCGTTCCCGCTCTGCCAATTCAAGCAATGATCTGATGGCGATATAGGGACTAGATTTCAAACCATACGTGTTTGTGTTGAGTTCATACACCGTCACAGGATCCTCAGGGCGCTCACGCCAGAGTATCAACTGGAATCGCCTGTCCTCAGGATGTATGACTGTCTGGCGGAACATCATCCGGATGTCCGCGCCAAAAACCACTTGATGTCTTCTAAAGTTCAAGATGATGTCAATTATGTCCCTATGCAATTTGGGACCTGAATGCAAACATAGATTCAACGAAACTCCGTTCGAAGTGGGTGCGGACCCATCGAAGACGGTCCTCAATTTGCCTGTTGAGGCCTTCACCACCGCGTGGTGGGGCAAAAAATAATGCTCAGTTGAGCTCCAATCAACTCGAGCCGGAGACATGTGACCCAAATCCTCGTACTCGCGCATAAATTCAATATATTTATCGCGAAGTACGTGGTCACGCTGCATGCGTCGCTCCATGGACAGCAGTCGTTTCTCCGCAAGCGCCCTACTTTGCCCTAGGCTAGGACGAGAGGCAACAAAGGGTAACCTAGTTACAAACCGACCGGAGGGCAACCTCTCCGTGGTCGATCGAAAAAGGGCTTCGCACTCAGCGTGTTCCGGATCCATCCTGGAACTCATAGGTGGCTCCTCCACCTCCCAAAACCTTTGCATGGTCTTGGCCAAGGACGCAGATGCGACGACCGGTGGCTCCTCCACGGTGCTATTATCAAACACAGGGCCCATCAGGGCAAAACCAAAAATCGTAGACACTGCCATCAGTGAAGACGAACCCAGAGCCTTCTGTGTACCCAACAAAATCCAACCCAATACGTCCGAGCCCAGGAGCAAGTCCACTGGGCCGGGATGAAAAACAAAGGGGTCGGCCAAATCCAGACCCGAAACCAAAGACAACACACCCGGCGGTATGTCTGTCGAGGGGTGCCAACCCGCAATGGTATCCATTACCATAGCCGAAGTCGTGATCCTCATTGTGGAGGACTTCAGCGAAGAAAAGGTGACAAGTGTCTGGCCCGTCAGACACTTCACCTGTATGCCACCAACTCCAAGAAGTGGCACAGGCGAGTCTTCCACGACTAAACCTAACTGGCGTGCCACTCGAGTGGTAACCAAACTGCTTTGAGCCCCTGAGTCCAACAGAGCTCTCAAATTAATGGCTTCCCCCACGACCCCATACGCGGACCACCGCGGTAGGGAGCAGAACCGTCCGCGGCTCTGTCCCAGCAAGGGAGCAAGCTAGTTACGGGCTCCCCACTCTCTCCAAACCAGGGGCGCGCCACTGACCCGGATAATATGGCGGGCGAGTGCACATCCCCATCTGAGGGGGGCATAACCCGCGGCCCGGCCATACATATGGTACGGCGGGTGGTACTCCAGCCGTGGGTACTCGTGCAGCGGCGGAGAAAACCGCTGCGGCTGCATGTGTTGGGTATTGGTAACCCGCGTGGAGGGGGTGTCCCCACTCTCACGTCCGATCTAGGGCCCCCGCCCATGGGGGCCCTATCCGGGGCCTGGCCAGCTACATACTGGCCATGACCTTGGGGCGCGTGGTCCCGGTCCGCCAAGACCCGCGCAGGTACGCGACCCCCTCCCGAGGGGGGTGCGACGAGCGAAGCCGCGTCCTCCGTCCGGTGGTGGAGGGCTTCGCGCAGGAGCGCCCCCGCCCATAGGGGACCCCTGCCTCAACATCCGGGTGCCATCCCCGTTGCGGTTCATGCAAAGCATCGCGTGGTGCCGCCCACGGCATGCACTGCATGGTATGGCACTGGGACAGTCACGTGCATAGTGACCGCCCAAACAATAAAAGCAAAGTTCATGCCGCTTTGCCATGCGGCGCCGATCTTGTACTGGCAGTCCCTGCCAGTCCCTGCATTGCAGCAGGCTGTGGCCCATCCGACCACATTGCAGGCAGTCCGCGTCCCTCGCGACTGCTGCCGTGTGTGCAACCCGCGCACCAGCTCCACGCGGTGGCGGTTGCCGTCCCTGTTGGGGCCTCCCTCGCCATGAGGGTTCCAAGGGCCTACGTTCAGGCGCTCTGGATGGCGCTGAGTCCGTCATGGTATTCTCAGCAGCCCGTGCCTCAAACTCCAAAAACTTCACCAAGTCAGTGAATGTTGGTAGGGTGGTGCTATCCCGCTCCGCATTTTCGCGCTCAAACCGCGAGCGGATGTCATTGGGCAATTTGCCCAATACAATGTGCACCAACAAAAAAGACCATTGGTCCACCGGCAGCCCCAGTGTGCGGAGCGCGTTACAGGCCACTGTAACGGGCGTGAGCAACTGCAGGCGCAACTGTGCCCTGTTGGCCACCTTGGGCAGGGCCATCAACTGTGCGGCGTGCGCATCCGCTAACAAACGTAAATTTTGGTAGCGGGAGTTCAATAACTCCCAAGCCGTATCGTACTGGTCGTCCTCCACCCGGAGGTGCTGGATGAGCGACCGCGCTTCATCCTCCAGAGTGGAGAGGAGGTAGGCCATCTTCTGGGCCTTCGACAAATCCTGTCGTGCTACGACCAGGGACTCAAACATATTTTTATATGCTACCCACTCCTCCATCCTACCCCCAAAGTGGGACAGCTGAAGGGTGGGGAGCCGACCAGTAACCGCTGGTCCTTCCTGTCTAACAGGTGTGCGAGGGCTGGTCCGCCAGCCTGTCTCGCCCTTATTGCGGTCACCGCCTCCGCGATATCATCGTGCAGACTCAGGATCTGGTCCATGTCCGCCATGTGACCTGCGTAGGCCTCCGGGGTAAGATCGGCTTCGGTAAGCGCCGCCATGGCCGCTTCCGCGCTAATCAATCGTGAGTGGAGGTGATCCGCTCTTAGCAGTATGGCGCCCTCCCTGTCCTTCCGGGACAGGAGTCCTCCGGCCGTCACAAACCATCTCAATTCGTTGGCGAGTGTCGCCCTAGCATTGGAGGCCTTCGCCATCGCGTCAAGTCACAAACAAAAAATAACAAAAGGTAAATAAAAAACAACAAAATCAAGCAACTACACGAAGAACCGCGGTAGGTATGAGAATGGCACAAACCCGGAACGCACGGTACAAACCGCAAACAAATACAAAAAAGGTTACAAATATTCTTATACAAACAAACTAAGAAAAATCTAATAATTTTTACAAACAATTAATTATTTTTTTTTTACAAACGAACAAATAGAGGGTAGATAAACTACGCTCTGCTACCAGAAAATGTGCAGAGCAACTACGCTCTGCTGCCAGAAAATGTGGCAGAGAGAATCCGGACAAACGAAGCGGCGGGAAGAATTCTGTACCGGAACTTCACCGGGAAAAAACCACCGGTAAAAATAAGTACCGGGAAAAAGTCTCCACGCGGCACCACGTTTGCCCGACTAAAACCTAACTAACTTAACGCAGTCTGCTACCACCGTAGCTTATGAAGGGAGCTACAGGGCCCTATATGATAACCTAACCTATAAATTAACTACAATTGAACACTTACCAAATTAAATCTTCTTTCTCTTCGGATCCAAACTTGAGTGTCTTCGGGAAGGGGGAATTCCTAATCACCCTACCTAACCCTTGAGATCTCAATTCCCCATAACAACTAAATAGATTTCTTCCCGTAGTTTCACTCGGGAACAGCCAGATGTGAACAGCCAGCCACGTTTCACCTCTCACAAGAAAAAGTCACAATAACAGAGTTTTTCACAAACACAAATTCAATAGTTATTTAACAAACAGGAAATTCACAATTATCACTCAAACTAAACAACAGGCAAAAGACGCGAGACCGCTCCGCGTATTAAAATCAAACCGATATCGCCCGGGACAATGCAATGGCGGACCACACGCGACGCCATCCACGCTAGCAATGTGAGAACCCCGAAACGCCTGGCGGCGATAACAGGAAACGCCTGCGTTTAGTTTTACCCAATATATTACAAACAACGAGTACATTTTAGTGCGAAAGGGAATTAAATTAGGTAGGAGATTTTCGGTTTGTAAATAATTTAGATTCGTCAGAAATAATTTAACACGTTTTTTACATAAGAACTTCGTGCAATGATAAATATTTGTCTCTTTGTTTATTTTATTGTACAATTTAGGGCTTAAAATTTTAAAGTTCCGTTTTGCTAACGAGGTTCTATGTGGTAATATGGGACATACCATATAGCGATGTTGTCTTCTCCGATGTGAATTTAAATTAGGATCATACGCCATTTGGGATTGGAATTGCCAAGATAGTCGTTGTGTGTGTTTCATTCCATATAATGACCACAACCCTCAGTCATGAGGAATACGACTAAAGGAGGAGACTAACAAATACAGGGTAGATGGATGCAAAGCCTATTATTATTTAAAAACGTATACACATAGAAGTACTAAGAAGGACATAGGGTACTTATCAGGGAAAAAGCACTGTTCCCGTGGGAAATTCACGCAGGCGAAGCCACGGGCAAAAACTAGTTGAATATAAACTAAAAAAAAATACTATAAACAGAAGCCAAAAACATGATTTTTGAAATTTTTTCTGTCTCTCTGTCTGTTGTTCGCTTTTCACTCAAAAATTACTGGACGGATTTTAATAAAACGTTTTTGTTGTAGTATAGCTATTAAGCATGGGCAACCTGTAGGCATAATTTATTTTGAAAACTGGAACACCTAATGAAGAACAATAACAGCAGACCAGAAGACAAATAAGAAACAGAGATCAGCAGAACAGATAAGAAATATGGAAATAGCTCCTTAGCGAAAGTCGTTCAACCTGTAGACGTATAAAAATCGAAACTATATTATAAAATATAACATGAAAATGGTGCCTTGAAATAGGTTATTCAGCCTATTGGCCACTCGCATTAGCATCATTAGGTATTAGCTACTTCCCGACGGAAAGAGAATCACCTATTGGTTAGTCGGGGTTCCGTTAATGCCCAGGTCCGATGTTAATAACTGCTAGGCAATTATTAAAATAAAATAAAAATACACAAAAAAGATATTGACCGATATTACGACCTATGGACTGATTATTTTTCTTGTTTTCTCACGTACAAATCGAACCTCGAAGGAAAAACTGCTAAAGTAGTTACCCAAGATTTAAAAAATAAATTAAAAAACATCTCAAAAATTTGCGATAAACAAGAACTTAAAATTATTTCTTCCATAGTAAGGGTAATTTAGTCCACGCGAACGAAGTAGCAGGCATCAGCTAGTTTAAATAATATTTTGTAAATTAATTTCGATGCAGTTCTGTTCACAAATGTACTATATCAACATTTTTTTATGTTTTTTTCTATCAAGTGACCAATAGGCACCTGAGCAGGTGACGAATTTGCAATTTTTATTCCAGGGGACGAATAGGTACCCTTAAAATAAATAAAAAATGATTGGTCTCCTGCCGGGGGACGAATGGGTACCTTTATAGGGGCCGAATCTTCAACTTTTATTCCAGGGGACGAATTTTAGGGTGCGAGTGGGTACCGACTCGTCTATAATTACAAAAAAAAGTTCTAAATCTTCTTGACTTTTGGGAGCTCTTGTTTTTTTATGAATTGTAAGTTGAGTGATGAATTTCACAGTAATGATAATAAATTTCATGACTGTTATAAAGTTCTATTTGAACAAAAAAGCGATGACGCATATTTATTGGATACTCTATCTTTGTGACAATTTATGAGCAATGTTTATTAAAACCTAGGCAATCACATAAGTAACACTCGATTTTATTGCATGAGTATACACACTAACTTAGCAGACACATAAATACTTCTACATAAAATAAATATGTACCTATAAACAGAAATAAAAAAGGAGCGGTACGGTACATACGTCTCCGGGAATTAAAATGGTATGATAATTCCCTCATAAAGCTTTATTTACGATTGTAATTTACAAAGACATAGTGTAGCATACATACATGTTGATAAAGCCACCACCATAACCGTATGTCATGGCGGGCTCGGTAATAATCGTAAACAAGATGGCTGCAGCGACATATTTACTTCTTTATTTTAAGAATAATATTGTCTGTCTGTACCTATATATTATGAATTAATAACTTGAATATTTTTGGATTGTTTTGAAAATGTTGAGCTGGTATCATAAACTATTTTTTTGTTAATTTTGGTAATGTAAAATCTAATTTATAAGATTGTTCAGACGGTATAACAAAACAGAATATCTTAAAAATACAGCAAATCTAAAGATTAAATAGGAAATCATTATGAATTTACTAATTATGGGGCATTGACAAACTTAACACTAACTTTAACGAAAATAAACTTTATATTACTTACGTACGACCATCCAAAGTTCTTACGTACTGTCGTCGTCTATGGTCGTACGTAATATATCTTATTAATCGATAAAGTCGTACGTAAATGCAGGTAAAAAATAAACTGATTTCACAAGTAAAACTTGCCAAATTTAAAAATAAAAGGAATATAAAGTAGCGCTAAAAAGTGATAAATTTAACTTAGTTAGTAACATTAGTTTATTTTTATGGAGATAAAATTGTGAAAATAGAAAAATTTTGTGAATTGTGTTGTGTAAATAGAATAATGACTAATATATGTGTAATAAAAATAAGAAATAGGCAGGCAGGTACCTACGTCTTCTTCTACTAGATATATAATTTATGTGATTTAAGCATCGGTTAGCTTGACTACAAGCTTCTAGCTCATAGATCCAAACGTTTTCTATGTAACCAACGGTACTGGTGCAACCGGTCCTTTCTCTCTTTCTAACATTGCGCGTGTGAGCGAGAGGGACGATACAGGTCCTGCGGGAGATCTCAAACGATGGCTTTCTGGTTTGATCCGGTTTCGGTCGGTTTTCTATAATAAAATTGATGATAAAGGGATCATTGTTGTCAATTTTGGGTAACAAAGAATATAAACAATGGGAGATTGTGAGAAAATCGTGTAGTTTTTAATACATAATGGATGAACTAGACAAAACAAAGAGTAGAGAACATAATCAAAGCCATTAAAGGATTACATAGGGATAATACAAATCGAAAAAGTCAAAAATGCAGATAAAAGGACAATACTTTAACAGCAAGACTTAAGACCAGTTTGAATAACGTTTACTGATAGAATAGACTATTCATGACTATCTAACAATGGCAGCTGGCTAATAATTTTCTACAACGGAGAGATAAAGGGATCTAGCAGATAAATTCAGTGCTAATAAGACGTTAAAGCAGTGTATTACATGAAAGCGTTTAAGCTTTCTATGCCTTTAGGAGATTTAAAAAATCTGACATCAATGTTTGCTGTAAGAAATACTTGAAAAGGAGAAATAATACTATTTTTTATCGACCCAAACACCTAATAGAATTAGCTGGTAGCTCACTTGATAAGCGTTGTCGAAATCCAATTAAAATGCATTCTATCTCAATTTTTAAAAACACGCTACAAGCAAACTTTCAAATTCTATTAAGAATAGTATGCCACCCAATGGCTCAGTAGCTGGTTGGGTAATGGAGCGGGTTCAATTTCCGGCGCCTGCCTGTATTTCCAGAATAAGGAAGGCATAGAAGTTTCACGGGGTATACTTTCTAATTCTTGAAATATTATTTTATATTTCGGTGGTAATTCGAAACCTTCTTTTTTTCCTATGAAAACACCTTCATCTCGTCCATCCAGCCACGGGAAGCCGGACAGGTATGTGGGACTTGAACCCACTAAAACCACACGGTGACAACTCCTACCGCATATATGCCAGGACCGTGTGCTTCTCTCGCTCCACAGCCCCAGCGCGGCGGCCGCCACCACGGCGGCCCCAGTACGGCTCGCTCTCGAAGCACCTCTCCAGCGAGAGGGTCGGAGCTGCCAGCGGGATAGGCTTCAAAATTTCTTGCTGTTTTTTTCCGTTTGAGGTATGTCTCCCTAAAAAGAATTGGGTCAGATAAATAGTAGATGCGAGATATAATCTGTAATAAACTGTAACAGGTCTATGTCTGTATATAAGAGATATTTAATGAAAATACATTAGTCTTTGTTTGTCATCGTGCATTAGGCTAAAATCCCGAATAAAATTGCGGTTTTCACAGTTGTAATGCTGAACATCTAACAAGTTTAATTGTGATAAGTCGCGGTCGACTGCCAGTTCTATTTGATCGTTTCTCTTCTATACTATCGCACTGTATAATTCTGGCCCGCGGTAAATTAAACGCCAGAGATATAATGAGAGCGACGGATTTCCGCGGTATATTATGAACTGTCTGTTTTTACGTTTGTCTGTCGGCTGGGGAGATTTATCTATATTCTGGCATCGTTTGATGTCAAATAAAATTGTAAGAATAATTCATTTCTGTATATGTTGTAACAAATTTTAATCTATGGCCTATCAAATGAAAGTTATAAAATTGTGTAAAACGTTTTGCGATTTTCTGCTCTAGGCTCCAGTGGTTTAAAGGACAGAGGTCGAAATAACATGAAAAATTACTAAGTACTATGTTTATTTGTCTAGGAACAAAACTAGTTTCCCATAGAAATAGGAATAATATAAGCAAAATAGAAGTGACGTAGACAATACCTATAGATGTGAATGAAACATCTTAGCTCATTTACACATTACTCAGGTCAATTTTCATGCATTGCGTGGTGTTTTAGTGATTTCATATATAAAATATATATGTTAGTTCTTCTAGCCTTTTTACTTCAAATTCTGTGCATCTGTCGCATCCCTTCGAGAGGCATTGGGCTGTGAAACCCTGTTACTTGATTCCGAGTTCTATTTGTTCGAGGGGTCATGCTTCACAGCGCAACGAAGAATAAGGGAAATGATATATTGTTCTTAATTGTGTACCTACCAAGTTAGAGGTTAAAGAAATATGTACATACATTATGGGTGAAAGGCAGATACCATTAGATGTTATTCGGCAGGATATACTTTGCCGATATATAGAGCTGATAATATTGTCTAATAAAAGAGACCTAAAATAGAGCAAGCGGTTAGAAGAGCTATTGGCTATTCCTGAAATGAGAAGGGGCAGAGGACGACCGCCAGCAACGTGAATGATAACCGTCACCAAAGATTTCGGACGGGCTCGAGTGGACACTCTGACAACCCAGGACAGACCGTAGATTCAGGTATCTACCTCTCCAAGATCCTGAAGGGCCTTGAATGACAGAAGGACTTGCTATAAAATGATTCTGTAATAATTCTGTTTCTTTCCGTTTGAGGTACGAGTATATCTCCCTAAAAAGAATTAGCTCATATAAATAGTAGATGCGAAAGAGTCCTGACAACCCAGGACAGACCGCCCTAACGCCGACATACGAGGACTACCGACCCCAAATAGTAGGACAGGGTACGGAAGAAGAAGAAGATTTGACCTAATCAATGACATTCTAAGACCTAATAATAGCGTGAAGAAATGGCAAGTAAAGTCTAGATTGCACAAGTTTCAGTTTGTCAATCTAAGAAATCTCCGATAGTTGACCACGAAATGGAGATCCCAGTGGAATTGAAACGTTATCCAATGGGTCTCATCCGATGCTCGAGTTAGATGACTTAGTACAACTTAAATTAGTTAAGTTGCGTCTTCAGGGAGTGATTATTTTTAACGAAACTTGATATTTATTGGTGACAGGTCCCAGGTTTCAATGGTACTCGTTGCTTATGAGTTTGTATACCAATCTGACTTGAATCTTGAATGGTTTTCACAGACCACCATTTGCATGCTGTGAAGGAAAACATTGTGAGGAAACATGCACTTTAGTAGATGATTTATCAGCTATAGTGTTTTCAATAGAAAAAGCTACTGGCCAAAATCACTCCATTGAAATTTGCCAAGATATTCGTTGCATTTGTTGCACTTGTAGTCCGTCTGACAGCTGGCAGAGTTCACAGGGAAAGAGGTATAGGTCTAAGAAAGGTAAATTATATTATATTTGTGGTGATTGTCAAGACAGTAAAATACCATACCTAAATATGAAGAGCCTAGACGTGACATTATCTCCACTCTACATTTTGTAAAACGTCCAAAATTAGATTGTTTTGTTCCTTTGAAAGTGTATTAAACAAAACTTTAAAAGAAATTATATACCTACTTACCAAAGAAAAAGGCGTCCACAAAACAAAGACAATGTAACTTATACGATTATATGGAAATAAAAAAGTGGTTTCGTCCGTACCTGAGGCGGGATGGCCGGTCAAGCGGGTTTCTACGGCCTTTTTGTGGCCACTGTACTTGCTAAATGATGGCTTCGAATGTAAAGTGTACAGTCAGCAGCAACCTTCACAAATTCATTGGAAATTCGCCGCTATTACGGAGGCCCTACATGCTAACTTGATGTGCAGTTCAATGTAGGTACGAATACTCGCTGTTCTGTCAGTTTGATAATGAAAATAAATTATACGCAGTAATAACTTTTACGTGAAAGAATATAAAATTTCTTAATAAGGTAGCGCGCATCCAACCTTCCATCCATTTGACTAGCTATTGCCCTTCTCGGCTTCGTGCGCGTGAATTTTGTTTTTCATTCATTTTATATATAGATACTTATCTATCTATATAAAGGTGTAAGTATATAAAATTGGACGATAGGTACTTATCCAGGATAGTTTTAGTCGACTCGAGCATAGACTTGTGTCATATAAAGGCCGCTATAACATAGCGATATACATTGCGTAGTTTTAACGTAAGCTAAGCTTTGAGACGAAACAATATAAGCAATGTACATTGATATTCCGCAACGCTAGCCCGCTGTGTAGAGCTGGCTAATGACGTAACTCTACAGAAATATAAGCGTAAGCCGGTAGCTAACACTGGTAGGGTTGACATCCATTTGTAAATTATTTTCATCAAAAACTTTTTAGATCCGTGTAATAATTCCAAATTTCATATTTTCTTTTTTATGGCAAGTATACTTACAGTTAAAAAAACACGACACTAATGAACAAATTAAATTAAATGGCCGTAGAAGTGTGGGGAAGCCACCGACGAGATGGACCGATGACTAACACGTATATAGGGAAAGAGCTGGATGAGGAATGCTCAAGATCGTAAGGAATGACGTGTGCATGAGGAGACCTACAATCAGCATTGGATGGACAACGGTTGAAGAAGAAGAAGAATGAGCAAATTCCTTAACGGATTATGAAAAAACGTTTTTCCGTATACCTAAGTACATAATATTATATTAAGAAAATCTGATTGGATGCTAATGAACTGAGGTGAACTTAAAGTATTAAATAATTATTGTTTATGTGCAGCAAGATTGATTGATGACACCTGAATGATTTCCATTTGATTGATATGAGGAGGCTCCTCTGCTAATTGCTGATTATTACGAGTGATATAACTGATACATAATAATAGTAATAAGCAAAGGTATAATAAGTAGTAAATATAATAAGATCCTCCATTATGTGTGCTATCTCTTAGCTTTAAAAAAAATTACTAAAACCAATTTCTCAATTATTTTCTCGTTAATTCCGACAAATGCAAATCCACCGATTCGCTAATCAATCAAGGAAGTCATATCTAGGAAAATGAAAAAAAGACAAGTAAAAAATCACGCAGTTGATGACCCTGAACTGGAGTCACGCCTCTGTTCACGACCGGTTCCACCAGTTCTCCATACCAAACAATTGACAACCCTATCTTCTTTATAAAATACAGTCTAAACTAAACCTTACAGCGTATGATATACATACCAAAATAAAAAGTTCATCATATCAAGTTGCATCGTTTCAAATCGAAACCCAGTGAAGCGTAGCTATCTCTTTTTATCAAGGGTGTTGCGTATAGCGCTGTCTCGCTCACAACAGCTGTCAGAGCCAGTCCTCACTACATGATAGTCCAAAACGGGATATGGAGAATAATAACAGACTCAGGTCCCAACGGGTTGCTTCCTCTCGGCCTTACTCGATTGAAAGCTTTTAAGATCCCTGCTTTTAAAGTAAGAAATTCAGTAGAACCATTGCAAAGTTAGAAAATGTTTTGTAGAGTCTGTCCTTTGTTATATCCTAGCCGCGCCCCGGGGCTTCGCTTCCTTGGGAATTTTGGGATAAAAAGTAACCTATGTGCAGAGGTTTAGGCAGCGTTAGAGGAGGTTTGTACGTCCTAGTGGAAGAAGTAAGCTGCAAAAAAAGAAGAATTGACGAAAAACCACAAATCCTAGTTTGTTTAGCACGCGTTATGTCAAGAACGGTGTGTGATATAGAGTTACCAATAATTTACTGAGCCGTATCCGTATTACTGAGTTACCGAAGCTACTGTTTTTGCCACGTCTAATGACTGACAGGCAATAACGTGATGTCAGAGGATTCCTTAGATCACGGAAGAAGGAGATGTTATGGAGATTGTCGTAACATTGTAGCCACAACGAGAAAGAATCACCAGACACGTTTGTATTGTTTTTGTTACCTATGAAAGTAAGTAGTTTCTGCTAGAAAAGTACTAGAAGTAAGTTTTACAATTTTCACAAATTAGGTTTTGATTTTTGAATAGGTTACAATTCAAGCAAGTGGAGTAAATAGCAAAACTATCAGAAATGTGAATACTGAAACAAAAAACATTAACATGAATTTTCGAAATAATATTTGATTTTAAACATGACATGTCAACATTATGATAAGGTTCTAACACATTTCAGGTAGCTTCAACTCCCTACAACTGTGATCTAAGTGAAACAGGGTTCCCTCTTTGTCAGTTTGACGTGAGTGCGTTTATTTGACAGGGAAAGAGCATGATACGTAAAACGAGTTACAATGAAACTCCTAAGTCAGTTTAAGTAATTTATTATCTGTCTTAGCTTGAAATGCGTAGTCAAGGGGTAAATATTTATTTGTTTGCATGACTGACCAAAAAAGGAGTGTTATGTTTTCAGGATTCACAATCAGTCCTGAACACCTTATCAGATATTGATGGTATCGTTAGATTCCTTGCATTCTTCGGAGTGACATAGGCTAAGTGACATAATCATAAAAACAAAATGGCGGATTGTATACACGATAAATAACAGACCAGAAAAATAAAAAGTTTGGTGGATGAACAATCTGTGTGTAAGCGAAGCTTCTCTTCCTGAAAGACAGTCCATGTAATTATTGGTAGTTAGGACTAAACTGATAACTACTACCTAAAACAGGTTATAGTAAGTGGGCCCTGGCCGGTTGTACTCGTTATTAGAACCATAGATTAAAACTCATTATAACAAGTATCTAATCTATTTAGTCATACTAAATTTAATAGTAACTGCCCGTAATAACTTATACCGACAAACATGAATTTGCTGTTGATGAAAGAAAAAGCAAGCTATTTTAGACATTAACTTCTTTAGAAATAAGGTGCAAAGTTGTGATATGTGAATTAAAATTTAGGTTAAGAATAATGATGGTACGGCAACATGTTTATTTTTGTAAAATAATGGTAATCACAATAGACAGATAAAGCAGTAGAGCAACTCCATTCAAATGACCCAATTTGACGCACGCACACAGACAAGCGCGTTTACACGGCCGCTAAGTGGTCATCGGTACCTAAGACGACACGATGTGCCGATGTGCGCCGCTCAGTCAGTCTGGTCGCGGACGAGGATCGAGACGCCTCTCGCGCTGTGTCTGCTCGTTGTGTACCTACGTTTCATTCGTGACGTAGTTAAATAGCGCTCTGTATTATTACATATTACTTACAGTTAATTATTGTAATGGACGCGTCACGATCACGCATGTATTGCTGTGTTTACGGATGCCTTAATTCAACTGTTATTACACCAACTATGTCATTTTTTAAACTTCCTGCTGATGCTGAAAGGTAAAATAATACCACAATCACTTTTAAGTAGTTTGTTACTTTTTTTATGAGTAGTTTGCCTAATAAGCATATAAAATGGAAAACACTATACAGTTTGGACTTTTTACCGCCTTCCTTATGTCAGGGGCATAAGCGTTGTTATGTAACTGCAAGTGTTTAGTGGGATGTGCTGTTTGCCATACTTAAAATAAGTAGGTACCTACCACATGTAACTTATATAAAGGCAGGTTCTATCAAACGGCAATTGTAAAAAAATATCTATAGCTGATCGAGTGAGTACTTAGGTAGGTACATCAACCACTGAAACGATTTAGACAAAATATTGTATGGAGATAATTTAAGTACCGAGAATGGACATATGTTATAGCATATGTCCATTCTCGGTACTTAAATTATTGCGGGCAAACTATAGTTTGCCCGCAACTTCGCTCACGTAAAATATATAACGCCAACGAAATGCGCGGGAAAAGCTGTTATTTGAACAAAAAATTACTTTTTTACATTCGTATGTCTGCCAGCCCATCCGTCCATATGTCCGTACACTGGATAACTGAAATAACCACTGATCCGTTTGAACTGTTTTGTACCTATATATATACCTACGGCGAAATTTTATTCGTTCTGAAGCCGACTGGCTGATTTGGTCTTACTTACGATCCTAATGAAGTGGCCTTCGGCTTCAGAACGGATAAAATTTCGCCGTGTATACATACTACTACATCTTTAAACTTTTTTTATCAAAATATTACTTAATTAGATACAGTTGAATAAAGAAAATATGATTTTTTTCAGGCGCTCCAAATGGCTTCGTTTGATATCACGGGAAGATTTATTAAACAAATCAAGCAATTACTGTAGAGTTTGTGAAGAACATTTCAATGAACAAGATATTCTACCCGGCCCCCATCGTAAGAAACTAAAAAATATTGCTTTGCCTTCTCTTCATTTACCTAATTTGCGGAAAAAAGATGCGGAAATACAAACCATTGCTTTATCACAAACATGCAGCTTTGTACAGACGGAGGAAAAAATAACAGATATAACTCATAACACTTCTCGGACTTCTGCGTCACCTTCAGTTCATACTCCACGTAAGAGAAAACTAAAATTGGAGCTTTCAGAATTCAGAAAAAAACAAAAATTAAATGAAATTGGCCTTCAAAGTGGTAAAGTCCAAAAAGATACGTTCCACAAGTTGTGTGATATTTTTTTAACCAAAGAACTTGCTACGTTAGTAAAGGCACAAACTCATTTAAAATTTCATAATACAGGAAATAGATATAGCCAAGATTACATTATGTTTTGCTTGAATTTATATTACACCAGTCCGCAAGCGTACCGTGCGTTACGAAGTGCATTGTGTTTGCCATGTCCAAGGACACTAAGTAAAAATTATACTCCGATCACAACCGAAATTAATGAGAGAGTAATGTTAACACTTAAAACTAAAGTTGAAAGCATGTCGGAACAGGAAAAAAACTGCTCAATACTAGTAGATGCAATGAGTTTAAAAGTAAATTTGTTTTATGACATAAAGGCAGACAAAATTATCGGATTTCATGAAATAGAAGGGGTTCAGACATCAGAACCAGCAAAAAATGCTTTGGTTGTCATGATTCGCGGCATATTTACTAATTGGAAGCAACCCATAGCATTCGCATTACTCTCCGAATGTCGAAACTACGACGAGATTGCCAAATGGATTGACAGACTTCTGGAAAAATTGTTCGAAACTGGACTTAACATCAGAACATTTGTATCTGACATGGGATCTGATTTGTTTAAAGCCGCAAAAAATAGATCAGTCACCATTGAAAAGCCATATTTTTTTATAAATAATAAAAAAATATACTATATTTTTGACGCGCCACATCTTATTAAATCAGTCCGCAATAACTTAATGCACTACGATTTTCATTTTAAGGATAAAGTAGCCAAATATGAGCATATTGTTCAATTTTATAATCACGATAAAGAGAAGGATTACAAAATGGCACGTAAATTGACGAATAGTCACATAAATCCATCTAACTTTGAAAAAATGAAAGTCTGTTATGCAACGCAGCTACTGAGCAACTCTGTCGCCTCTGGAATGGCCACATACATTGATTTCAAGCGGATTGATGAAGCTGGGAGGGATACTGTTGAGTTAATCAGTTTAATGAATAATTTATTCGATGCCTTAAACTCTTCCACACGAACGGATGAATATGAATATAGAAGAGCATTTTGTGGCGAGGAATCACAAATATCATTTTTCAATGAAATATTCATATTTTTCAATCTCTTAAATTAATAAACCCGAAGAATGGGCGTGATGTTACGTCAAACATGAAGTTTATACAAGGCTTCCAAATAACAATAAAATCTATCTTATTGTTGTTTGAAGACTTGAAGCTGGAAGGTTATGATTTCTTACTTACCAGGCGACTAAATCAAGATGCGATTGAGAATTTTTTCGGTCAGATAAGGGCAAAAAATGGACTGTCCACGGAACCAACAAGCAGGCAATTCGTGTCAGCTTTCCGAAAATTGTTCTTCTCCGACATTATAAAACCTCCAAAAGGGGGAAACTGCGCAGATGATTTAGAGAAAATTTTCATTCAAAGTGTTGGCTTAGTACCAAAAGATAATGAGAAATCATCTATGGAACAGAACGAAATTAGTCTCGTTCCAGTCACAGATGACGAGGAACTCAATATTCCAATTTCAAGTTCTGAGTATAAAGGAATGGATTTGCCTGAGAAAAATTCTTTTATTTACGTTTGCGGTTACCTTCTCAGAAAATGTGGCGAAATTCACAAGGACTGTCCTATTTTAAAATCATATATTAAGCCGACGCCAGACCAGAAAATCCATAATTTCAGTGTCGATACTCGATACCTCCGATACAAAGATTACAGCAAAGATACGTGTTCAAATCTCCTGGTCATACCTCCTGATGATTTCGTGAATTACGTTGAAAAAATGGAGGAAAAGCTCCAGTCAGCATTCAATAGGGAACACATCAATACTAAGATTTTAGCTTCTATTTTTAAAGAAATTAAAGACATAAACCATTCCCCACTACCGTGTCCCTGTTTTCCTAAAAAATATTTAATGAAACTGTTTATCAGAATGAGAATATTTTACATAATTAAATCCAACAACAAATCATTTAAAACTTCCCGCAACAGACGAAAATATTTTTCTGTAACGAATTTGTAATGTACTTTATTAATAAATAAACAATACTCTATGAACATTATTTTATTAAATTTTCCTAAACAAACTACCTACACACATACTATACAAACTACACGCCTGCTTTACGTTTTGTAGGTATTTTGTGCAGTGCTGTCTGCTGAAGGTTCAATATTAGTCATCGTGAGCCAAACTGCACATTAACTGTTATTATATAACCTGTTAATATAATATGGCAAAAGAAAACAAATCGTTAAATAAGGATTTTTAACACCAGCAAGTATATCTACAGATAGAGCCTTTTCTAAGTACACATACACTTCTTTTTAGATTCACTTCTTCTCTCAGCCTAAAGATGTCCACTGCTGGACAAAGGCCTCCCTCAAGGATATTATCCATGGGGGGTTTTGCCGTAATCGCCACGCTTGGCAGGCGGGTTGGCGATCGCAGTGTGATGGCATAGTATACGCGGAAAGATGCTGCTGCCCATCCTCCGGTGTTTTAAATCCCTTAGTCGCCTCTTACGATACCCACGGGAAGAGATGGGTTGGTGCTATTCTAGGGCCACACCACAGGCCAATGCAGATTCACTTATGCGAGAACATTTAAATGGTCAACTGTTTCTCACTTGTCGTAAAATTAGATACATAAGTAAGACTGTGTTTCCCGAATTTAATAAAATAAAATAATCTATTCAGTCTGATAAAAAAAACTCAGTCGAATCTATCACGTATCATTACCTGGTTTGTGATGTCAGCATTAATCTCCGAGGATATTCAGTAGAAGCCTCGTTCATCTCAATCTTGGGTACACGCTTGTTTGAACAATTAGAGCCGTTATTGATAGTGACCGTATTTTATTTATTGTGATGACTGTAGAGGAAGCAAGAGAGATCTGTAAAGATCGTAGCAAGTGGAAATCGCTAGTCTGTGCCTAACCCCGCGGGAAAAAGGCGTGATAATATGTATGTATGTATGTATTTGATAGACTTTATTCATGATTTAGATATGCTTCAGCCTTTATTGTCACAATCACACACATTAAGTAACATAGTTTTTTTTAATTTCATTTTTGTTACAAGCTTCAGTCTTTATTGTTTATAGTCAAGGAGATCTTAAAGCAATAAATGCATTGCAATAAAAATGTATCCATGCAGTTAACCGTTGAGGAGTTCCCTCTTTTGGAGACGATCCTGGGTGCACCATCAGGTCATTCTTATCATATTACTGCATTGTCATCGGAACTGAAGCCTCGTACGCTTCCTTCGTCCTTTTGGGACGAAGGAAGCGTACGAATTTAATGCGAGACGAAAATCAACCAAACGAAACTCTAGCTGGTTTTTCCATTAAAAGTCATTCTAGTAATGAATACATACTTACAATACAATACGACAAAAATATCTTGTCAATAGCCCTCAACAGTCAAGGATCATGTAGTGTCCAGCGGAGTATGATACTCGACCGTTCTTGATACTAGATGCGACACGTGGAGACTGGAGACCACTTCAACCCACATAATCATTGTGAGTGCCTATTTATTAGCGTACGAGTACCTATGTATTAGAAGAGGTAGAAGGAGAGACTATTGCATTTTGTCAGGTTTAAGCACCAAGCAAAGATCTTCTTCCTGTAATTAAGTTGATGTTTTCCATTACCGGAAGCAAGCTTTGTTTTGAAATTCTATGCAGGAGTCATCGAGGTATTTGTTTACATAAGTACTTATACCTCGATGACTGAAATGAATGATGATGGCAATAGAAGACAGGGGAAGTTGCTAGAGGAGGTCTATGCCAAGAGGCACTCTGAAACGAGAGATATTCTTTAACAACGTTACACAATAACAGGAATTGTTTCAGGATAGGAGGGCTTATTATTTAGTACATATACCCACCTCGATGGCAGGAGTCTTGATTAGTCAGCAAACGAGTAAGGACAAGGATTTGAACCTGACACCCGGAAAACTTTTGAGTACTTTAAGCTCCCACTATTTGTCAAAAGTTTTGTATGATCCCACTACTCCCACTGGAATTTTACGAGTTTTTTCTTCAAAAACTTCTCTTAAATTTATAAAATAAATAAATGGTAGTTGTTATTTGATTTAAAACACAGAACATACCAAGACCAACAAATTACAAACACAACATAAAATAAACAAAGATGAAAATTATTAAATAGTTGACAAATATATTTAGCTCCAAGTCCCCTTTAGTAAACAGTAACATTTTAATTAAAGCGCCAACGTCATCTCTATTTATCTTCAAGTGTCTTTCAACCGTCTGTCTGTCTGTAAATCAAACGCCGTAATCTACTAAGTCACGGTTATTAAATAGCGAGCGATATTATGTTTCATATCTAAATATAGTAACAATATGTAACACTTCACTGACTGTTGATAAAGATATGTTTGTTGTGAATTATGGTTCATAATTTATAAATATTTATACTAGCTGTGTGGGAATTTCAGTAAAATAACTCGCCTTTTTTAGATTTTTACCTCTCTCTCTCTCTTTAGTCGTATTTCCTCATGACTGAGGGTCGTGGTCATTATATGGAATGAAACACACAAAACGACTATCTTGGCAATTTTAATGGAGTGGTTTGCCATTGCCTTTCCCCATTTCTCACAATAGCTGATAAAATCATCAACCAGTTTTCCTTCACCGGATGCAAGTGGTAGTCGATGAAAACTAACACAGGGACATTGAGTCAAATTGGTATACAAACTCATATAGCACGGGCAGGATTCGAACCTGGGACCTTTGCAGTCACAGGCACTCTGCCACCACCGCTTCTCTATTCAAAGTCTAGTACATTTAAATGTATAACACTTTATACAGGTCAATTCTAAATTATTAGCATCGTTTCTACTGGTGAAAATACTCGTCGGGCGGAAGTCGGGCGCCCTAGGTACCGCTGGAGCGGTGAGGTTCTGAAAGACCTACAGAGCCTCAGAGCGGAAACTGGCGAGAATTGGTGCAAGACCGCAAAAAATGGCGTCATCTCGTGTCGGAGGCCAAGATCCACCTCGGGTCGCTGCGCCGCAGTAGTAAGTAAGTATGAGTTACTTTTTGTATGGGACTGACTCTGCGATAACTCAAGAAATATATCAGCTGTACCATACGTTTTAGACATACAGATATTGTAAAATAGGAGCTGTTTTTATGTTGCATGAGCAACATAAAAACAGCTCTTACGTTCCTCCAAATATGATGACGTCCGCTCCAAATATGAATTTGAGCAATAAACGATTTGATGAAGGACGAACAAAACAACACGACAAACACACTATCATTATAATATTAGTATGGATGAACATGGATTTCACGCTCCTTTTTTTCAATATATTCTTAGATTTATAAATGTTTCATGAAGATTATTAAATAATTCATTCAATGAAGCAAGCTGTATCTGTTTATTGAACACACGCATATTCGTTACTTAACATCTGTTATCAGGCAGCTGTGCCCCAATTCCAGCTGATAACACGTTGATAACAGGCTGATAGCTCCACTAGTATTTGCTACTCGCTCATGAAAAACATTGTGTGTATGTTTATCAAAGGGTGTATTTTTAATCTATATTACGAGCATTCGACCGTTCCACCCTTGATCTTTCTCTTTTTCTGTGTAAAAAGAGAGAGGTGCATGGTACCGGTAACTTTTAAATAACCTACCGTACCACCGGGGGCATGGCTGGTGGTACGATGAGTTTGAAGCGTCAGGGAAAGCTTTTGCCCAACAGCAGTATATGGATTGGATAGCTATCACTGATGTGGCAATTTGGTGTGACTACGAATCAGTTGTGAAAATCCATTCATCCTACTAATATTATAAATGCGAAAGTTTGGATGGGAGTTTGTGAGGATATTTGTTACTTAATCACGCAAACTCTACTGTATACATGGAGTACTATTTATCCCAAAATTCTCACGGGAGCGAAGCCCCGGGGCGCGGCTAGTTTATCATAAAATTTATTTGTTGTTTTGTGCATAATGTAATATTCTAGAACAAAATTGCACAACGAATAAGTAATGATAAAAAACCGTCGTGAAAACAAACAAGAGACCGCGCCCTGCTGCCTCGTACTCGTGTGCCTTATCACTGTTATCAATGCAAATACTGGCTCTTTCAGGACCAAGGCCGGATTCGCAAATAGTCAAGGTTGGTCAATATTGAGTTGTACAGATAAATGTTAAACTATGTTGCGGGGTTTGTGGATTTCATAACGATGCAATTTTATTTTTTATTTTTCTTGCATGCCATAAAGTTTGATCAAAAATTAGACAAAGCATGCAAACTCAATGTGCTTTATTAGTATTTCCATCAGAAGCTATTAACAGTATCAACATGTTTTTCGGTTGTTCGGCAACAACAGAAAAATATGTTGTTCGTTCAGCCGGCATTTATCGCGGTGATAAACAAACTTCATTATTCTAGTTACAAATAGCAAATTGGTTGCTAAAACGGTTCCTATAGGAAACTCAACGATTTGGGACAAAAGCTAATAAATAAAACAATACTATATAGGTAACTATAATCCAATTGGGCCATAATATAATTCTACGCAATAAATGCCATAAAAAAAGAGTAACTTTAGCATAAGTTTCGAGTCATGAGCAAATCATCATCAGGGGGTGCCATCTTCAAGATGAAGTTTGGAGGCCAGCATGCGGTATCTCTCCCGGTCATTAGCGGCCCGTTTTAGACTCCAAAACTTAAGTCCTGTCCAGGTCGTGATGTCGTCCATCCACTTCCTCCGCGGTCGACCTGGTGCCCTCTTGCCAGGTATCTTCCCTTCTTGGAGCAACCTTAGGAATGCGTGTTGAGGGCCCCTTTGTATGTGCCCCAAGAAGGCCACTTTCCTTTGTGCTATGTTGGACATCAGTTCCCGTTTGCACTTAGCTCGCTCAAGCACTTTGACGTTGGATGTAAAGCTAGTCCACGGTATTTTGAACATTCTACGCAATAACCACATCTCGAAACCCTGTAATCGATTGCAGCTGTTTTTCTTCAGAACCCACGTCTCACACCCATATAGCAAACTGGACCAAACATAACATTTCATTACACGATGTCTTAAAGGAAATGGGATTTTCGGGTCACACAAAACTTTGGACATTTTAAAGAAAGCGGCCTTGGCTTGTCCTATTCGACATTTAATCTCTTCATGATGGTCTAAGTCGCTCGTGAAGTAGCGGCCCAAATACTTAAATTTACTAACTCCTTCTACATTTACTCCCCGAAGCTTTATATTGAGCAAATACTTAACATTTTATCTGCCCGTGGATTAAACTACCGATACGCTGTGTGATCGAAACCAACACGACAGAAAATATACCAAATATTTATAAAATCAATAAACAAACATGCGCACAGTCAGCGCATTAGTATCGATACCAAGCTAAAGTAAATATATTGTTATGTTTACATCTCTTATCTGTCCTTCAGTAATATTCCTGACTGAAATGTCCCAAGGCCGCCAAAATATTGTCCAATTTCTTCTGTTATGTTACGTTTTGCTATTTTTTCAACTCTCTATCTAATATTGTTTTTAGACTTAAACACACACTTTCTTGGGAATGTTATTGTAGTGGTTTTTTTTTTATTTTCTTCTCCATTTCACAAACTAAGTAGTTTATAAATCATCATCTAAAGTGACTTCCTCACTATTATTTATGTTAGGTTCCTTGATACACTTTCTTTCAATCAGTGAAAGCAAGTGATGTGAATGGTATATAAAACTATAGAATTTACGTGAACCTTTACGATATACTTCATTTCAAATAACTCTAGCTTTTTTTTTATTTAGCTTATTGGTTCCACTGCTAGGCAAAAACCTTTATAGAATTCAAATCTCATTTAAAAGATCTAATTTAGTCTTAAGTTTCCATTTTCAGCTGCGTGCTTCATCCTCTTTCCTGCTAGTTTATTTTCACTATCATTAAACCACAGCTTTGGTTGTATCTTGTTTCTGTGTTTCAAACTCTGTCTAGTAGTATTATTATAAAAATAGGACACTCCTTTTTTGCTGATGGAATAGGTACTTGAAGATTCTCGACGAGCTTACCTGTGAGAGTGTCCTCTCCATATAATGTATGCTTTGCTGCAATGGCTGCGTTTTTTTCATGCAAAAAGTCTATTACTGGGTAGCAGCCTCCTGCTAGATTCAGTCATTGGCCGGTTATAAGCGGCCTGTCTCTAGCATTACCCGTAATATGTATGTATATTCGAATACAACGCGTTGGCAACAAACAGGAGTGATAAGAATTATTAAGAGAGTCACAGGAAGCAGTCAAAGCATGCATATTAATGCACTTAACAATACAATAGCGAGACAATTGATCGAGAATCGAACCCGTGTCCCCTGTGGTCGTGGTCATGGCGTGACGATCATGGGCAGACCGCGTGGCGCCCCAAGGTCAGGAGGTACCTACCATGAGGAATCACGCGGTAACGTGGCTGCAGAAAGGTAAACCTTGTACGGTCAACAGCTACCTACCCAAATTCATTATTAACCCTTCTTGCCAGTTAAAATATCCCTTCATCAATCGCCAGATGGTTGGGATAAGTCCGTCTTTGCCTTCTTTTCTTTAACTACTCGCTACTTATTTTGGAGATAGCGTGTTGTCGAAGGTTGTATTGTAAGTTGTTATTGTTAGTACCTCCAAATCGTTTTTATGTGGCATTGCATGGATATATATATATATCAAAATGATAGTTGGCTTAAGTAGAAAATAAGCATACATACTTATTATGATGTGCCTTTTCTATATACTCATTACTTTTGCCTTGAGTTAATATTAAGATATGATTGTGATTGCTGATGGAGTGATAATTTTGATATTGCACGCAAATATAAATATCAGTTTAAATCTATTTGCTTTTGGCGGATACGAGCAACTTTGTAACTTTATGCTATCTTTTTAAATCTTCATGTAAATTTGTCACGGTTGTATCTAGATGTTTTTAATATTCAATGGTTTTGTCCGGGTCGTTCCTTAGATTAGAGATTGTTACTTGTTTGTCCATAAGAATATCCATTTATAAAGAGAAAACTCCTTGAAACCATAAATGGTACTGTATTGGTATAATGAACACGCAGAGACGGCGTGGCGCGCATGCGTCAACATCTCATGGCTGGTTGCTATGCCATATGTTCGTTGTGTTGCTGTAGTTGGTAAACGAAAAGCTAAATATGTAGTTGTATGTATAACCGGCAACGTGTATGAAAAAAGTGATGAGAGAGAGTAACAAGTGAGAATCCATACTAGATCTCATCTTTGCTTCCCATCAGGCAAGATAGAGGTCAAACGCACTCAGACTTTTAATAAAAATAAAAAAAAAACTCTCTGGAAGCACTTAGAGAGAGTATGATAAGAGTAAGTAGTGTCCAGTCTCCTGTAATGTTTACTGCATGTTTGATTAGTTATGTACTTATGCGAATATATAAGTAGGTATGTCAGTGTACCAAACAATTTTTGTCAACTGACGTCTTTGGAGAAAATTCAGAAGTAAAGTTTGGTCGCTTCTCTATGCTTGCATTGTAAAATTAGTTAACTCCAATTAGACTTGAAGCAAAATAGTTTTCGTTATGTTCTGCGGTATCTTCTGAACCGTTACATCAATTTTGATCGATTTTCAGTGGTATGCGGAAATGATCAAAAATATTTTCAATCAAAATTCATTTAGTACCTAGTTTTGAGATATTGGTGTAACTCGTGTATCAGAAAGCACCGTATCCTACACCGTATACCTATCAGTCGTAAGGTCAGCGTCAGCGGGTAACAAATGTACCTAAGTAATTTTTGACGCCACAACTGTTTCCCATATTGAGCGATTAAAAACGCTGAATTTGCCTTACATCCTCGTGCGAATGCCAAACAAACAAGCCAATGAAAACACAACACTCCACATTCTTTTCCACACGTGGGAGATATCGAACGCACTCGTAACCGAGTCTAATTCATATCGGACGTATCGGCGATCAGTGTCCGATATCATGGATTGTTTTGCCAATTTTTATGTTGTTGTTGTTTGACCTTCGAGCTGGCATTATGTCATGTTGATCACGGTGGTAGGCTGAATATGAAAATATCTTTTTTTCTTATAAAAATCCTATCACTAGTAATTTCTAAATTGTGTCTTATTCCCCTACTTCACTTCCCTACTAACATATCTCCACCAGTAAGGATACTTTTCCAATTATCGCTACCGGTTGCGATTTACTTGCTTCGATAGCTCAAGGATCCATACCCATCAAGGACTCTGGTCGGATACTAGACTTTTCCACTCTTTCCTGTTCTGCGCCAATTCTTGCCAGTCGACTCTATGGATCCAGATCTCTAAAGATTTCATCTCTAGCGGTATATATTTTATTTACGTTTATTATATTATATGTGGCTCTTCTAGCTGCGTGCCGGGGCTCCGATCCCATTAGAATACAAAATAAATACCCTAAACTATATTTCACATAATGTGTTACAAAACTTCATCGAAATCTCTCCAGTATATTTTAGTGTCATGACCTAACAGCTACATTTCAAATTTTAACTCTTCTCTATACATATCACTTCTATCATTTTCAACCCCTCCCCCGGACTTGTTCCATTATCTTTAATTCGGCCAAAAAAGAATACAGACTGATAACAAAATTCCTAAAGACTTTGTCCCAAAAAAGTAACAAGTAACTATTTCATCAAGCGAATTGTCTCATCTCTTTGATAATTTCAAGCAATTTTTTGCGGCCCGTAAAATGTGGCTGGGTTCTCTCAATTTTCATATTTATAAGCGCAGGGGAGGTTCATAAAAATTCTATAGCGAGATAACTCAATTTTTAAACGAATAATTTCTACTCGATGACTCGACACCTGGCCCTTATTTTTTTAGGTTTTATTAGCTTTACTTGAAACTGTTAAAAAAAGTTAAACTTTGTATAAATTGTTGTATTTAGAGATGCCCTTGTAGCAAATATCATCGAAATTTGTCATGTTTTAAAGAATTCGATGAAAATCCTCCCAGTTTCCTTCAGACCCGGCGACGCCAGTTCATTGTTATTGAACTTTATCAGCAGTTCAGCCACTGATCAGTTTGATAACTGATTAGAGCGCGCTATCAATCTTGTGAGATCATTGTTTTTGGAGCGTTTGCGTCAACTGCCGCTTGATAATACACTCAGATAGACCGCAACGGTAGCTTTTTTTATTAAAAGCTTCATCATTCATCATTTAACCAAATAAAAACTAAATCTACCCTAAAAGTGTAAAATCATGTTTGTTGGGTACCTAGATCTGACTTTGTCTTTTAAAATATGCATGATACAGTTGAAATCCTTACCTTGTTTGTGTTTTTTTATCGTCTGAAGAAATATTTGCGTTGATAACAGTGATAACGGCACACGAGTCGCACAGGGCGCGGTCGCTTGTTTATTTGACGACGTTTTTATCATAACTCTTTCTGCAATTCTAAAAGTTAAGTTAATAGTAGGTAATGTAAAGTAAATGATTCCCACATCCAAATAATAAGCTTTAATAGTTTATTTAAAGATAATTAATTAAAAAAAATAACATACAACCAGAGATATTCCCTGGACTTTAACTATAATTAACTTAAAATATAACACTTATTAAAAGTATCACCGCTGAACACATAGCGGAATGGTGTTAACCTAAAAGCAATATTCACATGTTCAAAAAGGAACAAGTAGGTATCTTTACATCAAATAAATCTGAATGTGTAATTTAAGTGTAATTTATGCAGTCTACAGAGCTAAGTCATCCATGTGTTGTGACAAACCAACTTATATCATCTTCTGAGAAAGGTTTGTATTTAGGGCATTCTAGGAACAAACCAAACGCTCGTCTCACGTGAACTAGCGCAAACATCCGAGTTTGCTCGTGGAAAAGCTGTGATGGATCGGCTTGTTTTCAAAATAATAACTTAAGTCATAAGATTTACAATGTTTGCTTTGACGTATTGTTTACTAGATTGACAACCACGTGATATGAAATGTATTATAACATTTATTTTTCAATCGAATTCACAAATTAATGAAATGATCAAGGGGAGGAATCTGTACTATATCTAATGTACTCTATTAGAAATATATAAAATAATTTGTAAGTTCCTATGGCTGCCTCCGCCTTCATTAATGGCTCAGTTCTTTCCTCCTCAATCCGAGTCGATATGGCCATCAAATTATATGGTTCTTGACCAATAAGTAGCCACAGCTACATAGATGCATTGGAAAATTTTCATTTCAGGTTCAGGAAACTTTATAAAACTTGTGAGATTTGATCAATCGAGAGAAACTATTATTTAAAGGTACGACGAAAATTTATTTTTTTTCTTTAACAAAAATCATTTTGCCAAAGTTTGAAACGCCAAATATTTTTACACATAAAACAAATTTAGATTATAATGTGCTGCTATTACTGTATTGCATTACATAGTACTTATAGGAAACATGGGTCAGATTCGATCGGCACGTGACTGCAAATCATTTGATCAGACCCTCATTAGAGCTCGGGTTTGAAGCAGAAATGGGCTAGGACCAGGCTGAAACCAGTTTAAGCCGGTATGGGCCAGTTACAGCCACATTTAAGTCCATTGGGCGGAAACTGGGCCGTGTTGTAACAGTCCGGAGGGAGCCATCGACTAAATTCAATCATTATCCTGGACCGATCCCAAATATTTTACGGCTGATTAATCAAATGGTTTCATGTTATTATACAACATACTAATTGTACCTTGAGGCTTTTCTTTGGATAGGGTAATAAAGTGCCTTATTCATAAGTTCATACAAATATTTATAAATGCGAAAGTCTGTCTGTTACGCTTTCAGAGCTAAGCCGCAGAACCGATTTTCTTGAAATTTGGTATGGTTATAGTTGAAGACCCCAGGTCAAACATAAAATACTTTATTTTCAATAATTAATCCCCAAGAGGGCTAAAATAGGGGGTCAAAGTTTGTATGAAATCGAAGCAAATGGGCGAAGCCGCGGGGCAACATCTAGTTTCATAATAAAGGTTCTGCACTTGTTTTCAAATAATTTTCTGTACAAATAATATTTAGTGAACCTTTAGAAAATGTAAACGAACGAAGTTTTAGAAGCATATCTTCAGTTACTTCAGTTATCATTATGATGTCCAAATAAATAGACAACACTCAACGGCCCACACATGCTTGTATCAAGGGTCCGATGACAACAAAAACAGAAAGAAGCACAAAATATATAAGAAAGAAATAACAGAGAATTTTAAACAATCAATTCCAATACTTGCAATTACAATAAATGACCAAAAAAAACTTTTCAAAAATATGAAAGCAAACGTACCACATTTCCCAAGTTTAATATATTTCTAACCTATTTCCTTTTGCAATTTTTGAACAGGTTTTTTTATTAAATTATTATTATTGTTCCAGGCGATTGGCGTGGAGGGGGAGGGGCGGGGGTGGCGGGGTGAACCATTTGCATTTTTATATCGTAATTACGCGACCCAATGGAGGAAGAAACACGGAGACTAAGCGGTTAACTATTTTATTTATTTAAAAAAATATGTTTATCCAAACACTCGTCATCCAAACCAATCTTTCATCTATTTATTCATTTATCTCGTCTTTAGTTTTTATTTCATCTTAACACCGGTATCCGATTACTGGGAATCACGGGATTTTTGGGATCTTTTAATACTCATTTACTTTACTTATCATGTCCATATTTTATGTGCATAGAGGATTTTTGTATTGTAACAAATTGTTTTGTATTGTATGAATGAATGAACGACAAAGTAATAGAACTGTTCTTGAGAGAAGTACGATATAATGTAAACATTGGGATGCCCAGAGCGAGAAATATAATATTATTATGTTTATTTCTACAAACCTTAGTCTCTGTAGCCTCCTCTGTGGCGAGGGTGCAAACAGAGATTTTCCGGATTAATTTTATATTTCCCGTTCATTTCGCGATCATTGTTATTAATTGAGCTATACTTTCATTAAGATAATGTGGAAACCCTAACGAGATATTAAATACTTCAGAGGAAAGCTTCCTTATTTATTCTATGAGAATATGCAGGAAATATCTGTTTGCTAATTTGCGTTTATGATCAAAAGGAAATTATGTTTCATTTTGAATATAAACGAAATAATAAATAATGAAAATTAAATAAATGTAGCTTGTTAACGAAACAAATAAGAAAAATTGCCTAAATGTTGCATATTATTATAAAAATCAAAGGCGTACCTGTGTAATGTTTGGCCTGCTTGTTAAATAAAAACGTATTTATTCGGTTCAAAAAAATACCTATGGATTCAATTTATTTTAGTTTTTTACTTTAATTGAATAAGTAAGGTAGAGTTCAGTTAACTGAACTCTACCTCTACTTATATAACTTTAACAACAGATTAAATTCTTTGTATTATCGCTACCAAATAAACCCCTTTCAAAACCCTCCCCTTTGTAACTAGATTTTTTTTGAACAGGCCATTTCTTTTTACTGATCCCCATTCACAGCACCCCCGCTGTTGTACTCAAAATATAAATACAGACACCAAAATGTGCTTTCGTCATATGAATCCGAACAAAAACTTCTATTTGCAAATGTACCGTAATTACTCCAAGTGCCATTGACATGTGACGTCATGGCTGCATAGAATGCACAACAGCTGAAAAAGTTTCGAAAGACGTGTGTCGCCTCTAGACATCTGCCCGCAAAATGTGAAAGAATTTAGTGTTATTTATTAATACAAGTTATTGTTAAAAACAGCTGTTAGTCGGCTGTGACTTTAACGATTCCTGCTGATTGTTATAAAACTATTATGAAGTTAGTACTTGAAGAACCATTTCAAAATGTTAAGATCTTTAGGGGCCAAGATCGAATTTTACAAACCATAGGTCTACAGATGTGGTGGAATATTATGATTTTTTATACGGATACTTTCATAGCTACTTGCGCCCCGGACCTTCGTTCCAGGTGAAATTTCAGAATAAAAAAAACCCTATTTGCCATTCTAGGCTGTATTCTACTGGTGTATGTAAATTTTATCGAAATCGGTCTAGTAGGTTTTGCGTGATTGAGTAACACACATCCTCTTACACATCCAAACATTCGTAATTATAATATTAGTGGAATTTCCAATCAATCAATCAATCAGTCAATCAATCAATCAATCATTTATTTATTTCGTCAGACATAGGTAGTACAAGGTGTATGGGATATTAGAATAAGTGCTCTATGCTGCGCCATTTGGCATACAAAATTAACATAAAAAATAAAATACATGCAAAGTCAAAATAAAATAATAATAATAATTTCTTAACTACTTTATGGCTTTATTACAAATTGTCATTTAGATATTCATTTATGGAATAGTATGCCTTATCTATCAATATGTATTTTCAAAAGTAGATTTCTGAACTTATTCTTATCTTTACAAATTCTGA
Source organism: Ephestia elutella (assembly GCA_018467065.1). NCBI lineage: Eukaryota > Metazoa > Arthropoda > Insecta > Lepidoptera > Pyralidae > Ephestia > Ephestia elutella. Next base: position 18,140,369 of record CM031566.1, on the reverse strand, counting down.
TATCTTGTGGTAAACTATTAAATATCCTGGGTGCCATAGCGTATATACTATTGTTTAGGAATCTTGTTTTCACTGTTATGAGGAGAAGTTTATCACAGCGACGTTGACTTTCTACATGTTTAAATAGATTCTTATTACCTATTTATAACAAACATACATCCTATCTGCTCGCTGCCGTGAAATAGGGGTAAAAAAAATATTTTGTACTTTTTTAGGTATTAATCTATCCGTGTACGAAATTTCATCTCAATCCGTTTCGTAAATTTTACATTATAATAGAGTAACAATGATCCATTCAAAGATCGTCAAAAACTAGCCTTTATAATTTAGGATATTCGTATCGTACATATAAAGTTATAAACACTATAAATAACTACCTGAATGATATTCGAATAAGAAAATCAATCAAACTGTAATTAACAAAGGCAAGACAGTGAATTTAATGTGAAATACATGAAATTAATCAAATACAAGTAATTAAAAGTCGTCAAAAGTTAAAACATTACTTCGGGACAAGCAGTAATTACAGTTTGTCAAATAAATTTCATTAAATTTTAAAGTTCGGACGTGCCATTAATCATTATTTAATAAAGTTGATTATTATTAACCAACTTTGGCCCATGACTGTTGTCGTCTCAGATCACAACAAAAAAAACCTTGTTTGTTGTGATCTGAAGTTGTCGTGGTATTTACTTTTGTTTGTCAGTAAGGTTTGTTAAGTTCTAAGCAGCATATTTCATTGAAAGCTATGAGAAATTAAACGCGTTTTAAAGATAAACCTTTAATAAAACAACTGTGAAACTCACATTAAATTTGATTGTATAGTTTTTGCGCGATTCGCATACAAGCAAACAAATATTTTGGCTATCGTGCTGTAAAGACTCGGCCCTCCCAATCCATATTTTCTTAAATATTTGCTACTATCCCGTACAAATTTCGGAAAGCCTATAGAACTTCTCATGAATGTTAGCTACATTCATACTCAGAAATAATTTACTCAAAATCGGACCGGTAAGTAGTTCCAGAAATTAGCACGTTCAAACACACAAACTCTACTACAACTTCGTCATTTTTTTAATACGAATACTTACGTGTGTACAACAACAACAATTTTGTATTTATTGGTATTAATATTATATTATTATAGATAGATACATATATGTAAGAACTTCTTAAAGTTTTATTATATGTAGAGTCACAGTGGGAAGAAAATAAGTCGCCGAGACACTAATGGAAATGGCTCGTGTGAAATTGTTTAAATTGGTTTTAAAGTATTATTATGCTGTGAATTTCTATATTATATTTATAAAAACGGCCTTTGATAGGCGATGGCAGCAGCTAGCGAGCGATAGAGGTAGTTGGAGAGATAAGAGGAGGCTTTTGACCAACAGTGGGACATTAGCTAAATATTTGTTTTTTATAAAAAATCCAAACTGCATTCAAGTGCGGACATTTTTCCACCGATCACACACACACATACCACCCCGCTTCGGATTACATCAGCAATCAATTACCATCAACGGGCCACTTGTGCCATCACATCGCCATCATTAATGAAATCGAACCCGAGGTCCAAACTATAGAGCACACAGAAGTGAAACATATCTAATTGATTTAAATACTAACTTAATGCTGGAACAAATTGTGGAGAACTACAAATCGGATTGACAACATTATGAATGAATGTATGAATGAACAATTTTATTCAAAAATCACAACACAAGAAAACGAATATGCACATATAAATTAGGTCAGTGACCGCAAATTTTCTGAATTGCTAGATTAAGAATAGGTGGTTATCTAACGAGTGATTAAGACGCATGTGGTGTATGGGATCCTATGTTTGAGTCTCATTCGTACCTAACGAGTTTGAGTACCAATGTGTCGTAAAGAAACCTCCGCTAGTGCTATAGGTGATGACTAATCAGCTAGTGTTGAAATAGTTAAGGCAATGGCGAACCACTACATAACTCTATAATATTTCCAAGGAAGTCGTTGTATGTGTTTCATTCCAGGACGCTTAGCTAGAAGAATACGACTTTAGAGCAAGAGGAATAGAATTCTAAGGAATAGTTTAAGCTACCTAGCTAACAAAAACCTGATAGGTAACAGCGTTTCAATAAATTCTTCTTCTCCACATATAACATTACACTCTTGTGATACCCCTGGTGTTGCAGTTGTCCATAGGCAGCGGTGATCGCTTACCATCATCATAAAAAAATGACAAGTCAGTTCTTTACTTTCATTATTTTTATATATGCGCCCTCATAAGGAACAAACCAACATGTGCATACCCCCCGTGATAAATTATAAACTATAACATTTTCAACCATATATCTTCCTTTATACAGTCTAATACAGCTTAATAAATTATTTTAAGCATTCAGACAAGTGTGTGGGACTGATGCACGCATATTAATTCAAATTTAAATTCACTCATTGAAAATTGAATTTAATTTGTAAGACATTAAAGTGCTTTATACTTTAAACGAATATACTTCATCAACCTGTGTATAAAGGACACAGATTAATGAAAATTATCCTTTGACTTGACGCGTTCAAAGTATATTTTAGTTTGTAAAGGTACGGAAAAGGATTCAATTTAGTTTTCAAGTTGTTTCGCGTTAGTTTACACAAGCCTCCTAATGAATAAACTGGCTTGTTCATACATGTGTGTTAATCTCCACAACTTCATTTCAATTATCGTTGTTGTGGTAATTATTTCACGATAAATTGTAACTCGTTGAGGCAATTTAACACAAAACATGTTATTTACCAAAAAATATTAGCGACCTTGAAGTTTTTTCTAATTAATTTGTTAGAGTATATATATAGCCAATTAATTTATAAGAATATGTCGTAGTTATGCTAAGTAACCCTCATGTACCTGTAAGCTATACATTTTGCAGAAAGGTACTTTATATAGAAACGAAGTATTTCGAAAATTCTACCCCTAAGGGGGTAATAGAAGTAAAAATTGACATAAATGCGAACGTATAGCCGCAAACAAAAACTAGTGAATAATAAAAAGAAGAAGCAGTTACTTGTGTGTCGATTTTTATAAATATACGTTTATTAGGATAGTAGTTCTAATAACAAAAGCACACAAAACCAATTTCGGCAAGCATTTAATTCCACTAGCAAATAAGGCGGGTTGATCCTGCCTAACTATTTATGTACACATAATGTTTGCAGGCGAACAACAAGTAAATAATTTACGATCAGCCTGTTTATATAGGACGGCTTACAGCCGCCGTCTTAAGTAGCACCCTGTATACGTTTGCATAGATAGCCAAGTTAATAGAGGTGCTATCAATACAACAGAATGAGTTGGTAATGGCAAGAAGATGGTTTTGATTCTTGATTCCTTCGTTTGTAGGTTAGAAGGATGAAGTCAGTCGCGTATCCACACCTTCGGCTTCGGGGCACTGAGGCATAGTCATCGGCTCGGGACCTGCATCCCAAGTGCCAAGTGAAAAAATCCGACTGGAACTGGCCACCTATTTATTACCTGGGTGAATAATGGCGAAAGTTAACAAATTGCACAAAAGGAGTGCAAAGTGAAATTGACATAAAAAAGTCTTCTCTTTTCACGCAGGTGAACGGAGTGGAATGAACCGCTGGTCCGAACCACTTCGGTGAAAAGGTACCACTAAGTGGCTGGACTTATCAATTGTACGGAACCCCGGGGCTACTGATACTCCGAGGCTTCAGTAGCCCCGGGGTTTCGTACAATTGATACGGCTGATACAGCTGTAGTGACACCACTGAAAGAAGTGGTGGATCGGTTACACGTTTGAATCCCAGAAATAAAAGACAAACAACTCATAGAAGATGACGGTAGTTAAGATATTCGGCCATAGTTGGTCTGTGGTAACAAATGCGCGCCATGTTTGTGTTAGACTTGCGAGCAGCTGACGGGGCCGCATCGTTTCTCTCCAACATCCTCCAGAATGCCTCGGTTACCTTATAGCCGACAAATTTAAATCACTTATATAGTCTATATAGTCGTGAATATAGATTAATCGCTTCAAATTCTTTGAGAGCTAGTAAGGAATTAAAAACTATACACCCGACTGTAACTTTTGCTAAGGTTAACGTTAAATCTCTGGACTTGATTCAAATCAGTCGTGTAAAAATACTTATATGATTGAAAGTAGAAAGGTATTTCAAAGTCTTAAAATCGCTGAATTTGCTATCACGGTTCAAATTACTCAAAACAGCTCGAAAAGTCTAAACATTCAAAACTGAATGAGACCAAAATCAGAAAGCTTTTAAAGCACATGAATCAACTCAACTTTTATAACGCTATGTTGCAAAACCAGCTTATTTCGAAAATTTTGCGTGATGGCTTGTCCTAATCATATTTATTTATCGCGTAATTTTTATTTTATTCCTCAACTGGTCATAATAAAACGCCAATTGATTAATGACTTCAAAAATCTCTTATTAATGCTATAATATCTGTACTTTTCTACATATTGGGCAAATATTGCGCGTTGTCCATTCGACATGTCGTATGCTCATATTGCTCATTTCTAATGTTATCACAAAATCTATTTGTGTGAAGCGGCGGCATGAGAAAAATTAAGCTACGTTGGATGGACCTAGTAACTAGGTCCATCCAACGTAGCTTAATTTTTCTACTAGGTCCTAGTATGTGTAGAGCGGGCTTTAAATACAGACAGAAATAAATACGTGTACAAATAAGTGAGAAATTTTCCTATGGTTACGGTACAAAAAACATGTAATAAAAACTATGGTGACTACTCGTCTCGATGGAAACTTAATTATTATGTAAAATGGAAACCTTTCAAGTTTTCCTCAACCAGAATAGAAACAATTACATCTCGCCTAGCAACGTACGGCTACGGACAGACAAAGGCCAGTACGAGAGGTGATATCATCTGTTATTAGTCGTTGTTGTGTGTACTTGTTGGCTATTATGTTTCCAGCCAGTTGTACGTGGGTATAATTTACATGCAATATCTAATTATGTAGTTAAGTTTTTATGCTCAATGAAAAAAGAAGTTATGAGTTCGACTTTGTGAATTTCCTCGTTTGTCGAATCTAATATCAGACTTATTTATAACACATAAATAAGTCAAATTTTAGATTTTTTCTTAAATCGTCTAAAGGCATCTGACATGGCTCTACGAGTACCGCCATCTAGCAACGAACCGGTGTCAACGAGCAACCGACTCAGCACTTCAGCAGGTTACAGATCAGTTGACAAGGCAGAACCTTCTTTTAATCGAGACTGTCAATGAACGTATAACAAATAGTGGACAAACAAGGAAATGGGCGAACAAGGAATTTAGACAGGGTCCATCGGCCATAAATGGCCGCAACAGTCCGATACCCTGTTCTTCTTGCCTTATCTGTTTATTCATCGTCTGCTTTGCCTTATCCCATCAATTTTTAAGATCAGCACACTATGCCTTATCATTCCATGAGCCTCTATTTCCACTTTTCAAGCGAAGATCATTAAAAAAGTTTAAGACGGTTTAACATAGGACCAAATATGTTGAATAAGATGGTGATATAATAGGTCCCATGAGTTCCCATTACATTACTCTCGCCGATTAACATAAAACATTATCATTAAATTGAACAGTGATGCCACAGCAGATGCCATATTTTACGACTTTACGACCAGAAAGAAATGCATAAAAACCTAATTCTTTCCGGCAAACACTATAATATGCCATAAAAAGTCAGTAAGGTAGTGACATTTTCCGTCTTCCCTGTAAGACATAATTGCTTACATTCAAACCCTGCTTATACATGCCAGAAAGACATGCATATTCGCTACAATATCGCAATATAATTGCACTAAATTGCATCTTAAAATGGCATGATTCAAGGACACACAAATACTGACTCTTTCTAACAGTCGAAGTTAGAATAAGTTGAAATGGGATGACACTACCCTATCGCACCACGTTACGTAGTACTTATATTAATTCTGTGACGTAACTCAAGCCTGGTATGGTCTTCTGTCCTTCTCTAGCTTGATGTAATTGTATATCGCTGTCTCTGTTGGCGGTGTTGCTAGACAGACTGTCGCCGGAGGAGCGTGTGCGCAGTCAACCATGGATTATAAAGATGGCTATTCACTGTTCGATTTAATACTACCCGATCCATGATAACCTGTTGCTGTTGTAGTTCGATGCTGAACTTTCCTGTAGTACTTACTACTTACTCACTGAACTTACGTTGTACGCAACGTGAGACAAAGAAGCATTTAAATATTAAATTCGGACAAGTTTAGATATCCGTTGCAGAATTTCATCAAAAGATAATCTTGAAGATGTACCACCAGTGGGCCAGAACCTAACCAAATGCAATAATATTATCACTGATAGCATTTGGGGCAGTGCTTACAAGATTTGATTCACACACCAATAAGGCCAGCCAAATGAATGCTTGTAAAATGCTTGTAATTAAAAAATATCGGATAGTGAACAGCAGTCCTAAACAGTTAAATTGTATTTCGCAAAATCGGGCTCCAATTCCAAGAAGTAACATTTTTTGTCGTGGTTTTTTCATTCTCGCCATACATGTGAAACTTTTTGTCGTTTCGTTTGGGACTACTTTTGGTTCTTCATGTAAATAAGCTGTAGTTTTTGCGTACGGTTTTAATAAGAATAAATTATCGAGTCGTGAGTATTTCTGAATACATTATTTAGATGAGACATAATTTCAAGTATAAAGAGTTAGGTAGTGAAGATCACGCTACAACTTTTTGTTTTGTTAAATTGATTTTATAATACAACAAAATAAGTTTAGTTCGGCATTTCTTGTCCACAATGATCGTTTGGAATGCCAGTAGTTTGTAGCTTTGTAATAATTAAGCATGACGAGAAAAAGTACCTGTAAGGGTTTATTTTCATAAACAAATCTTTGATCGTTTGTTTGAATAAGACTTTGTTTGTTTTCATTTTTTTAAAGTAAAACATCTAGTTTAGATTTAGATTGCTGTGACGGAAAATGGCATGATGCATCGTGCTATGTATGCCACGATGCTCATTTGTTTTACCTAGAACTGCCGGACGGGCGCTGACTGATTTTTTAAATATTTATGTAACATAAATATCATTATAGAGGTTAAATTATAATAATTCACTGCGCGGCTTAATTGCTTACCGATCGCCATCTAGTGATAGCGTTTTTAATCACTCTTCCAGTGTGCAAGTTTCCTCACAATGTTTTCCTTCACCGTTGCGGTATCTGTACACAAAATAAGTATGTTACTGATAAAGAGACGTAGAATCTCGACCAAAACTGTCCTTAGTTCACTTTCTACGCCGTTGTCGCAAACAGCTGACGCCAACCGTAACGGCCAACCCACATCATACGCCCTAACTACCCGCATTAAAAGATTTCACTGCACCTACTTGTGAGCCCCCACAATGGGCCACCTGTCTTTAATATATTTATGCCTTTATACTGGCACGAACAGGTCCTTCGAAAAAACTAAAAGATTTCGCGGCTACCCCATTTCTTACGGGGATCTTAACAATTATGTTTATTCTCCCCAACGCCAATCCATTTTCAATCTAAAGATATCGTGATAGAGTTGGTTTCGAATTAATAGAAATGGGATCGAAGACTTTATAACATTTTTTGCTTAGAGGCGAACAAAGAATTTCTTTGGCTGACACGACGCCAATATTTCACGAGCATGCATGACTACTTCGATCGACAGCTAAAATGTATTCTTAAGGTAGTCTTATATAATAAAAAAAACCTTTATTTTTTGCTCTGACGCGAGACGAGAGCAATTTGGCAGCGGTCGGACCAATTCGATTGTTATAAAATCGTATGACAGGCTTCGTCATTTTGTAAAAAATAACACGAATATTGGAAAGAAAATCTGGGATTTTACGGACATTATCTGTGGTTTTTGTTTGTGGTAGTTCGTCGTAATCGTAGGAACAAGCACAGCTGTTTTATGTGCAAAAACCCAAGAAGAGGCCTATGTCCAGCGATGGACTATTTCAGGATGAGATGATGTTGATTTAGCTGCCTACTGCATGAGCACTTGAGCAGAGAAACGAAGCCTTCAAGCGCGTCAATGGGAAAGGTGCAGTCTGCACAACAATGCACCCAAATTCAAATTCGCCACGTAGAGGTGCAGGCAGGTACAGTGATCTACACGTCGGGTTTTCCTGCACATGTACAGTCAAGCGTTATAAGTGCAGTCATACCTCGAAGACCTTATTGCTTGATCTTAATGGTCATAATGACTTGTAGATTCTGACTGCACTCTTGACTGTACATTGTACACACTTGTGACCCAGAGGTCTAAGTTAGGTATATCCTGGCATTTTTTTATAATACGGTAATCGTCACGAGGGATCTCAATTTGATTTAGAGTTCTACCTTTACAGTAAACATAACGATACAAAATAGGTTAAAAGCTTAGCACATTTGTCATTCCCTGACACGTCTGTGGGAACGGGATTGTGGGTGTTTGTCTAATCTTGCAAACATGTGGTACGCAAAGACGTCACGGAGTAAGATGTTTTGGTTTTAGGGTCATTAGCTTCACTTGCAAAAAGCCAAGAGTTAACGTATTTTTCTGAGCTATCGACGCAATGGTATTTTACCACTGCTTCGTTCTTCGAATCTATTTTGGGATTGATTGCCTATAATTAGGTCCACTGGCTTAGGAGATAATCGTTTTGCTTTTAGGCCTGACCGCGGATCAAACCCCTCATCAGACAAGGGCTTACATCACTACGCCCCGCACCGCAGAGGCTGTTAGAGATTGTAAGAAATCACCTATACTTACTTTTTTATATCAAAGGCAAGGTAATAAAAATATTCCCGCATCATGAACAATTGGATACCAGTAACCACCCAGCGACTTGAGCCTAATAGTTTAAAGGTCGGTCGTTGTAACGTGATGGGACCAATGATTGTTGCTCCATGATGGATCGGCATGTCTGCCTGTCAGGTCGGATTGAACGCTAGACTGGTGCTGAGATAGACAAGGTTAAATGCCTTGGTACTGTTGCTAGAGGGACCACAGCTGCCATCTATAAATGGACAGTATCACACATAATGAAAGAAAATGTAAAAATGTATAAAATAATAATTTTTCACATATTCTTTTCTTATGTGTGATAATAAGTGTTTAATTTGTGATTTGGAAAATTAAATATATTTTTTAGGTTTGAAAATATTCTAATTGAAATAATTACATAATAAACGTTACCTAAAAAAAATCAAAATTACATAATATATTGGAAGTAGTTTAAGTTTTAGTATTAACTATAGTTTAAACTCTTTATTTGTAGTCCTAACCACCTTTGCATATTTTTAGTTCACTTGATAGATAACATAATTTGTCCAAATTCACCCACACCCACAGCCAACTAAACTTAATGATATTCTCGACGAGACACAATACACGTATCAACCACGATGAAGCCATCAAAGTTTGCATTCACTCGAGATCGTAATGAACTTCCGTTGCTATAGCATGTTGCTATGTAGATACAACACAATATTGTATGAAATACAATATATATTGTGCTGCCTACAGGTTAGGACGACAATGGAGGCATTAGGATGCCAATTTGTGAATTGTATAGCTCATACGAAGGCGCGGTTTAATTGGCAACATACTCAGCAATTGATAATACCATTGAAATTCTATAATAATATCACAGAACTGGGAATAATACAAACCAAGTAGAATGGTACAGCTGCGTTATCAGGATTTCGAAAGTCCTTATTTGTAACTGGGTAGGTAAGTACCTACTTAAAGATGTTAGTTTCGTGCACTGCACGACTAGAGGACTAACAAACCAAGATAATTCAGGTCAAGGCCGACAAAATTTTATGAAAATTCACTCAGCTGTTAAAGCGAAATAAGATTTGAGTAAACATCCAAGCTTTTGCATGTAAATCATAGAGCAACACGGACTCCGTGCCACGCGCGGAAGTCCTTGTTGATCTAAGATGGAATACATAGTTAAAAAATATTCATACCTGATAGAACAATGAAAGGAGAAGCGCTCCCCAATCTTAACATCCATGGCGTAATATCCGCGCTTAAATTATAGCAAATTCACTTACTTTTGAACAAAAAGCAATGCCAATATACAAATACCATCTCTTCAAGTTTACCCAACGGAGTAGACCATACGGCAACTATAAACTTCCAAATTCTAAACGAATTCTAACTCTATTGCAGGTCCAGAAGAGTCATGAATATGCAAATTATATCCATAGGCCTTTTCTCGTCGTCCTACGAAGATCAGTTCCAACTTATCTTCCGACTTGCCACAGCAGAACGACCTTTATGTTATCGCCCCAAAACTCATTATTGTGCCCCAACAGTAGTGCATACTACCCCGAAAATTACTGAACCGTGCACTGCAAAGGAAAATGGTGTTAATAGCCCAGAAAATAAGGGCGAGTAGGGTATAATGCGCGCTTGGTTGAGTGCAGAAAATGGTAGCTTTCAGTTATCCTCTAATTTCCGTCCCGGAGGACTCGAAACGGACCTTTTTGTAGATCCTGCTTTATTTGTAGGATCCCTGGTTTTAATTTCTCGTATCTTTGTTATTGCATCAGCTGGGGGAGAGGTTCCGGCAAATTGCTTTCAAAATAATGATGCTAATAATGTTGTTCTATCTGTTTTATATTTGCTCTTCGTATTTTTCGTTTTATGAATAAATAACTTATATTATTTATTCCGTTACAAGTGTTATAATTTAATTACTTGAGCTCGATAGATAAACACAACAAGATTGTAAACAAAATCAATTAACTTACAGTGGCCACTACTCCCTCGGAAAAAGAAAACTTAATACACTGATGAATTAGGGTTTGAACGTCTATTTCTTCGATTTCTCTCGAAGGGCCACATCCCCGAACACATACCGCTGCGCTGACTACTTTAATTATAAACAGATGACAAAAGAAGGTATAACACACGTTATTTTTAATCACCTGTCGCTACATCCCACTGGGCACAACCCTCTAATTTTTCCATGCGTCTATGTTTTCTTCCTTTTTCCAGTTCTTGTCAAATTCTCTCAAATTGACAAAAAGCAGAACAGAAAATATGTTCGCAAAATATTGGGTAAAACAAACAATGAATGCAAATAGCAACTAGACTCGATCTAGACTCGACCGGCGCGCCTGCGACGTAAACAGGTGAAGTAAACAGCAGACTGGCGGGCAGCGGATGGGCGGCGGCGGCGAGGTGACCTGGAGGTCGGGGCACCCGACGCTATTCTTAGAAGCACCACTGACATAGGTATGTTTAGCTAGATAGGTACCTACCACAACGTTGTTTTTCTTTGTTTATCCGTGTCTATAAAAACCATAATACCTAAACTGACTGTGTTTAGTCATACATTTAGAATGTTTTTAGTTAATATTAATGAAGACAAACCACTATACCTACAAAAACTTATAACTACTTATGTAAAATAAGATGTCCGTCGAAAACGCCATGGCAAAGCCAAAGAGCTGATAAGTATATAGCTGCGGTGGTGGCTAGGCTAGCATGTGGCTGGAAGCTGGATCGAATCATAAGCTTGATGTGCTTCCGAGTTTGTATCTTTTTTAAATTTAATTACATTGACATTTAATTGTTAAACATGTACGTGTATTGTGATCTTCAAGTGACTGAAAGTATTTATTTTTCTAAAATGTTCAAACTTGTGAACGGGTGTTGCCAGGGGATCCTGCTTCGATCCTGATTCGAATTTTATTTTTATTTTTTATTCTTAACCAATTCATTGTGGTTACTTGATCACAAACATAACATGTTTTATTATATTATTATTTTTTTACTTATATTTTATTTTATTTTTGACTGTACACAATCTAGTGTATGTATAAAGTTAATGAATAGCCCCTCTGGCATACTAGGCGACCAAGACTGTTTCATGAGTTTCTTTCGGCATTTCTTCTCAGCAGTGGTCGTTCCGAAATGCTAGTAGTTTGTAGCTTTGAGACATAAAATATTATGATTAAATAATTAGTTATCGACATGAAAAAGAGCCTTCTTTGAAGGCCAAGTTTCAATAAAAAATTTTGACTTTGACTTTGTATCTATGGCGCATCTTCTAACATGCCCTAACTGCCCTCCCTCCTGTACCTTGAAGATCTCAATGAGGCCAATGATAGGGTGCAAACTGCAAGTGGCCAAATATTGGTCAAATAAATTTAATTTTGCTATTTCGACTCGAGATGATATTATTAATAATGACGGAGTTGTAGATCAATCTGACTCATGTACATTTTCATCGACCACGTGCTTTCGGTGATAGAAAACATCGTGTGAAAGACTGCATACTAGTTTGTTGTGTCGATTAACATAACGCATGCACAGAAATGCTCTTTTAATTCCGCTCCCGCTCCACCCGTTCCACTGCCTATGGAAACTGCGCGCGGCCTTTAGCCACGCCACCCACCGCGGCGCGATGCGCGATAAAACTGCACGGAGCGGCAACAGATCCCGCCAGAAAGCCCAGAAGATGGCCTACCTCCTCTCCCACTCTTGAGGATGAAGCGCGGTCGCTCATCCCAGCACCTCCGGGTGGAGAGGACGACCAGTACGATACGGCTTGGGAGTTATTGAACTCCCGCTACCAAAACTTACGTTTGTTAGCGGATGCGCACGCCGCACAGTTGATGGCCCTGCCCAAGGTGGCCAACAGGGCACAGTTGCGCCTGCAGTTGCTCACGCCCGTTACAGTGGCCTGTAACGCGCTCCGCACACTGGGGCTGCCGGTGGACCAATGGTCTTTTTTGTTGGTGCACATTGTATTGGGCAAATTGCCCAATGACATCCGCTCGCGGTTTGAGCGCGAAAATGCGGAACGGGACAGCACCACCCTACCAACATTCACTGACTTGGTGAAGTTTTTGGAGTTTGAGGCACGGGCGGCTGAGAATACCATGACGGACTCAGCGCCATCCAGAGCGCCTGAACGTAGGCCCCAACAGGGACGGCAACCGCCACCGCGTGGAGCTGGTGTGCGGGTTGCACACACGGCAGCAGTCGCGGGGGACGCGGACTGCCTGCAATGTGGCCGGATGGGCCACAGCCTGCTGCAATGCAGGGACTGGCAGAGACTGCCAGTACAAGATAGGCGCCGCATGGCACAGCGGCATGAACTTTGCTTTTATTGTTTGGGCGGTCACTATGCACGTGACTGTCCCAGTGCCATACCATGCAGTGCATGCCGTGGGCGGCACCACGCGATGCTCTGCATGAACCGGAACGGGGATGGCCCCCGGATGTTGAGGCAGGGGTCCCCTATGGGCGGGGGCGCTCCTGCGCGAAGCCCTCCACCACCGGACGGAGGACGCGGCTTCGCTCGTCGCACCCCCCCTCGGGATGGGGGTCGCGTACCTGCGCGGGTCTTGGCGGACCGGGACCACGCGCCCCAAGGTCATGGCCAGTATGTAGCTGGCCAGGCCCCGGATAGGGCCCCCCATGGGCGGGGGCCTAGATCGAGACGTGAGAGTGGGGACACCCCCCTCCACGCGGAGTTTACCAATACCCAACACATGCAGCCGCAGCGGGGTTTCTCCGCCGCTGCACGGGAGTACCCCACGGCTGGAGTACCACCCGCCCGGTACCATATGTATGGCCGGGCCGCGGGTTATGCCCCCCTCAGATGGGGATGTGCACTCGCCCGCCATATTATCCGAGGTCAGTGGCGCGCCCCTGGTTTGGAGAGAGTGGGGAGCCCGTAACTAGCTTGCTCCCTTGCTGGGACAGAGCCGCGGACGGTTCTGCTCCCTACCGCGGTGGTCCGCGTATGGGGTCGTAAGGAAGCCATTAATTTGAGAGCTCTGTTGGACTCAGGGGCTCAAAGCAGTTTGGTTACCACTCGAGTGGCACGCCAGTTAGGTTTAGTCGTGGAAGACTCGCCTGTGCCACTTCTTGGAGTTGGTGGCATACAGGTGAAGTGTCTGACGGAGCCAGACACTTGTCACCTTTTCTTCGCTGAAGTCCTCCACAATGAGGATCACGACTTCGGCTCTATGGTAAGCGTGGATACCATTGCGGGTTGGCACCCCTCGACAGACATACCGCCGGGTGTGTTGTCTTTGGTTTCGGGTCTGGATTTGGCCGACCCCTTTGTCTTTCATCCCGGCCCAGTGGACTTGCTCCTGGGCTCGGACGTATTGGGTTGGATTTTGTTGGGTACACAGAAGGCTCTGGGTTCGTCTTCACTGATGGCAGTGTCTACGATTTTTGGTTTTGCCCTGATGGGCCCTGTGTTTGATAATGGCACCGCGGAGGAGCCACCGGTTGTCCCATCTGCGTCCTTGGCCAAGACCATGCAAAGGTTTTGGGAGGTGGAGGAGCCACCTATGAGTTCCAGGATGGATCCGGAACACGCTGAGTGCGAAGCCCTTTTTCGATCGACCACGGAGAGGTTGCCCTCCGGTCGGTTTGTAACTAGGTTACCGCTTTGTTGCCTCTCGTCCTAGCATAGGGCAAAGTAGGGCGCTTGCGGAGAAACGACTGCTGTCCATGGAGCGACGTATGCAGCGTGACCACGTACTTCGCGATAAATATATTGAATTTATGCGCGAGTACGAGGATTTGGGTCACATGTCTCCGGCTCGAGTTGATTGGAGCTCAACTGGGCATTATTTTTTGCCCCACCACGCGGTGGTGAAGGCCTCAACGGGCAAGTTGCGGACTGTCTTTGATGGGTCCGCACCCACTTCGAACGGAGTTTCGTTGAATCTATGTTTGCATTCAGGTCCCAAATTGCATAGGGACATAATTGACATCATCTTGAACTTTAGAAGACATCCAGTGGTTTTTGGCGCGGACATCCGGATGATGTTCCGCCAGACAGTCATACATCCTGAGGACAGGCGATTCCAGTTGATACTCTGGCGTGAGCGCCCTGAGGATCCTGTGACGGTGTATGAACTCAATACAAACACCTATGGTTTGAAATCTAGTCCCTATATCGCCATCAGATCATTGCTTGAATTGGCAGAGCGGGAACGGATCCGCTTTCCCCGTGGGGCTTCCGTGCTGTCACGTGACTTGTATGTTGATGACGTGTGCACCGGAGCCCAAAGTATTGAGGAGGCCCTCCTACTGCGGGATGAATTGATCGAAATATTGAAGACAGGTGGCTACGAGCTACGTAAGTGGTTGTCCAATGAGCCTAGAGTTCTAGAAGGGATCCCGGAGGATCACCAACAGAACCCTCACCTGTTTGAGGATGGGGATGATCCCAACAGGATAGCGGTGCTGGGCATGCAGTACCAGCCGCTAACCGATATTTTCACATTCCAAGTGGACTTGGAAATACCAAAGGTCTGGTAGCAGAGAATATCACTGGTAGCAGAGAATATCACTGGGAAGAGAACGGTGTTGTCCGTAATAGCCCGTATGTTTGATCCAAGCGGTTGGATCAGTCCAGTGATATTCTCTGCAAAGTGTCTTCTTCAGAGACTTTGGACTTTGGGCGTCTCGTGGGGACGAGCCGCTGTTTGGCTCTCCATTGGATGATTGGCTCGAGTTGTTTTCATCGATTAAGGAAGTCAATCGGATTGCCTTGCCTACGTCGAATATTGCCACCCGGGAAATATCGAGCCAGCCTGCATGGCTTTTTGTGACGCGTCGGAGCAGAAGGCTACGCCGCGTCCAGTCTATATGCGGACAGTTGACGCCGATGGCCGGGTCAATGTCTCGCTTTTTGTTAAGGGAAGAGCAAGAGTCGCCCCCATCAGGACTAGAGCTGACTATTCCCAAGCTTGAGTTCGAGTGGAGCTCACCTTCTCTCTAAATTGTTGCATCACGTTGCATGTGAGCTGGCGGCCACGGTCGAGATACGGGACATCTTCGCCTGGTCGGATAGCCAGGTCGCGCTTGCATGGTTGCGCGCGGCCCCACATACCTTGGAAGGTTTTTGTTGGAAACAGGGTTTTCCCAAATTCAAAATATTGGAATTGATATAACATGGAGACATGTGCCGGGAGAGCTTAACCCAGCGGACTGTGCTTCCCGAGGTTGTACGGCCCCAGAATTGGTGTCACACCCGCTCTGGTGGGGTCCAGAGTGGCTGATGGGATCAGAAACTTCTTGGCCTGTCTGTCAGACAGATGTTACTTCTTTGAGTTTGTCTGGGCTCCGTGTACATGCTGTAGTCGCTGAGACGACGTCGGAGCCGGATTGGCTACTTGCTCGGTATAGCAGCTTGGATAAGCTTCTGGGTGTCACCAGTTGGATTAAGCGTTTCATACATAATTGTAGAAACCCACAGGCAAAGCGGTTGGAGCCGATTGCAGGTGCAGAAGAGCGCCGGAGCGCATTGTTGCATTGGGTCCGTGTCGTGCAGACCGGACGGTTTGAGTCAGAGCTTCAGATTTTGCGCGACGGACGCGCTAAGTTGAAGGGCGCGGTCGCTCGTTTGAACCCGTACATCGACTCGGATGGGCTTCTTCGGGTTGGAGGCAGGCTCCGGAAGGCGGATCTTCCATATGAGACTCGCCATCCTCTGTTGTTGCCCAAGGGCGGACCCTTGGTGCAGCTTTTGGTGTCTGATCGACACATTCGTAACGCCCATGCTGGGTGCAATGCTTTGTTGGCTGTTTTGCAACGCGAATTTTGGATATTGTCTGCCCGAAGAGCAATCCGTAGTGTTCTGTTTCGATGTATTGCATGTTATAGGTTGAAGGCATCCACGATGCAACCACAGATGGGTGATTTGCCCGTTGATCGAATTCGACCTTCGAGGCCGTTTGACGGCGTTGGAACCGATTTTGCCGGTCCCTTTTCGATCAAGGCTTCTCCCTTTCGTAATGCCCGTATTGTGAAGGGCTGTTTGTGTGTATTTGTTTGTTTGGCCACCAAGGCTGTCCATTTGGAGGTGGTATCGGCTCTGACTACGGAGGCCTTCGTCGCCGCGTTGGATCGCTTTGTTTCGCGTCGAGGTCTACCTTCCCTTATTAGGTCTGATGGTGGCACAAACTATAAAGGAACTGTAAATTATCTTAAGGATGTTTCCGTGTTTATTGATAAAAATTGTACTAGTTTAAGTCAAATTGCTGCCCAAAAGGGAATAACCTGGAAATTTAGTCCCCCAAGTTGCCCCCATTGGGGAGGGATTTTTGAAGCGGCTGTGAAATCCGCAAAGACCCACCTCCGCCGCATTATCGGAGAAACGGCTCTAACTTTTGAAGAGCTGGCCACAGTGTTTTGTAAAGTTGAGGCGGTCCTCAACTCTCGTCCTCTCTGTCCGCTATCTCCAGATCCAAATGACTTGGAAGCTCTCACCCCTGGTCATTTTTTGGTGGGAGGGCCGTTGAATGCCCTGCCCGAATACCCGTGGAAGGATGAACGCGTATATCGGTTGTCGCGTTTTCAAATGTTGCAGCAAATGAGCCAGGACTTTTGGCGTCGCTGGTCGCTTGAATATTTGCATTTGCTGCAGCAAAGAGTGAAGTGGACAGACAGGACTGAGCCTCCCAGGGAGGGTGATTTAGTATTGTTAAAAGAGGCAAATTTGCCCTCATTGCTTTGGCGACGAGCTCGCATATTACGTTTGATTCTTGGCGGAGATGGCACTCCGCGTGTGGCTGAGGTGTTGGTCGACGGTTCGATTTTAAGGAGAGGTGTGACCTCTCTCGCCCGCCTTCCAGTAGAGTAAGCTAGCGGTCTGCTTCTCAGACCGGGACGGGGGGATGTTTGTAATATATTGGGTAAAACTAAACGCAGGCGTTTCGCATTGCTGCCGCCAGAGGGCGTTCGGGGTTTTCACACTGCTAGCGTGGATGGCGTCGCGCGGACGGCCGCCATTGCATTGCCCTATGCGATATCGGTTTGATTTTTTAATACGCGAGAGGTTCCGCGTTCTTTGATTGCTAATTAGCTTGAGTTGTGTTTGTGAATTTCCTGTTTGTTAAATAACTATTGAACTTTGTGTTTGTGTACCCGTCATGGTGACTTTTTCTTGTGAGAGGTGAAACGTGGCTGGCGGTTCACATCTGGCTGTTCCCGAGTGAAACTACGGGAAGAAATCTATTTATTTGTCCTGGGGAATTGAGATCTCAAGGGTTAGGTAGGGTGATTAGGAATTCCCCCTTCCCGAAGATACTCAAGTTTGGATCCGAAGAGAAAGAAGATTTAGCTTGGTAAGTGTTTTTAAGTGTAATTAATTTATAGGTTAGGTTATCATATAGGGCCCTGTAGCTCCCTTCATAAGCTACGGTGGTAGCAGACTGCGTTAAGTTATTTAGGTTTTAGTCGGGCAAACGTGGTGCCGCGTGGAGATTTCTTCCCGGTACTTATTTTTACCGGTGGTTTTTCGGTGAACAGTACAGAATTCTTCCCGCCAGCTTCGTTTCACCTCCGCAAGAAAAAGTCACTGACTGACGGGTACACATTTTCTGGCACAAAGTTCAATAGTTATTTAACAAACAAACGAGAATTCACAAACACAACTCAAAGCTAATGGCACAAGCAATCAAAGAACCTTCGGAACCATTTCTCGCGTATTAAAAAATCAAACCGATATCGCATGGGAGCAGGGCAATGCAATGGCGAACGACGCCATTCACTAGCTTAACGTGTGGAAGCCCCGAACGCCCTCTGGCGGCAGCAATGCGAAACGCCTGCGTCGTTAGTTTACCAATATATTACAAACACACGCGCGACGACCAATATCTCTATCGCTTCGTCTCGCTCAGTGTCAGCTCGCACCTCGCTCGCCGTCGCCGCGTCGCTCGACATCGCATCGCTGATAAATTCGTATGTATTTTTCATTCTTTCTTATATTTTAAGAAGTCTCGTTTATACTAATTTAGTAACACTGTGCAATAGGAGAGCGGCTAATAACTCTAAACAAGGGTATTGTAATCACTAACAACGCCGTACCGTGTCGGATAGTGAACTATAACTAAGCTTACCTGAGAAATAAGCGTATGGACGGGACATAAAGCTACACCACAGATAATATATGTAATACCTTAGTAGCTATACTTATCAAGATTGATGCTAGATTAAAATTAACCAAAATAGTATTTTTATGCGAAATATTATGTGATATTGTCACAAAATATGTGTAATTTTTTTTTTAATTTCTCTTGTTTATGATAAGGAAGAATGATCTTTTACATACATACATATGTACCTACATACATATTACCACGCCTTTTTTATTATTATTTTTTTTATGATCTTTTAATACCTATTTATCTATATTACTTACTTATTACTTTCATGAAAATAATCACTTATGTATTCAGTTTCAGTCAATTTTGTTTGTATTAAAGAAATTCAAACTTCATAGCGTTTATAGCTTCAGCTCCACAGTATACAAAGTTCAAAGCTTCATAGGTTTTGACACAAGTTTTTGAAGACCATTATTTGTACAGTATGCTACATTTTTAAACCGGTTTTTAGGCCTTACGCAAAAACGAGCAGTATTATAATTTAACATTAGGTAATGATGCTTCGGTGATTGCTTACCATCAGGCAACTCGCATGCTCGTGTGCCTACTATTCTATATAAAAAAAATATATATCTGCATATCTATTTATTGTTCATCTGTCAGTGCTTCAACCTCCTTAGTAAATGAACCTTTTCCTATGTCCAAAAAACATCATACTTGCTTTCTATTTTGTAGAACGAAGTAGATTTGTCTACTATATAAGGACAATGCTACAAAAAGTTTCCCTGCGGGACTTTGGGGAAATGTAGCAAAGTGATGTACTTACTTAGTATACAGCCTCAGTATACAGCGTTTTAGTTTGATTGCGTTGATTTCGAAGGTCGGTTTTTTTTACTGCTCTAACATAATTGTTACCTACTGAGCAATTTAAAATAGTCGAAATAATAAAGAAAGTATTCTAAAATACGTTGAAAAAAAATACTGCGTCTAATCTAAATTTTGAAATGGCAAACAAAGCTCTTTAAATTTACCAGGTAGAAATAAAGCATGTCGAGCAGACCGTACCGAGAGAAACTGATCAACGAAGTGAGGAAGTGCCCCGTGCTGTACGACACGGGCAACGAGAACCACCGCGACATCAACGCCAGGGACCGCTGCTGGCAGGAGATCTCCACCAAACTCGGCATGAACAGTCTGTATATTAGTATTTATTCATCATCATCATATTCAGCCCCCATCAACCAACTGCTAGGTATAGGCTACCCTTTTTGAGCCACTTCTTACGGACCTTTCTCATACATCGCTTTCCCGCTATCCAAACAATGTCATCTGACCAGCGGGTTGGTGGTTTACCTACTCTTCGCTATCCTTGTCTCGCTCGGCCACCACTTCGTCACTGCTTTGGTCATCAACTGTCAGTTCGTTAGCCCTCCAGAGGAAATCCCAGCAAAATCAGATAGCCATTTTTAAAGATTACCTGGACAGACAGACAGACGGACACTGAATTAACATTGGCAAGAAACTTGCTGCTTGTGTTTCGACGTAATGACACCGACAAGAGCATAGAAACGCACACATAGCCCTGAAAACGTCACACTTGTATTTGAGTAGCCATGTAAAAATACTTGTTAATGCAAGTATAAGCAAAACTATTGGTGTGTAAGAAATAATCAATCTCTCAGGTGAAATCTTGAAGCGGGAATGGAAGATCCTCCGAGACTCGATGCGGCAGGCGCTGAAGAGAACACGCAACTCGAGCTCGGCCGCCGGCCTTCCGAGCAAGAAGTGGCGCTTCCAGAGCCAAATGGCCTTTCTCTTGCCTTACATGACCAAGAGGTTAGTTTATACGACAGGCTAGTTATGCATGTTAGAGACTGCTAAGTGTATTATTGCACTTGTGTGAATAAATTTCATTTTTATGAAGGTAAAAGGTGGTACATAGTTATTTCTTACTTTCCTCTGGGAGCTATTGGCGTTTAAGCCTCTAGTTGGATCCTGGTGTCCGAAGACTACTGCTTATTAAGAACTATGATCAAAGTACGACATTTTTACTCGACTAACTTCAAATTTGTGTTAGATTTTTAGAGTCCATACATGAGTGACTTTATTTATCAATTACTTCTTATCGCCTTACCAAGTAAAGTATAGATGTGTAAGGCATCCTTAGAAAATGCATTAACATTATGCTGAGTAGAAGTGCATATTTGTCGTTATAGTCAAATGAAGAAGAATGGTGAGTTTCATTTCTCATAATAATGACGAAAACATGACTAGGGAAAAGAATGTAAATTAAAATATTACACGTATTTCCAACAATTTAATCATCTTCCTGATCTTGTTTAATATCTACTTCTACAACAATATTTTCTGTTTCAGTATCTGTATTACAAATAGTCGTAGAACTTGGTGTTATGGTTCCACTATTAGCACTGTTAGCAACAGATCTAGCTATAATCAATGTCGCAGCCTTTGCATATCCCAATTTCGTTTTAAGGTCCTCTACCTCTGCTGTCAATTTCTTAATTTTTCTTCTCACTCTCACTAAGTTGGTTTTTCAACTTCCTTTTCTTGGCTTTTTTAGGTCCTAATTCGCCTACTAATTCCACCTGCGTCTCTCCTTCGTCAATATCACCTGTTTTTTTAAAGTTCACTAAATCTTTGGAGAATTTTTTTTTTGTTTGCGTGCTCTTGTCTTCTTTGGTGGTGGGGATTTTTACGACTTCGTTAAGGATGGGGAGGGTGGGTATATTCTTAGTGGGGATGGCGTTGGGTCTGAGTAGGGGTTTCCGGATCATCATGAACTCCTCAAAGTGGACGTGGCACACGAAGTGGCACTCTGGCTTGAGGTCTGGCTTCTTCAGAAGGTCCGGCCTCCCAATCATGTAAAGCCAATCTTCGCGTCTGAAAGAAAACATATTTATTTTTCAGGGTCTTATAGTGAAATATATATATTAACGAGGTAGGTACCTTTTTAGTAAAGAAGAAGGGAGAAGTTCGTAAAATTATTTTTAAATAGGTAGGTAGTTTCAAAATAATTTGTTAATTTGTCTTCAACATTTTATGATTAGTATATCCATACTAATATTATAAATGCGAATGTTTGGATGTGAGTTTGTGAGGATGTTTGTTACTCAATCACGCAAAATCTACTGGACGGATTTCGATGAAATTTGGTACAGAGGTAGATAATGACCTGGAATAGCACATAGGCTACTTTTTATCCCGGGAAAAAGCACTGTTCCCGTGGGAAATTCACGCGGGCGAAGCCGCGGGCAAAAGCTAGTAGTATATATATATCGTTGGAATGGCATCGACACGCTGAGAAGAAGAAGAAGAAGTATGATATATGTAAATGCATCTCTTGTATGACCTTATTATTATTTCAGTGAAAAGTTGAGATTTCGAAAATCGGAGAATTTAAATAAAATAAAAAATCCTTTAGTATTTGACACTTGAGATGGTAGTAGAAACTACCATTTCAAGTGTAAAATATTAAAGGGTTTTTTTATTTTATATGCCTACTTATTTAATGCCATGGTTAATATAAGTACTAACTATAGTTGCGTGACGGGCCCCCGCTTCCATGTGCTTCGTCACTAGAAGTACCCAATTTGCTATTTCAAGTTTTATTATAACCGTGTAGGTAACCCGTCGATGAAATCCAAATGAAAATTTGCATCACTCATCCAAACTTTCCACTAAGATTGATAAATTTGAATCTATTACTAAAATTAAATAACAACAAAACAACACACCGCTTTTAATAAACCGTGGCGTAAAAAAACAGCGATAAAAAAACAAATCGCTTCGCGTGAGAATTCGATACAACACAGTACTCCCGTGGGCAACAGCTGATAACCGCGAGCGAGATAGCTACACCGAATAATGAGATTACACACCGTGCTAGAGGGAGACAGAGAGAGCGGCTCCATGAGCAATCCCACTCTGTTTACGAAGTGGCATTCTACACGCGAATACACTGAACAAGTTAACAAGTAATTTTAGTTGTAAGTAGGTACCTACCTATATCTCCAAATGCATAAATAAAAAGTAAAGTTAAAACAAAGTTTTTGATAGGTACCAGATTTTATAGTCACTATCTTGTGTGTTGGGGCTTATTGCAGATGCAGACCCTCGTTGGGAACCTATCCTGTGTGCTTCATCAGCTCATGCTTATCAAAATAATGCATTGTCATCAGTACATAACCCACGTCAAAGAAAAATGACCACGTGTGAAATTTCAACTCTGTAGGGCAAGCGGAAGAACTTGTAAGATGTGATCACAAACAACGGGATAGGTGAAAGAAACCTCGCTAGAGTTTATATAATATTTGAAGAAACTAAATAATGGCTTGAAAATATACTCTATGTCAGAGATTGCTTGAAAAATTCAATTAATTTCGGTAATAGTACGCGAACTGCTTTTTCAGAAAAATTAAGTATTTCCGTAGAGTAAGGCGTAATAAAAAAACATTATGTTATTTAGGCAGCTAACTATATAAAAACGAAAGTAGCACTGCTAAAAAGTTAAAGTTTTAGTCCCAAGATCGTTGACTATGAGCGGAGCGTTTTCATGTACAAAACGTTACCACTACCGCCATCTAGCGTCAAATCAAACTTACCGTTTCGCGTCCGTCGGCAGCTTGAAGAACGAAATTTCCTTCATTGTCTTCTGATTTTTACACCCCTTGACCGCGCAATACGCTCCTGAAGTCATTTTTGCGTTTTTGAACTAAAAAAGAATACACTATCCCGTGAAACACAAGCGTCGCGGGCGAGGCAGAGCCGCGTACTAACGCCCTTTCCCCTGGGAACCGCTTGGCTTCCGAAACGCTATCGTGCATCTCGCTCTAGGATACAAACTCGTGGTAGACTTGATCGTGCATCTCGCTCTACTGGGTTTATGGTAGACCCGCTCAGGTGAAACTACTGCAACTTTGTTTAGAATAATACAATGCTGTGAGAAGGAGACGTGCTTATTAAAGTTTATTCATAAAAGTTGTAAGGGTCTTTTGATAATAGTACCAAGAGGTAGGGAGCCTTAAAAAAAATTAAAATGTTATTGTAGGTACCTACCTACGCACTATATCTACGCACCGAAATCTAAGTTTCCATAAAAAGATGATTCGTCACAAGTCCTTTTATTAATTAGTTAAAATTAGCTAAAAATACTACTTTATACTGACTGGGTAAGTACCTACTTACAATATGAACCTTAGCAAAATAATCGAAAACTAGGTATACCTATGTACTTAGTACTTGCGCGATAATCTCTGTTTCTGATGAAGGGTCAGCAAACCAAGGGTCGACACCCTTGCTTACAATTATTCGTAGGTATCAGATACACACAATTCATGCTGGAAGCATTGCTCCTGTGGGAATTCTGGGAATTCCAAGAATCCACGGTAAGAGGATGCGTGACCAGGCAGTCGTGAACCCGTAATACTTATCCATTTGACTGTAAAATTACGAACCGAGGCAGGGCACATGAGATAAGGGCGCTTTTCCATAGAGACGTGAGACTGAACATATGTATTATTTTCTCATTATGGTAAATAAACAGACTAGTACGTCGTAGTACATCGTTGTTAGTATTCAGTAAGTACACATTAAAATTGTTAGATTTTAATAACACACATATGTATTAACGTACGTTAGTACATGAAACCTACTGTACCTCTATGAAACCACAACTTAGAAACGATTACTTACTGTTAAAAATGTTATCAAAATTTGATTAAATATTGTGAAGAAGAAGATCTATTATTCGTACGGCCCGAAACTTCGGCCCACATTCACAAGTTTAAGTTCAAGTTTCACATTTAAAAATTCAGTTTGTCCAAAAGCAGAATTGTATTCTCACTCCGTCCCAAATTATTATTACTTTCAAAGTATAGTCAACAAAAAGAGATTTTTTGATAGAAACCTGTTTCACTGATAACGAAAAGTAGTGCTATTGGCTGAATAAGTATAAGCAACCAATCGAACAAAAGACGCAAGAACAAAAATGTAGACTTTTTTACCTGTTGTCCTAAACCAGTTCCAGTGACGTCAGCTTTATATGTATTATTTGCTTCTATAGGATCGACTAAATATTTAAAAATTATTTAGCCACTCTCTTTGAAACAAAAAAAAAATAAGTTATTAACTTATGAAGCTTAATTATTTTAAAATTTTCTTTTGTGGAGTATACGAAGAGAACTATTTTTAATAGGTAGGTAGTTAAAACTATTAATCTTTACGAAAATTATGCTGACGGAAGTGTATGAAATTCGGCACAGTAAAAGTTTCTATGGAAAAGACGCGCAGAAAGGTTTTAAATTATTTATTTCAATTATTGGGTGACCATACTAAAGTACTTACTTATGTTATAATATTTGTCATCTTTTTTACTGACAGTACTTAAAAGTACATTTGGCTCATACAAAAAAGTGAGCCGTAGAAGGAATATGAATTAGGACAGAGGGAGAATAAAATAATAAAATTTTTAGTTTGGGCCGAAGTAAGCTTATAGTTTGGTACGAACCGAGAATTTTTGATTCGGGCCGTAACTGTTTGGGCCATACGAAGAATAAATCTTTATTGAACGTAAGCATACATATTACTGCCCGCCTGGGCGCCCCCAGAAGAAAGCGGGCGGGTCGGCGCCCCGGCGGCGGCGGCGGCGCAACAAACTTCACCGCTGTCTTTTTTCCAAGGAACATTATCATATCAGGTCATACTAGTATCATCACCATCACAAAACATCACATCATTTCAGATATGTTAATATAATTTATTTTTTAACCTTGAATATAAATTAAACTCCCAAAGTAATACTAGTGGAAAGGCAGCTTTATCCGGCAAATGTCCTCGTCATTTCTCTGCGATCCTTCAGGCGTCTATTTCATCTGCATTTTTTGCTAAATTAACTTTTATTCCCCTATTTCGTTTTGTTATTCGTTGCCGAAATGCCGAGCTCCCGTGAAATAACCGGTTTTAATTTCATTTTAACCCTTGTCGAAAAAGTTGAGTACGAGTATTATCTTCTCTCATATTTTTTTCATAAATCTTATTCAATCAATCAATATATTTATTTGTCAAACATAGAAAGAAAACAGTAGTTACAAAAAGTCATGGTACATCTATGTTTTTCCATTAAAAACAGCAAACAAATATATAAAAAAAAAAAAAATAGCACAACCAGAAATTAAGTTATGTACATGCAAATTCAACATCGTTCTTTTCTATTTCAATAATAATATAATTATTAGTACCCAACCTACAGTTCTTCAGCTATAACGATATTTCTAGTTTATCTGAATTTACTCATGATATAGAAGAATTTTTTAATTTAAAAATTTAGAGTGGTCCGGGAATCGAACCCATAAGCAGTATGAATATAGCAGTAGCTACTGTCGAATACAAGTCAAGATACCCTGAAATCTCACAATAGGTATAGTTAAATAAGAATGTTTAGATGTGTGAGAGATGTTTGATTGTTACTCAATCACACAAAATCTTTTAGACGGATTTCGATAAAATTTGAAATCTCTCTTTCTATACCTTTTATCCCAAAATTCCCACGCAGCTAAGCCCCGGGGCGTGGCTAGTTTCTAAATATTTTTTTTTTTTTTTTATAGAATAGTAAGGATCCAAGAATCCGGAGGCCAAGATCCTCTTTGGGTCGTCGAGTTTCTAAATAAAGGGTTATAATTTGTACAAGCATCCACCTTTTAGGAGCCAGCGGCAGTTCCGGGAGTCCGTGAAGCTGGACGAGTCCGTGGCGCCCGAGCAGTCCGACCCGGAACCGGAGCCGGACGGCTGGGAGCCGGCCGGCCTGCCCGCCGCCGAACACGACTCCCTCGAACTCTTCTTCGCGAGCGTCTGTCAGAGCACCAAACGACTGCCACGGACGCTACAGAACCAGGTAGCTTTTTTTTATAGAAGATGGGTTTGCTCTTGACCACTATCTTGCCCGAGGACAGAAATGAGGTCTACGGTGTAGCGAACTTACCCAGAAGCAGCCTATTCAAGGTTTTGAAGATAGTCAGGTTTTATTTTTTATTTATTTTGTTACTAGCTTTCGCCCGCGGCTTCGCCCGCGTGAATTTCCCACGGGAACAGTGCTTTTTCCCGGGATGAAAGGTACCCTATGTCCTTCTCCGTACTTCCAGCTATATGTATGCGTAATTTCAGGAAGATTGGTTCAGTAGATAAAGCGTGAAGAGGTAACAAACAAACAAACAAACTCACTTTCGCATTTATAATATTAGTTAGGATTAGGATTAGGTACACCAATGACACTTTGGTGACTTTGTTCGATACCCACGACACGACCATAGAGCTCGCGGCGCGGATGGTCCGTGTAGCTCTATGCCCACCCACGACAGACGCACAGACGCATCAATTTTTGTCTTTCTTTCTGGTATTCCTATAATATAAAGCAATGAATGCTGAGACACCAATAATTAAAATTTAACCTTCTTCTTTGTTAAAATCCTCAACAGCTAGCGCATTTTTATTAAAAGTTACCTCAAAATACAGCGACACTGCAGCGGCCGAGCGACGTTAGTGTCGCTGGGTTCGAATGTTGTTTCCTAAAATTTCATAGAATTCATACATTTGCATAGAACTTCTATCTGTCGCTCTGTCGCGGCGTCCCAGACGCCACTGACGGCTATCTTTTGCGGTACCGATTCTAAGTTGCAATATGTATTTCTGTCAAATCAGTCTGTTTAGGTACTGTGTCAAGTTACAACGGCAGCGACTATAGTTAATAGGGCAGTGGCAATAGCAGCTAACAGTGTCTAGTGGCGAATTAGCTCAGTACTTACACAAGAGTACGGGCCCTTCGCATTTTGGGTAGGGCCCGTATGATGTATGACTTATTTTTGGTCATGCTACGGGATCTACCCAAGTTTAATCCGGCACTGACAGGGTCGTTAGCCAAACAGAAATTATAGTTGTGAGCTATGGATACATGATAACATATGTTGTTTACTGTGCCCTTATGTGTCCCCGTGGTTCCGTACTGCTTGTGGCATAATTAACTGAAAATGTGCATTTTTATTTTCAGGTCAAGAAACAAGTACTTGATGTACTCTTGAGGGCCGAGGACGAGTTCCACGGGGAGGACTCGAAGGCGGAACTAAACAAGACTTACTCCTAACCTAGAAATTACCGCCTATGATGGATACAACTCATAGCAAAACTAATATCACAAAGACTCGAGTATTTTAGCCCTGCATTTAAAGTGATGAATGAGTTTAATGATATAGGTATTTAAGTTATGAGATTTTTACTATAAAGCACTTCAAAAAGCTTTAGGGATAGGCTCTTACCAGAACTAAGTCCAAAACGGTCGCTGTTACAAAAACAGAATTTTACTTATATATTTATACGGATATTTTCCTTTTTTTATAAGCCATAGAAAACTGTTAACAATTGGGTCATTTCACACGAAATTATTTTTCGAAGATAGCCACTCATGCTCTTCATGAATTGGACTTTTTTACAATAAATGTCTAACAGGCTTTTAGAGCGATTGAAGTTTTATGGGTGAAATTTCACATTAGCGCATCAAGTCTTTGGGATCACTACGAGACAAGGAAGATAGAGAAAAGGACTCTTTAATTTCCTACTGATTAATGTTTGTTTCATACTCATTTCTTCTAAATATGTATGCACCCACATATATATTTCTTGTGACAGAAGACTTGCTTAGTTTCTATCTGCTTATTCATAAAAAGTTAACAAACACTTTAAACCAATTTTAGTCCAATATTTGCCATTAAAATACGAGGGTAATAGTTTTAAGGATGTTTCAAAGTGTTCGTTAACTTTTTATGTATAAAAGTCCATTACTTTTATATTAAGTAAGGGTAGTATTCCACTTATCCAACATCTTTGTCCAATTTTAATATCAAATATTTGACCAAATTTCTTTGACGGATACATTTGTCCAAGATTTTGCACCTATGAGAAAATGGAGGCCTGTCATTACAACTATCAACGAAACCTTGTCGAAATTTTAACAACAAAAATAAGAAACTTTATTTGCACACAAGGTATAGATACATAAAGTAACTTAAACCTATTAAAAAACAGAGGAAGATACGCAAAAGGCGGCCTTATTATTTTATTTAAATAATTTAATAAATATCGGTATTGCGAATACTTCATCCAATTTCTTTGATCAAACGTACATTGGACAAAGACATTGGAAATGGAATACCACTCTAATAAATAAACAAATGAGGTGGTGAACGAAAAAAGGAATATCTTTATTTTTATGTGGACTTAAAGACGACTGTGCGCTGCCATGAAGCGAGCAAATCTGTAAAATTGTAGAAATAAATAAATAAATAATACTTGACCAAAAAGTTACATTATTACAAATTAATAATTGCATCTATGCCTGAACTAGGAACAACACCTGTATCTGTATGGCAACAATGCTCCTTCCTCCGAAAATTACAACTGTTGCACGTTATTCTTGGATATCAGAAACTATAAAATGTTTGTGATCATCACAATCTATATATAATTTTATTAAAACTAACGTGAGAAATAGTCATAATGATTTTGATATGGATACTCACGCGTCTTGTTAGCCGGATCTGCCGACTAGTTTCGCCTTGAAAATGACTTCCGTATGAAGTCGAAACTAGTCGGCAGATCCGGCTATCTTATCTTATCTTAACACGCGGGGTCCGAGGTCCGGAAGTACATCAAACCTTGGGTTTTTGTACTTACCCCAATGCCTTACCCACCCGCATCGGGAATTCTGAAGAAGGACTGCATGACCTTCAGAATATCACCTGTTGCGAAGTGCCTATAGGTAGTCCTCCAGGTCCGGATACGCTGATCCCTGGAGGTCCAGTCGCTTGTTTGCCAATGAGTCACAATAACACAAAATGTGCTTCATGGACTCCTCTGCTTCTGCACAGGCCCTGCACAGAGGGCTGTTGACAAGTTTTAATTTGTAGAGGTGACTCCGATTTTCAAAGTGTCCAGTCAAGGCCCCAATCAGAATTCTTGTCTGTATTCTGCTATACTTGCAAATTTCTTTGAGCCACCTGGTGTTGCCTTCACCAAGCATTGCCTTTGAATGTCCATCATGTGCATTCCATTCGGAACTGTGTCTATCTTTGACATATGCATTAATTGCCGTAGTTACCATCCCATATGACAGCCCTACAAAGGGTTCAGGCCCTATTAAAGACTCATTTGAACCCTTCCTTGCCAACTTATCCGCATTCTCATTCCCCTTAATCCCAATGTGACCCGGCACCCAAACCAGCCTAAGTCTGTTGCGCCTACCTGAATTATTTAGGGACATTATGCAGTCAGAGACCAGTCCAGAGCCAACCCTACTGAAGTCGAGGGCAGCGAGTAAAGATTGGCTGTCGCTAAGGATGTAAATCGTGCGACTTTCTTGTCCTTCCTCTAGGTTCAATTTAGCACAGACAGTGATTGCATACACTTCCGCCTGAAAGACGGTCGAGAATCGTCCCATGCTCTGATACAGTTGTCTGTCCGTCGAAAAGATGCCTGCTCCTGTTCCTTGGTTGGTTTTAGACCCATCCGTGTACCAGATTAGGCAGTCTTTTTCCTGAGGTTTAAATTCTCCTTTCCATTCATCCCTTGTTGGGATATATGTCTTATAGTTTCTTTTGAAGTTATACCTCGGGAGAATCTTATCACTGCCCATGTGTAATATCCTTTCGAGATTCTGTGGTACCTCCAGTAGTAGATGTCTAGTCCTATGCCTGTTCCACAATTCAGATACAGATAGTCTGTAGAGTAAGGTCAAGAATAAGGTTTTTGACCAGTGTGTGTTGCCAGTAATGACATACGGAACAGAGACGTGGTCGCTTACTATGGGCCTCATACGAAGGCTCAAGGTCACCCAAAGGGCGATGGAGCGCTTCCCTGCGTGATCGAATCAGAAATGAGGAGATCCGTAGGAGAACTAAAGTAACTGACATAGCCCGCAGAATCGCCAAACTTAAGTGGCAGTGGGCGGGGCACATAGCTCGTAGAACAGATAGCCGTTGGGGCAGAAAAGTTCTCGTGTGGCGACTACGAACCGGAAAACGTAGTGTTGGACCGACGACATGGTGAAGGTCGTGGGATGCGCATGGCTGCGGGCAGCGCAGGACCAGTCGTTATGGAAATCATTGGGGGAGGCCTTTGTCCAGCAGTGCACGTCTTTCGGGTGAGAGAGAGAGAGAGAGAGTCTGTAGAGTGCTTTACAGGCTTCGCCTTTGATGTGCAAGTGTAGCGGTGGCAGTCCGAGTATTACCTCCAAGGCCGCTGTAGGTGTCGTGGAAAACGCCCCCGAGATTGCACAACAGGCTATTCGTTGCAGTTTCCTAAGGGCATCCATACACGTCACCTGTTCGACCTTCGGCCACCACACTAGTGCTCCATAGGTCAAGATTGGTCTAATCATCATTTCATACAGTCAACGTACAATGTACGGTTTGAGGCCCCATGTTTTGCCATAGGTGTTTCTGCACATACCAAATACCCTTGTGGCCTTAGTTATTATATTATTAACATGAGTATTCCAAGTCAGTTCTTTATCTAGTGTAACTCCCAGATATTTTACCTCTTTAGACAATTGTAGCTCTGTGCCATTTTCATATCATCATATCATATCATCTCATTTATTTCGTTTCATATCGTAAAATACAGTTATAACTACTAATAAAGTAACTGGTTTTAGGTAGGTACAATATGAACCCTGTCGGGTATTAGCAAATGTAGAAGGATGGACCGGCAGGCGGATTTATAATAAGAAATTGTGATTGGGTTTCCATTTTCAACCGACTTCCCAAAAAAGGAGGAGGTTATATGTTTCGATGTATGTATGTTTTTTATGTATGTTCGCCGATTTCTCCGCCTATTGTGGACTGGATTTCCGAAATTATTTTTTTATTCGAAAGAGTCTATTCCCAAGTTGGTCCCATTTTAACCAAGTCAGAATCTGTTCGGTAATTTAAAAGATACCTAACAAAATATAAAAATATCAACATTGCATTATAGTCAAAGTCAAAGTCAAAATTTTTTATTGAAACTTGGCCTTCAAAGAAGGCTCTTTTTCACGTCGATAACTAATTATTTAATCATAATATTTTATGTCTCAAAGCTACAAACTACTAGCATTTCGGAACGACCACTGCTGAGAAGAAATGCCGAAAGAAACTCATGAAACAGTCTTGGTCGCCTAGCATGCCAGACTATTCATTAACTTTATACATACACTAGATTGTGTACAGTCAAAAATAAAATAAAATATAAGTAAAAAAATAATAATAATATAATAAAACATGTTATGCTTGTGATCAAGTAACCACAATGAATTGGTTAAGAACAAAAAATAAAAATAAAATTCGAATCAGGATCGAAGCAGGATCCCCTGGCAACACCCGTTCACAAGTTTGAACATTTTAGAAAAATAAATACTTTCAGTCACTTGAAGATCACAATACACGTACATGTTTAACAATTAAATGTCAATGTAATTAAATTTAAAAAGAAAGGTAAAGTTATTTTTTCACAATATCAAAAGAATGTAATCAAGTGTGGAGTGGCGAAGTTGTAGGGAGAGACCAAACTTTTTTATCGTTCAAATAATCACTTATTGTGTAATACGCTTTATTCATCAAAGTATTTTTAAGATATGTTTTAAATTTTTGCATCGGTAAATTTATAGCCTCGTCAGGGAGCTTGTTAAACATTTTTACACTTTGACCCACGAAAGACCGCCGAACCTTTTTAAGCCTAAAGCAGGGCGTATAAAGTTTATTCTTATTGCGGGTGTTTATACTATGTACATCGCAGATTTTTTTAAAGAGGTTTAAATTGGATTTAACAAAAATAAGTACATTGAAGATGTATTGCGATGCAACAGTAAGAATTTTTATTGATTTAAAGAGCTCTCGTAGAGAATCGCGTCGTTTTAGCCCGTACATAAAACGAATTGCTCTTTTCTGTAATACAAATATTTTCCCTATCTCGGCTGCATTTCCCCATATCAATAATCCGTATGACATTATGCTATGAAAGTAGCTGAAATACACGAGTCTAGCTGTTTCAATGTTTGTGCACTGTCTTATCCTTCTCACTGCATAAGCCGCCGAGCTAAGTTTTTTGGCCCTGAGTTCAATGTGTTTATCCCACTTTAACTTACAGTCAACGGTAACGCCTAAGAATTTGACACTGTGTACCCACTCTAATACTTTGCCATTAACTATTAAAGGTATATCATTATGAGGTGCGTTCGAGAGAGAAAACTTTATACACTTGGTCTTGTCCGTGTTTAAAGCCAGGTTGTTGGTTGTAAACCAGTCAAGCACAAGTGTCATAGTATTACTTACATCGTCATAATTTTGACTATTTCTGTTGACTTTAAATAGTAATGATGTGTCGTCCGCAAATAAAACAACTTCACACAATTGTTGGGCAAGACATGGAAGGTCATTTATGTAAACAAGGAATAGAAAAGGACCGATTATGGAGCCTTGAGGCACGCCCATATATACTGCCGCGCTGCTTGAAGCAGCTCTGTTAACTTCTACTTTCTGAGTTCTGTTGTCCAGGTAAGAAGCTAGTACCTCAAGGGCCGTCCCAGTAACACCATAAAATTTAAGCTTGTTTTTTAGTATATTATGATCCACGCAGTCAAAGGCTTTTGAAAGGTCGCAAAAATACCTATGACATCTTGGCTAGATTCCCACGCTTCATAGATTATTTGAACTAAAGTAGATGTTGCATCAGTAGTGGAACGACCTTTAGTGAAACCGTACTGACGATTATGTAAGATTTCATTTACGTTAAAATAAGAGACTAATTGCGTTAAAATTAATTTTTCAAATATTTTACTTAAAGCGGGTAATATAAAAATAGGTCTGTAATTAGTGGGATCATTTTTTGTACCCTGTTTGAATAAAGGAATAATTTTACTTATTTTCATGAGGTCAGGGAAAACACCCTCGGAAATGCACTTATTGAAAATCACAGTTAGATGAGGAGCAATCAAATCAATAATACTGCTCAGAACTGCGACAGATATACCCCAGAGATCCTCAGTATTTTTCATGTTGAGTGCCTTATACGCAGATAAGAATTCATCCGATGTGATACTTCTAAATCTAAAAATGGACTTAGGATCGGAGGCATTTCTTTTTAATAAGTCATCTGCAGCACTGGGACAAGAGGAGAGGGATCCTGTGATATTCTTAGAAATATTGGCAAAAAAATTATTGAATTCGTTGGCTACTTCGTCGTTAGAAGTTATGGTTTTATCACCAATTTTTAAAGAAATATTAATGTCGCGCGATTTCGATTTGCCTGTCTCGTTATTGATAATAGACCAAGCAGCTTTGATCTTATCATTAGAGTTTTTTATTTTATTAGTCAGATATAAAGATTTTGCAGCAGCACATATCTTTTTAAAAGTTTTTGAATAACATCTA
This sequence comes from Ephestia elutella, assembly GCA_018467065.1. Lineage (NCBI taxonomy): Eukaryota > Metazoa > Arthropoda > Insecta > Lepidoptera > Pyralidae > Ephestia > Ephestia elutella. The sequence goes on along the minus strand of CM031566.1, from coordinate 18,105,993 downwards.
ACATATGATACAAATTCCGGTTTAAAATTATATTGTTTTTGGCCATACAGTTCATATAGCTTATTTCTACTAATATAAATGCCATTTGTGGCCCAATCGCAGAAATTTAGTTTTGTTTTCTTATCAAATGTTTTAAGAGGAAAAGATTTGTTAAATTCTTGTTTCACTGTATTAAAAACCTCATCATAATGGTCATTCGGATTTTTATTTGGGTCTATTTCAGGCAATTTTTTATTTATAGATTCGCGAAAACGCATTTTCCGGTGCTTAGTCAGCGGCCTACAGGTTACAGGAGCGGAGCTAAGGTTAGACTCTTCGTCACGTGTCAGTGACACCTGTTGACCCAGGTGGTCAGACCCCAGACAGGCAAAAAGCTTTTCATCAGAGACCGAGCAATCACAGAAAATGTTATATATACATTTGGCAGAGGTTGGGGTAATTCTAGTGGGTTCAAAGAATGTGTTTTTCAAATTAAATGAATCAAGCAAATTTCTAAATCCATTGCTTTCCGAACATGAAACTAAAATATCAACGTTAAAATCACCGCATAAAATTATATGTTTACTACTAGAACTAACCCGCCTCAGGGCTTCTTCCAAAACATTTAAAAGTATCGCAGAGACTCAATAATAATAATGTAATCTTCAGGGTCGTATATAATTTTTATTAATAAACATAAGACCTAAAACAAATATAAATAACGGTTAGAAAAAGATAATAAACACACTTCACTATAAATTTAGAATCACTTCCAAAAGAACCAATAAAACTTAATAATACATACCCGATAAGGGTCTATGTTGATTTATATAATATTAAATATATTTAAGATATATTATTTATCTTTATAATGTTAGATGATAAGTGATTTACATAAACTGAGTCAAGAATGATATCAAAATGTAGAATCGAATGTGTATGAATACAATTTAAAATTGATGACAGGTGAAATGAGTGTATGTGCCAGCGCACGCATAAATGGATCAAAGAGGATGAACGCGTCGCCGCGTTACAAAAGAGTGTCATAACTAGCTGAAGGCGGTCTATAAGCACAAATAATAATCGACCGAGCGAGCGCAGCGAGCGAAGCGTCTCAGTTTCCACTAGCCGAAAATTCTTTTGTCTGTCCGGATGTTATCGCCTACAGGTCGCATTTCTGAACCAATTCTTATGAAATTTTGTGAGCAGGTTCGTTAATTTTATAGAATTTTTTAGTCGAGCCAGTTTTTCGAAATTTTATAAAATGGCGATAATATATAAAAAAACCTTATATCTCAGCTATTTAAAAAAAAAATCAAAAATGTCATTAGACATTTTTGTTATCCTTATTAAGACGCAACTTTTTTGTATGAACAACATAGTGAAATTTAATAAAACCGCTATAAATCCATATATTAAATTCTTATACGATAGTTCACAAAAAATCAATAGATGGCGCAGCAAAGCTTTTAATACTCGCAAATTCATTTAAGAGTGACTTGATTTATTGATTAAAATGAGATTGTTTGAATTGCGTGTATTTTTTTTTAAACTGAGTGCGTTTGACCTCTATCTTGCCTGATGAGAAGCATAGATGAGATCTAGGGTGGTACACGCAAACTGAAAAAAAAACTCAAGTATTTATTTGGTTAATGGTATTGTATTGTGGATTGCTTTGCTTGGTGGAATTATCTTGAACACTTGAAATAAATCTGATATCAAAAAACTTCATTGTATGATTAGAATCCTATTAAAAAAAGTAATATATACTTACGTATATGTATATAATAGATTCGATTTCAAATTGAACTTTCTTTTTTAAACTTTAATTTTGTTGCGCAAATTACATAAATATACATACCTATAACCAGTAGGTCAAACCATGCATTTCTGACGACTGACGACCTCCGTGGCCTAACGGTCATCACGCCAGACGGCCATACCAGAGGTCCCGGGTTCGATCCCCGGTCGGGTCAAGATGGAAAATAATCTTTTTCAGATTGACGTGGGTTTTGGATATTTGTCTATACATAAATGTATTTGTTATAAAATATAGTATTGTTAAATTAGCATCCCGTAAAGTCTTAAACTTACTCAATCTGTGTGATTTGTCCGTATATATTTATTAATATTATTTCGAGGCGGAAAAGGCAGGTCTCAGTCAATTTTTTTGTGGTATTGACCAACCACAAGAACTTTTTACTTTCTTTCCAGCATTGGTAGGTTGGTTTCAAAACTCTTCTAAGCCAGGGACACGGTAAAATATCGGTTATTTCGTGGAAGGGCTCGCGAGGTCTACTGTTCTCACAGAACCACTAGTATATTTGTCCAACTCCACACAAGAAAGTTCTATTGTACATTCAAGAGACAGCCTTACTATGTCTTTTCTCTCTTTGCATTTATAATCTCTGTTTATTAATATTAAGGACCCACCGTGGTCAGAATTTTGTCTTAGAAATGCACTTGCTAATGTATATTTATCCGGAAAGTTTAGTTTAATTTCATGTTTAAAGAAGTGTTCTGTGACACAAAAAATGTCAACATTATTATGTTCCAATGTATAGAGCATGGAAGTAGTAAGTACTTTGTACTTATTACTTCCATGGTATAGAGCAAAAAGCCCGCGACTGCATGCCCTTCCTTATTTTTTTAAAACTCAAGATTTTCTGTGTATGTCCCCAACATAGAAATAGCGATTAGCGACTATAAAAGTTGGATCATAATTACTTAGGCAGATAATTTGTAGCAATAGCATATAGAGTGTTAGCTCAATTTCCTCAAAGTAAAGTTTTTTAAAGATTTTATTTCGAATAATATTAAAAATCACGCCATCCATTACCAGGCAATTGGTGCAGATATAAACCCTTGCCAGGCATTGTAACTTTACTATATTATAGTTATATTTTTATTACAAAATCTGAATTTTATATTACTTTGGGAGGCCCTAAGGGTGCTTTTAATACCTATAAAAATCATCCTTGCTAGCCATATTACCTGCATAAGCAACTAAGATCCAAACTTCATACCTAGTCGCTAATATTTTTTACCCGTATGTCCACGCAGAGAAACATTCAGCATTTTTATAATAATGATGGTTTGGTCGTCGCGGGCTTTCAGTCTATTTATGTGCCAAAAATAATAGACAATTTGACATGTTCTGTCTGACATTTCAAATCAAATTGACACAAAAAAGTTTCGAATTCTTAATTCTTTATGATGGAAGATCGGATATAAAAATAAAAACAGGAATAAAAACAGGAATAAAAACACCAGGATAAGCTGAAAGGTGACACTCAAGTCATATTTATTTTTCTACAATAAATCATCGACACAGTTGACATGTTAATACCTTCATGCTCTAATACTCCTCCTTAACATGGCAACCCTGAATGAACTACTGGTCCTCTGACCCAAAAAAAAAAAAAAAACTTACTGGCCCTCTGGCCAATCACTGACCCAACATAGAACCATAGCATCCATCACTTACGCACATAATATATACATCCCTATAAACACACACTCTGACACATTACTTCACATTCAAAGCATTTACACAAAATTCAAACTTTCCTCGAGACAAGGGTTTGGTCATTACATCAGCCACCATATGACTGGTCTCCAGATATCGGAGCACAAGGACCTTCTCTTGCAACTGCGACTGAATAAAGTGTAATTTTACGTCAATGTGTTTAGTGCGTTTTGTCGTGTATAAAAAATAAAAAAAATAAAAAGAGTGTTGTTGGTTGCTGTGTGCGCAGGGGTCTCCAACTATTTGAAGTGAAGACGGGCAATATCCCTGCGCAGTGTCTCTGGTGATGGGAGGACACTCCAGGAAGCGCCAATTCATACGGCCGGGCAGGCACGTGGATATCAACAGCTCATCCTCCTGACAACTTCGTGGCGGCAAATATCCCCTGTGTCCTTGCGCGTATCGCGGATTTTAAAGCTAAAGGTTAAACTATATACCCATGGCGGGGACCCGGGGGCGGCGAAAGCGAAAAAACCCCAAAAAAATTAATAATTGCTCAAGACATGTTACATGTCGTCGTGGCCACCCAGGAAGAGAAAGATCCCTCCACTTGATTTGACATTCCGCCTCGTCGCGTTCCATTTCGCCCAATTCGGACGCACGTCAAACCAACTTTTAAACATTCTTTAAAAGAACTAATGTTTAAATAAGGTATTTATTCGTTGAATATTATAACAATCTAAGTCGACGATATTAAAGGAGAATAATTAAAATTCTACAACAATCCAGCCATGATTTCTTATTTGTTTATGATAAGAAAGGTTGGTTAGGAACTGATACGGAACGTGTGTCACCAGCTGTCAATGTCAGACGTCCAACTCTGCAGATTTTGTTGACAGTCTAATTTAATCATGGGAATGTTTTGTTATGAATGTTTAATTTTCGATATAATTCCGTAAGTACACAAAATCGCGTCGAGTTATTGCTACCAATGGTTTCGGCGTGACTCAGAGAACGTTTTGATGTGCGGGTCTCCCTGTCTTCCTATCAAGTATTGTAAAAACAACATATGAAATTTGTGTACCGGTGTTTCACTTTCCAATTCAATTTGTCTGGAAACTAATGGATTTGAATGCCTGCTATTGTGATGCGTCGAGAGCCTATCATGCAGGTAATACGCCACAGGAATAATATCCCAATATATCAACTATTTCACCCAAAATATGATATGCAAGGTTAACCAGTTAGAAGTTCAAAATAATTCTGTAGTTATCACTACAGTTTATGAAAAACACCAGATGGGCTTTCTGCTATGGCCATCGCAGACTGACTATCACAAAACATAGTTATAGTTTGCAATGTGTTAGTCAATTCACTCACCAGTCTTCTTTGAAAAAACAGCTTCTCTTGCTGCATTCGATAAGCTAATATATTCCGCTTCTGCACTAGAAAGTGCCACAACCGTCTGTTTTTTGCTTTCCCAGTGTATGATTGATGATGTGCCATACTTGAAAATAAAACCAGAGTATGATCTCCGATCAGTCTGATCGCCTCCGTGATCAGCATCGACATAGGCCACAAGCTTGTCCCCATTCTTCTTAAAATGTAGACCTAAATACTTAGTGCCTTTTAAGTACCGCACCACTCTTTTAGCCGCTTGCCAATGTTCTTCACTATAACAGCAGTTAAATTGACTGAGATAGCTAGTGGCAAAGGCAATATCGGGCCTCGTACAAACTGCCAGATACATCAGTGCACCAATTAACTCCTGATATTTTAAATTTGAAGGAGGTTCGTAATTAGGTGTATCTGGTTTGGTCAACCTCTGACCAGGTACCAAAGGTGTGGCCACAGGTTTACAGTCTACCATGTTGAAACGAGAAAGTATTTTTCAACATACCCTTCTTGGTTTAAGCTAATGCCATCTTTTGACTGTCTAATCTTCATTCCTAAAAATAAATCCGCCTTCCCGAAATCTCTCATTTCAAAAGTTTCCATGAGCTCCTTTTTGAGACAACTCATCTCCGTTTTATTGTTCCAAAAAATTAGTATGTCGTCTACATAGACCGCTAAAATTATTAGCCTGTGTTGACTACTTCTTACGTATACGCAAGGCTCACTCTCTAGAGCTTTGAATCGTAAACTTTTCAACACTGTATCTAATTTTTTATTCCATTCCTTTGGCGCTTGTTTGAGGCCATATAAAGATTTTTTGAGTTGACATACGTAATGCTCTTTCCCTTTCTCTTCGAAATCTTTTGGCTGTCTCATAAACACCGTTTCTGACAGATTTCCATTTAAGAAAGCGGTTTTAACATCTAATTGATCAATACTTAGACCCTTTTCTGCAGCTATAGCTAATAATAGACGCAGAGATGAGTGTCTCACCACCGGCGAATAAGTATCGTTAAAATCAATCCCAGCTCTCTGCTTGAATCCCCGAGCAACAAGCCGTGCTTTATATCTCTTGTTATTATTCCCCTCTGTTTTGATTTTAAGTATCCACTTCGAATCAATAACATTTTGACAGCTTGTTGGCTCCACGAGAACCCAAGTCTCATTTTTCTTTAAAGCATCCAGCTCCTCCTGAATTGCCTTACTCCATTTGTCTCGATCACTTCCAGAAAGAGCTTCTTTTATAGATGAAGGCTCTCCTTCGTCTAAATCCAATACTGTTTGATATAATTCATAGTCAGGGTACTCTTTTGCCTTTCGATCTCGTAAAGGATACCTTCTAGTTGCTATCCCCTCTGTAGCTCTATTATCCTCTGATAATGGTGCTTCTCCAGTAGCTTCTAATGTACCAAGCCTGTTTTCCAACAGTGAAACCTCTTCAGAAACTGGTGAGACACTAGTATGGTTCTGTAACCCTTGAGTACTAATCTGACTATCTCTATGATTATGTTCTGATCCTTGCGATTCCGACAAACAGTCTATAAAGACGTCATCTCCTCTTTGATTTAACTCCTCCGGTTCAGGATGTCTCCACTCTTCTATTGGATCAAGTTGGACTACCACTTCTTGGTTAATTTGATTATTTCCTGTCTCTTGACAATCTCTAGTCAATACAGTAGACAAAACTTCGTTTTCGAAAAATACGACATCTCTTGCTTTGTAAATCAGTAGAGAATTTTGATCTAAAAGCCTGAAACCTTTAGTGTTTTCACAATATCCTACAAAAATGAGAGACTTGCTTTTATTATCAAACTTTTCTCCTCTTTTGCTTTGGAACATGCATAAAAGCCCTGCATCCGAAAACTTTTAAATCAACAAGACTTACTTTTCTACCTGTCCAAGCCTCTTCCGGCGTGACATCCTTCAAAGCTTTTGTCGGTGACCTATTTTTCAAGAAAAACTGCTGTACTGACAGCTTCTGCCCACAGACGTTTCCTAAGACCTTCATCTCCAATCTGCTGAAGCATGCACAGTGCCTTTTCATTGATTGTTCGATTTGCACGTTCAGCTACCCCATTCTGTTCCAGGGGTATAATCCACAGTTAATTGATGAACAATCCCATGTTGAACAGTAAATTGAGACATTGACCGATTAACGTATTCTCTTCCGTTATCAGTTCTTAACGTTTTGATCTTAGCGCCTGTTTGTTTTTCTACAAGCGTTTTAAATTCAACGAATTTATTAAACGCTTCGCTCTTTGTTTCAGGAAATAAACAAACGTTTTCCTTGACTTATCATCAATAAAAGTCAAGAAATATTTGTACCCACTTATTGATTCATCAAAAGGGCCACAAATATCCGAATGAACTAATTCTAGTAAATCCTTAGCTCTGACAGTCTTATGTTTAGGAAAAGGCTTTCTCGTCTGCTTACCCTTAAGACACGATTCGCACTCTAGCTTATCAACAGAGTTAGGAAAAACTTACCCCTGTAGCCATTCTATCTTTAAGCAACCTCAAATTTCGTACTCCTAAATGCGCCATCCTCCGATGCCATAGCAGTAACTGCTGCTGCTCATCCGTCGACGTTGCAAGAGCTGATCCCTGCGAACATCTCATTTTTAATTTATACACACCTCTTTCAAGCACGCCTTTCACAACCGGCTTCCCATTCACCTTACATTGTTCTTCGCGATAGACCTCACAGCCTGTGTATTTAAACATGACAATAAATCCCGACTTGACAATCTCACTGACACTCAATAAATTGTTTGATAAATTAGGTACATACATTACATTTCTTACCTCCACATCAAACATCTCGCTAGATACCGACCCAATCGCTTCTCCATACAACTTTTCATTATTGGCACATACAATCTCCTTTTTCTCAATCTCTCTCATGTTCCTCAACCATTCCTTCTTGTTGGACATATGATTGGAGGCTCCAGAGTCAATAATCCATTCAGTTTGAGTTACCAAAGAAGTTGCCATAGCAACCGATGCCTTCTTAGGATTGTTTGGACATTCTCTCGCTTTGTGAGGTCCATCACATATAAAACATCGTATCTTTGTGTTACTCTTGTTACTCTTGGATTTCTTTTTCTTGATGAAAAGAGCTTTAGAAGATGATTCTCCCGCTGTACCTGTTCCAGCATATGTGTCCTCCATTTGGAGTAGCTTTGTTTTCACATAGTCAGTAGTGAGTGTTCTCTCATGATTTTCAATTGCCAGTCTCATAGGGCTAAAACTCTCTGTTAAACCTTGTAGCATGAGAGCAGCTAACAACTCATCATCCACTTCTTTCCCTATATCTCGCAGCTGTTGCGCTGTCGTCATTACCTCAGTCACGTAATCTCGGACGCTCCTGAAATTCTCCAACTTCAAGGATACTAATTTAGAAAGCAGCCTGCATCTATTGTTTAAGCCTTTATCTTCAAAAGCTACCTGTAGAGCTTCCCAAGCTTCTTTTGCTGTTTTACAATTTCTGACGTGCACAAGACAATGAGGCTTTACTGTGAGGCAAATCCTAGCTCTTGCTTTCTGATCACGTCTATGTCCAACTGGATCTGTGGTATGTGGTGTATTGACAACGCATTCCCATAGGTCATCGTGAATTAATAATAACTCCATCAAAAATTTCCAGGTACTATAGTTCGAAGTACCATCTAATCTTTCGATACTATTTAATCCAAAGGTGCTCTCAGATTTGGGTGCTTGAGCACTATCTCCAGTGCATGTGTTTGTATCCATGGTATCTTTATGTCGTGTTTTATCCTTATTTGTTTAAAAAGAATATTGCGACTTACGAGTTTTCTTTTTATCCGTTGATAAAGCCCATAACCCTGATGGAAGATCGGATATAAAAATAAAAACAGGAATAAAAACAGGAATAAAAACACCAGGATAAGCTGAAAGGTGACACTCAAGTCATATTTATTTTTCTACAATAAATCATCGACACAGTTGACATGTTAATACCTTCATGCTCTAATACTTTATTTTCGGCCAGAAGAAAATTTTAAGTTTTTATTAAAGAAAATAAGTGTAGAAGCACTAAAAATGATAAAATAAAACTTTTTTTTTCCAAAAAATGAACCGACTATCATCATAAAACTTAAAATCATGACATAACAATAAAGAAAAATGTATTGGCATGCTACCTGAATGAGGTGAAGTCGGTGCCGAAAAAATTAAATATCTAAATTTACATTTGAATCGTGTATACATATATATAAAATGCCTAATATCATGTATACATATATATAAACAATTACATAAAACCCTTACTCCGGCACTTGGCACCGACTTTTATGATGGAAGTCGGTTCATTTTTTGGAAAAAAAAAGTTTTATAATTATTACAGTTTATAATGTAGTCACAATTGATAATTTAAAATAGTATAATTCTAATAGTCAAAAGTTAGGTAGTCCTCGATTCCATCATATAGTGAAATGTCCGATTTGGATTTTATTTGGGAATGTCAATATCCTTATCGTTAAAAAACTCGTCCAATGAATAATATATTTTGTCTTTCAGTATAAGTTTCAATTTTCTAAGAAATATAGTGTCTTTTTTTTCATTCCGTAGGTGGTCGGGTAAAGAGTTATAAATTTTTATAGTCATCACTATGTATGACTATAAAAATTTATTTGCCGGACTTAAAAAGACCTAAGTTGGAGATGGGCAGCATATTCAAGTCTTTAAAATGCGGTTTGCAAGTATCGGTCATTTTAATATTTTTTATAATTCTAATTCCTTTTTTGCTGTAAAATAAATAGTCTGTCTGCATCAGTACTATTACCCTAGAGTATAACCCCGTACATTAGCCAGGAGAAAGCATAAGCATAGTAGGCCGTTATAGCGTTTTTTTCATTGGTGTTTTTTTTAATTTCGCGCAGTGCGTATGTGAATTTTGATAACTTAACTGCTATTTTGTCTATCCATTCATCTTGAGGTTCTCAAGCCCTTTCAGTTTGCGACGTCTTGTAAAAGGAACAATGATGGTTTTACTCGGGTTTATGTTCAAGTGGTTCGCGGTACACCACTCTTGAACTTCCCGCAGGGCCTTATTCATTATCCCTTTTACCGTATCAGGAACTTTCCCATTAACCAGGATGACAATGTCATCCGCATATCCAACTGCTATGGTCGGACCTCTGTTCAGAGATGCTATCAGGGAATTTATAACTAAACTCCACAGGGTCGGCGAAAGCACCCCCCCCTGTGGGCACCCTTTCGTTGTTATTGCTGACAGCTTTTCTCCCATGTGCTCAGATGTTATTATTCTGCCTTTGAGCATATTCTCCATCCATCTGCAGAGTGTATCTGGAATGCCGTGTTCCATTACCTACACCGTACAGTACCTCTTTATTCTCTAGCGCCTTTTCAGCCTGACTTACCACATAATGAAGAGCAGTCTCCGTGGATTTGCCAGGCTGGTAGGCACATTGTATTTTATGAAGTGGATACTTTTTAAGCGGACCGTCTCTAATATATTTGTCCACCATCTTCTCCAGTGACTTTAGTAAGAATGACTGAAGACTTATTGGCCTGTATGACGTAGCCTCTTCGTACATACGAAATACGCTTTTACTGGTTTTGGAATAAACGTAACTTTTACTAAATTCCATGCTCTGGGTATATGCCCAAATGCTATGCAGGCCCTGAATAGCCTACATAGATGTGGACCGAGTATGGAAATTCCTTGTTGCAAGAATATAGGGTAGATGCCGTCTGGGCCGGGCGCCTTGAAGGGTTGCAAGGTTCCTACTGCCCATCTTAGTTTATGGTCATCCACCACTTTCTTCGCCACTTCCCAGTCCCGTTTGAAGTTCTAGCCTCCCAGAACCAGAACCGGCTAACAAGACGCGTGAGTATCCGTATCAAAATCATTATGACAATCTATATATATTCATTCATATTATGCTTACTATTACAAAAAGTATCCCGGCAGCGGCGCCGGTGGTGCCTAGCCCGGTGGCATGACCGAGCCCGGCGGCATGACCGCGCCCGGCGGCATGACCGCGCCCGGCGGCAGGACTGCGCCCGGCGGCAGGGTCTGTCCTGGCGGCAGGGCCTGACCCGGTGGCAGGGTCTGTCCCGGCGGCAGGGCCTGACCCGGTGGCAGGGTCTGTCCCGGCGGCAGGGCCATTCCTGGCGGCAGGGCCATTCCCGGCGGCAAGACCATTCCCGGCGGCAGGACCATTCCCGGCGGCATGCCGGCACCCGACCTGAAAATAAATTATTTCCATTTAAATAGGCTTAAAAATAGCAATTTTAATCGTCATAATCCTAATCCTAACTAATATTATATATGCGAAAGTGAGTTTGTTTGTTTATTTATTTTTTTGTTACCTTTCACGCTTTACCTACGGAAGCAATCGTCCTGAAATTTCACACACACACATAGTTAGAAGTACTGAGAAGGACATAGTCTTTACATCCCGGGAAATAGCACTGGTCCCGTGGGAATTTCACGCGGGAGAAGCCGCGGGCAAAAGCTAGTACTTAATAAACAAAAAATTTGATACATAGGTGTAGTAAGCCGCCGTAGAACATACTTCGCTGACTCAGTGACCCCAAAGCGGATCTTGGCCTCGGTATTCAAAACAAAAACTTATTTATAAACTTTTAGAGCTCCATAGTCTTCTGTTCTGCGCAATATCTCGAAAGTTGACCGCTCTCAGCGCACGCAGATCAGCCTCCACAGCGTCACTCCAGCGATATCTGGAGTGCCTGATTGGGCGCCTACCTGACACCTGTCCCAGGCAGGCTGGTTTGACGTCACGATCCTCCTTTATTCATAGGCCAAGCTAACATAGTCTCTGTGGCTTCCTCACACCTAGTATGATCGGCTCTTTTACCAGCTCCTCTATTTCGGATTTCTTCCGGACTCTCCAATTTCCTTCTGATTTCTCAATAATGCGGAGGGTTTTTCGGAAGATTTTACACTCCGCTACTAAAAGTTGATTCTCTTCTTTGAGTGTGAGCGACCAAGCCTCAAATTCATATGACAATATTGGCCTTACTATAACTGTCTTGTAAATAAGCAGCTTTGTATATCTACTTAGAAGCTTGGACGTCAGAACTTTGTGTGGAGCTTTACCTTAAGGCGTTTTGGATGTGGGTTTACCTCCTCTTCATGTCTATTCGTATCCGTAAAGTTACATCCAAGATAAATAAATGTGTAATAAATGGAGAAATAAAATAGATTGCCCAAAAGTAAGTTCGAGACTTGTGTGTTATGGGATACTAACTCTACGATACCAAATACTATATTTTATAAGAAATACATAAGATAAACATTATATTCCTTTCAAACACTTGGTTGACTGGAAGAAATCCCTTTTTGGGATAAGTCCGCCATTGTACGCGCCTCTTTTTTTGTTTCACTATGTTTTGTATTTTTCTTGTGTATATGTGCAATAAAGAGTTAAGTTTACAAACAAACACCCAAGACCCAGGCCGAAAAAGATAAATTTCCTTCACGCCATAATTTTTCGAACTCAAATTCCCGAGTATGTCATCGGGACTCTTCGGATGCGCTCGGAGAATCTTCTGTCTCTCTTCTTCGTTGTGCACGCAAAAGAGATTAAGGATTGTAAGAAGAATTAGAAACGCTGCGGGAAATTTAAAATAAGCGGCGCGAACATGACCCGACCGGGGATTGAACCCAGGACCTCCGGTGTGACAATCCGTCGTGATGACCGAGAATAATATATATCTTGTTTCAAAATAATGTGTAAAGAATGGGTCAACGATGTAAAGAATATTGATGGAAGAACTGGATTGCGGATGGCCCAGGATAGAGAGAGTTGGCGTAGACAAAAGGAGGCTTATACCCAGCAGTGGGTCTTGAAAGGCTGACAATGATGATGATGAATTTTTTACATTGACATTTAATTGTTAAACATGTACGTGTATTGTGATCTTCAAGTGACGGAAAGTATTTATTTTTCTAAAATGTTCAAACTGTTGACGGCGTCGTGGGCCGGGTCGTAAGGTTTCCTCTATTATGGTTGAGCTTTGCGATGGCTGACCCTCGCGTCAACTCGTGAACGGGTGTTGCCAAGGGGATCCTGCTTCGATCCTGATTCGAATTTTATTTTAATTTTTTGTTCTTAACCAATTTATTGTGGTTACTTGATCACAAACATAACATGTTTTATTATATACTAGCTTTTGCCCGCGGCTTCGCCCGCGTGAATTTCCCACGGGAACAGTGCTTTTTCCCGGGATAAAAAGTAGCCTATGTGCTATTCCAGGTCATTATCTACCTCTGTACCAAATTTCATCGAAATCCGTCCAGTAGATTTTGCGTGATTGAGTAACAAACATCCTCACAAACTCACAAACTCACAAATTCACAAACTCACAAACTCACAAACTCACAAACTCACATCCAAACTTTCGCATTTATAATATTATATTATAATATTATATATTTTTTCTTATATTTTATTTTATTTTTGACTGTACACCATCTAGTGTATGTATAAAGTTAATGAATAGCCTCTCTGGCATGCTAGGCGACCAAGACTGTTTCATGAGTTTCTTTCGGCATTTCTTCTCAGCAGTGGTCGTTCCGAAATGCTAGTAGTTTGTAGCTTTGAGACATAATATATTATGATTATAAATAATTAGTTATCGACGTGAAAAAGAGCCTTCTTTGAAGTCCAAGTTTCAATAAAAAAAATTGACTTTGACTTTACAAAATATATTACAGAACCATCATCTATTACATAATCTGTAATAATAACTTATTCTGTGAGTGATTCTATTTCACCAACTCTATTGGGGGTGCATTGTGACCATTTCTAAATCAATTTATTTTAAGGGGCAGAAAGCCAACTATTTGCTTGAACTTTGAATCCATACTTACGACATATCTTTCGAATGTGATATTAACTCTCGCCGTAACTTCTGCTCCACAGTATGCAGGCGGAACAGGTGCTCGCACATGTACTGCACGTCCACGTTCCTCATCAGAATCATTTCGTAGTACACGATGAAGAAGAAAACACTGGCAAATTAAAGGTGAGGGTTCAACACAAAATCGCAAATAAAAAAAAGGCTCTTCAGTCTATTGAACCCACTCAGCATTAGTTGACCTAAAGATATTTTGAATTGGTCTATTGATCCCGTTATCTTTTTTTTCCAATTTGTACAGTCGAAAACATAAATAACTCGAAAAGAATAGTAGATTGCTTTACTAGGGTTGGATGATATCTATATCATACGAGGTATTTAGACTCGGCTAAACTCCGAGTACACTTTACTTTTAATTTCGAATATAAGGAAAGTAAACAAAAAACACTATAAAATAGTCTATTGACAATAAAACCGAGATTTTGGATTTCGATACAGCTTATGAAATAAATATCCGTACCTAGTCTTTTTTAAATTTTGAACATGGAATCACTAGGCGTCACCGCTATCCCATATAATAAACATGTGTCTCAGTGAAGGTTCCTTTCCTGAAGCACTAAAAATTTCTATAATTAAACCTCTGCATAAAAAAGGTGATCCGCATGAAGTTAAAAATTATAGGCCAATTGCATTAATTCCATTATTCTCTAAAATAATAGAAAAAGTTATTTATAATGAAATATATGACTTCTTCGAAAAATACAATATTATTCGCAGAACAGCATGGCTTTCGTACGAAGCTTAGTACAAATGTTGCAATTTATAAATTACTTAAGTTGGTCACGGATTCCGTGGACAACAAACAACATATATGTGCAATTCTGATGGATATGTCGAGGGCGTTTGACTATGTGGATCACAGACTATTGTTACATTAACTTTATGCTTATGGTATCAGGGGGGTTGCTTTAAAACTAATAAAGTCATATTTAAGTAATAGGGAACATAAGACTGTAGTTAAAAGATTAAATACCAAAGATAAGTTAGAAGAAGAATATTATTCTCAGTCGAGACTAGTTGAATATGGTGTTCCACAAGGGAGTATTTTAGGACCCCTTCTATTTATTGCGTATATAAATGATTTACCAAAATGTATCAGTCACCCAATGACACTTTATGCGGACGATAGCACAGTCTTGATTAAATGTACTAATAAACTGACACATGAAAAAGAGATAAATGATACTATTGCTAAAATTATTGACTGGTTGCAAATAAATAATTTAAACATCAATATTACTAAAACAAAAATAATACATTTCCGACAATACACACAAACACCAAATGTTGTTGCAAAATATAAGGAAGATATAATTGAATCTGTGCCCACATCTAAATTTCTGGGTATACAACCCACTCTGAAGAGCTATGTAAAAGTTTTGCATACGCAATCAAACACCTCCGAAAAGTGTCAAGTGTTAGCACTGGCAGCCTATAACGGATTTGTTTCCTCGATCCTAAGACACGGTCTAATTTTCTGGGGTAACTCCGTGAATAAAGATATATTACTTAAGGCGCAAAAACGGTGTGTGAGAGCAATCTTTAACTTGAAAAGTACCGATAGCTGTGAACAATATTTCAGAAAATTTCGTATACTAACACTACCATCCTTGTATGTATTAGAGGCTGCTAGTTTTGTAAAGTCAAATCACTCCCAATTTGTGACGCTATCGTCAATAAATAAAACAAAAAGAAATCTAAGACATGATCACCGACTTTATGTACCAATTTCTAGCACATCTATGAAGCAAAATAGTTTTATCTGTATGGCTCCTAAACTATTTAATAAATTGCCGCGAGAATTAAAAAAAGAAAATCTAAAACCCTTCAGAAAACGCTTGACTTCTCTCCTAATAGAAAAATCTTATTATAATATAGATACATAATTTTGTAGAAGATAAATTCATTTAAATTTTTTTTTTTTTGACATTGATATTTTATGACAATGAAATGTACAATTTTATGACAACAATAATGTTATGTCCAATTTAATGAATCAATGAATTAATTATCAATATTTTTAAGTTAAATTTTTGTAAGTCTTAAAAGACAGAGCATAGTGATACCTACTATGAAACTCCATCTGTATTTTTATGTCTCACAAATAAATGTTCTTTATTCTTTATTCTAGGCGGCCTGGAGCGAGCCATCGCTGCCGCTTCTACGTTCTAGGATTTTTTTGAAATTCTCAATGGCTGATTAGACAATCACAATGTCCATGTATTTTCTTCTTTTTAAAAATATCATAATTAAGTATATAAATATACTAATATTTTTAATTTATATAAGTAACTAGCTTTTGCCCGCGGCTTCGCCCGTGTGAATTTCCCACGGGAACAGTGCTTTTTCCCGGGATAAAAAGTAGCCTATGTGCTATTCCAGGTCATTATCTACCTCTGTACCAAATTTCATCGAAATCCGTCCAGTAGATTTTGCGTGATTGAGTAACAAACATCCTCACAAACTCAAAAACTCACAAATTCACAAACTCACAAACTCACATCCAAACTTTCGCATTTATAATATTAGTATGGATTAAGAAAAATATGGATAAAAACGAAGAAAATACAGCGGTTAGTCTAAATACAGCAATTTTTTTTATAAAGAATGATTTTTTTCAATGGTAATGGTATTGGCTTCATTAATGAATGAACTCCTTCTTCAAAAGGCCAAAATAGCGAAAGTGGACATGGTCGCATCTTAATGGCGTTACAAAAAATGAGATTGACTTCATCTTGTCGACGAAGAGGCACATATTCAATGATGTCTCTGTGATCAATGCCGTAAAAACAGGAAGCGATCACCGATTGGTAAGAGGCACATTGAATCTTAGAATAAAACTCGAAAGGTGTCGACTGATGAAGTCTACGCTCCGACCAGCGCCTATCCAGCTCCAAAACCCCGAGATTTTTCAGCTCGAGTTGCAGAATCGCTTTGAATGCCTGGGAGACTGCGAAAATCTGGACGATTATAATGACAGGTTTGTGCAAATTGTCCAAACAGCTGGGTCTAAAGCCTTTAAAACCCGCGTTCAAAAGGAATCAAAAAGATCTCGGCCCTCACCAACAAACTCATGGAAGAAAGACGAAACTTGGTTCTGCAGTTCTCTGACGATGCTGCTCAGTATCGACGTCTAAACAGACAGATCTCCAAGTCCCTAACTCGCGATTTACGCCAATTCAATACTGACCGTATTGAAGAGGCGATTAAGCGAAATAAGGGCTCAAAAGTGTTTACAAGGGATCTGTCTGTTGGTCAAAGCCAACTGACCAAGCTGAAGACTGAGGATGGCAGAATCATTTCGTCGAAGCCAGAGCTGTTGGAAGAGGTTGAGAAGTTCTACGGACAATTATACACCAGCGTACGCGCACCTGTCAGTAATCTGGCCAAAGATCCAAGAGCCAGATTGACCCGACACTACACCGAAGATATCCCGGACGTCAGCCTATACGAGATTAGAATGGCTCTCAAACAGTTAAAAAACAATAAGGCACCGGGTGATGATGGAATCACGGCTGAACTTCTGAAAGCAGGTGAAACGCCAGTATTAAAAGCTTTTCAGAAGCTATTTGATTCCGTCATACTCAAGGGACAAACGCCTACGGCATGGCACAGAAGTGTGGTGGTACTTTTCTTCAAAAAAGGCGACAAAACCTTATTGAAGAATTATAGGCCTATCTCACTTCTGAGCCATGTCTACAAACTGTTTTCGAGAGTCATTACGAATCGTCTCGCTCGCAGGTTTGACGACTTCCAGCCTCCCGAACAAGCCGGTTTCCGAAAAGGCTTTAGTACCGTAGACCACTTACATACGCTGCGGCAGATCATACAGAAGACTGGGGAGTATAATCAGCCATTATGCTTGGCGTTTGTGGACTACGAGAAAGCCTTCGATTCGATCGAGACCTGGGCTGTGCTACAGTCTCTCCAACGGTGCCAAATTGACTATCGATATATCGAAGCGCTGAAGTGCTTGTACGAAAACGCCACCATACCTGGGACAAACAGTTCAGTTAGGTAAGTCCAACTTTGAGAAAGAGGTCAACCGTCGAATCCAACTCGGCTGGGCAGCGTTCGGGAAGCTTCGCGATATCTTCTCGTCCAAAATACCGCAGTGTCTCAAGACTAAGGTCTTTGACCTGTGTGTGTTTCCAGTAATGACATACGGAACAGAGACGTGGTCGCTTACTATGGGCCTCATAAGAAGGCTCAAGGTCACCCAAAGGGCGATGGAGCGCGCTATGCTCGGAGTTTCCCTGCGTGATCGAATCAGAAATGAGGAAATCCGTAGGAGAACTAAAGTAACCGACATAGCCCGCAGGATCGCAAAACTTAAGTGGCAGTGGGCGGGGCATAGAGCTCGTATAGCAGATAGACGTTGGGGCAGAAAAGTTCTCGAATGGCGACCACGAACCGGAAAACGTAGTGTTGGCAGGCCTCCCACTCGGTGGACCGACGACCTGGTGCAGGACCGGTCGTTATGGAAATCCTTGGGGGAGGCCTTTTTCCAGCAGTGGACGTCTTTCGGCTGAGAAAGAATGGTATTGGCTAATACATGTAGTATCCAAAGACATAGAAAAAAAAGAAATGTTTTTCATCGAAGTTCTTCAGAGTTTTTTCAAACTCGGTATTTTTTCTGTGTAGAACCTAGAACTTAGCCAATAGACATAGAAAAAAATAATAAGTCCATAGATTTTTTTTTCTAAATTTATGACAGTAGCCGATTCCTAAAGGAATTCATCATGTTCTATTTTTAAAATCCATTCCCTCCCTAGGGTACAAATGAATTTGTATGAAACATTCTCTCCCGCGTGAGGGAAGAAGCATATTCAACCCGATACTTGGATCAAATATACACTTCTTTCCGAGTATGAGAAATGAAAAATTATTTTAATACACATGCCGTAAAAGAGTAAAGAGTATTTCTGTGGAGTATTTCTTTTTTTTTCCGTGGCAATTTCCCACGGAAATTAGGGAATATGGAAATTTTTTTTTTTTAAGAATAAACGTAAAGATTAGTAAAATTAAATAAACAATTAAACAAAATCCACGGGAACCACGGAAATTAGGTTTACAAAATTGAGAATATGTGGTTTTCCTACAATTAATAAAAAAACATCAAGGTTGTAACGTACCTACCCACATCGGGCCGGCACGTCACAGGCACACAGCTGCAGACGCACGCAACGCACACAGCGACAGGCGAGCCGCCCCCCCGACCGCCGGCCGACACCAGTTCTAACCGGTCGCAGCCGACGCGACGCGGCCCTATATAAACCGAGCCGGCCATAGCAACTTCAGCACTCATTCCCAAGTGCTCGCTGCGCAAGCAGTTCTCCCTCTCCCAGTGGCCCATGGTCGGTGTGATTACCCTCGCATTCGATAGTGGGTCATTTAACCCCTACGTCCCGCTAACATATTTCCTCCCCTTGGAATTGGGGGTTGTGGCGTGTGGTCGGCGTGGTTCTCCCGCGTTCGATAGCAGGTCGCTCCACCCTCTTTCATCCCCTATTGAACACCCTGGTCGGCGTGGTTCTCCCGCGTTCGATAGGGGTGGTTCCCTCCCTGGAATTCGGGAGTCGTGGTTTGTGGTCGGTGTGATTGCCCTCGCATTCGATAGCAGGCCACTTCACCCCCAATTCATCCCGCTAACACTACCCCGTAGGAATCCCGATTATTAACCCTTTGATCAATACGATCCCAGTAAGGGACTCGTTCCCCGTCCCGTAAGAGGGCACCCGTAGTTGCCCATATAGCGCCGCTTCACGGCAGCTCGCGCGCGCCTAAAATCCCGAACCCGTGGGTCCGTTCCGTACCCTTAATTCTATCCCACGCGTGTTCACTCCGTTCCGGCACCCCGTGTGGTGTTACCGCTATCCTCCTGCAGGATAACCAAACGTCAGCGCGACTTTCGCGCCACGTTTCCGTTTTGCACCTCTATAGGTGCATCCCGTTTACCAGGGCCCGCGCAGCCTGTCGCTGGGGGCGTTCGGGCCATACCGCTAAAACCCGGGGTAGTTGAATTAGTGCTTGTAATTCATATGTTAGCTCATAAGGTGTCCTAGCATAAGTAGCTATAAGGAAACATTGTATTAGATTGTAATAAATAACTAATTGTTAAACCCTATCCGTGTTTGATATTTATCCTCCCACTAGAATCACCCTTAGGCTCGATCAAACCCTGTCATACCCTTCAGGTAACAGGGATTTTATGCTGAAGACAGTGGTCGGAGTTCGACTCCCCAGCAACCACCTCATCACATTGGCGCCCAACTAAAAACCCACTGTGGGGTAGTTTTTCATAAATAATCCCAAACCGGGTGGGCCCAAGCCTCATCACATTGGCGCCCAACTAAAAAACCCACTGTGGGGTTATTTACATAAATTATCCCAAGCCGGGAGAGCCTGAGGGTAGAAAAAGGGAGTAAATATCATACAAAATATTCCGTTATCCGACATTAAATAAGAATCGTGAACCGTTCCGTAGTCAACTTAGGGTTAGGTAGTAGTTAAATAATCGACATGCCAACGTCCCGGGTGTACAAGTTGAAGAAAGAAGACCTGGTAAAAGAACTGGAAGAGAAGGGGGTGTCCGCAGCCGATAAAACCGTGGAGGAACTCAGAAAAATCCTTACTCAAATAATTAAAGAAGAAGAAGTTAAACAAACGTCCGAAGAAAAATCCGAGGAAGACTGCCCGTTAGAAGAGGACTTTGAGGAGGCAGAAACGACAAAAATGGCGGACACAAAAGAACTCAGAAACATTGAAAAAATATTTTCAAAATGGAACACCACCTTCGACACATCAGGGGATGCGGTGGAGTTTCTGGAAAGAATCGAAGAATTGATTCATACCATTTCAAGGGACAAGAACGAATTGCTACAATTCGTACCTAAACTACTAAAAGGGAAAGCCTTATTATGGCACCGAAATAATAGTCAAAGTTGGAAGTCATGGAAGGACTTCGAAGATGATTTCAAATTATTTTTATTTCCCGAGGAATTATGAAGCCAATTTACTTAGCCGCATAGCAGCAAGAAAACAATGGCCGAATGAAAAATTCACTGATTATCTGACACAAATGCAGACACTCATACGTAGACATGGAAAGATGAGTGAAAAAGAATCTACAGAAATAATATATAATAACATGAATCCGAAATATAAGTTATACGTAAAAAGACACGACTTTACAAAAATTAAGGACTTAATAGCCATGGCGGGTGATTTTGTAAATATATCCTATGAAGAAAATAAAACAAGAAGCTACCCAAGAAGGGATTTTAATAACTATAACAAACCGGATCAAGGCAGAGTGCCAAATAGAGAGAAAAATTCGAACCAGCAAACCAGAAACACGAGTGAGCAGTATAAGTCAAACGAAACACAACAAGGCAGAAAAATACACCCTAGTTTCGATGAAAAAACACACTGCTGGAACTGCGGAAAACCAAACCATAACTCCAAAGAATGCAGAGGACAGAAACAGATCTTTTGCAGTAAATGCGGGAAAATGGGAATTTTAAGCAAAAATTGCTGTAGAAGTTCAAGACAGGAAGCATGCACACTAAATAAACCAGAAAACGATAACAGAACGTATATCAATGTGAAAGTTAATTCCAAGACATATGAAGCGTTAGTAGACACAGGTTCAACGTGTACATATATTAACAAGGAGATATGGGACAACTGTAGAACGACGGAGGAAGCAGTCGACAACCAAGAAAACACGGCAGTGATACTGGCAGATGGTTCAGAAGTGAAAATTAATCGAAGTAAGTTGGTACACTTAGAACTCATGGGATACAAATTGAAACAAACAGTTTTCCTCCTGCCGTCAACTTCAAGTATAATACTAGGCATGGACGTGTTACAGCAATGCGGATACACATGCGTATGGAAAAAAAAGGACCAGGAGTTGGAAACAGAGGAAACGGAGGAACCCAAAGAACTTGAGGCAGCTGAACAAAAAGATGAAGAAACGGAAGAATCCAAAGAATTCCTAACAACCAAACAACAAAAAGAATTAACGAAATTTTTGGAAGAAGAATTCGACAAATGTGAGAAAGCTCCAAAAGGGAACAAAGACACCAAACACGTTATTAAACTAAAACATAAAGAACCGATTAAACAGAAATACTATCCAAGAAATCCCAAGATACAAGAGATCATTAACAAACACGTCGACAAGATGCTCGCAGACGGGGCAATCGAAAGATCAAGCAGCCCGTACAGCTCACCGATCGTATTAGCCAAGAAGGATAACGGCGAATACAGATTCTGCATAGACTTTAGAAAAATCAACGAAATATCAGAAAAGGACGCTTACCCAATACCCCAAATAGATCATACCTTAGAAAAGCTAAGTAAGGCGAGGTACTTCTCAAAATTTGATTTAAAAAATGGATACTGGAACGTACAACTACATGAAAAAAGTAAGGAAATTACAGCTTTCACAGTACCAGGAAAAGGTCTTTTTCATTTCAAAGCCATGCCGTTCGGACTTCACTCAAGTGGAGCAACATTTCAACGCCTCTTAGACAGAATAATTGGACCAGAATTAGAGCCAAACGCATATGTGTACCTGGACGACATTATAGTATGCAGCCCCTCCTATGAACAACATATAAAACACCTAAAGGAAATATTCAAACGCATACGCGAGGCAGGCCTCCAGATTAATAAGGCAAAGTGCGAGTTCTGCAGGCCAGAGGTACAGTACTTAGGACATTTAGTAACACGAGAAGGAGTCAAGATGGACAAAGGAAAAACGCAGGCAATAGAACAACTCCAAGCACCAAGGAATATAAAGGAAGTACGGAGAATAATAGGCATGACATCTTGGTACAGAAAATTCATACCAGGGTATGCAGAGATAATGAGCCCACTCATCAGACTACTGAAAAAAGATCAAAAATTTCGATGGGAAAACGAACAAGAAACAGCCTTCAAAAGAATCAAAGAAATCATGACAACCGAACCCATATTAACAAGAGCAGATTTTTCAAAAACATTCACACTAGAGACAGACGCAAGCGACATAGGTCTGGGCGCGGTACTAACACAAGAAGACAACGGAATTAAAAAAGTAATAATGTACGCCAGCCGATCGCTCCAACAAGCGGAGAAAAACTACACAACATCAGAAAAGGAATGCCTAGCCGTAGTATGGGGCATAAGAAAAATGAGAGCGTTCCTGGAAGGGTACAGGTTCAACGTAGTGACAGACCATCAAGCCCTAAAGTGGCTCAATACCGTAAAAGAACCTACAGGAAGATTAGCACGATGGGCATTAGAACTACAACAATATGATTTCGAAATATTATATGGAAGCGGAAAACAAAATGTAATAGCCGATGAACTGTCAAGGAAACCCGTGAACACGATAACAAGAAAAAATAACATAGGCTGGTACAAAAGAAAAGAACAAGAGACGCAGCAAAAACAAAGTGATTCTCAAAACTACCAAATAAAGGATGGGAAATTGTATAGAAAAATAAGCAATCCGGCGTACGGCATTCGCGTGAACAACGAGGCGGAATGGAAATTATGTATCCAAAAAGAAAAAATACAGGAAATATTAGAACAAAATCATGACTCACCCACGTCAGGACATATGGGAACATCAAAAACCCTAAACAGGATAAGCCAACGATACTATTGGCCAGCAATGTTCCGGGATGTAGCTAAATATGTAAACCGGTGCGAAATATGCCAGAGACAAAAATCCTCCCAAGGAAAAAAGGCAGAGATGATGCATATTAATAACAGTAAAATCCCCTCGTAAGTTATATCAGTCTACCTGATTGGACTCCTACCCAGATCCCGTAGAAAACCTGTTGGTCCAAAAAAAAGAATCAGACCAAAAATCCCACCAACCCCTACCGAAAAATATTGTGCCGCAATACAACAACCACCGCCGCAATACCGAGAACCGACAGAGGTATCCCAAACCCACGAGTTGCCACCACAACAGGAGGGCGACTGCGCAAGAAAGAAGAGGAGGGGAAGAAGGAGGAACGGGGGGCACCACAAAGGGGTAGTCCGCCTACAAAGATACGTCCCTCAGAAAGAGCAGTTCGTATACATATATTTAGTATTTAAAACAATTTTTTTTAAAAATCACCGCCGTACTAATCCAAATCGCGATATTGCACAAAAAAAAAAAAAATTTTAATTTAATCCGATGTCTCAGGAGAATACCTCCTTGGAAAAACATAATAGCAAAATATAAACACATAGGTAATTACACAAATAAATAAATAATAAATTAAATAACCAGAGATTCTACCTATACCGTAACAAAACCAAAACCGAAAAATAAATTATTATTATTTTTTCCCACAAATTGTGGCTTAGCCAAAATAAAAATTAGCGTTCCGAAAAACCCGGAACCCGAGGCTCTGTCCTATCCGTAAAATAAATATTGAAATAAGGAAACAATATCCGATAAATAAATACCGAAACCAGAATTCATTGATGATCATTACAACCCGAGGCTCTGTCCTATCCGAAAAATAAATATTGAAATAAGAAAACAATATCCGATAAATAAATACCGAAACCAGAATTCATTGATGATCATTACAACCCGAGGCTCTGTCCTATCCGTAAAATAAATATTGATTTTCAGAAACAGGAAAACAATATCCGATAAATAAATACCGAAAAAAGAATTCCTTAATGATCATTACAACCCGAGGCTCTGTCCTATCCGTAAAATAAATTTTGTTTCAAAGAATCACAGAAACAATATTTCCGATAAATAAAATCCGAATCCGAAGTTAAAGTTAAAGTATAACGCCCCGAGGCTCCGTACTACCCGTAAGACAAAGACGCGATAACATACAAACATAGGTAACATTGTAATCATCAACACGCTAAGTACTTACTAGGTTTTTGACTACGGGGCGGTATCCGATAAAAACCATTAGTTGCTAACAGCCGGCAGAGAATAATAGAGGGTAGCCGTGAAATGTTTACCATGCCGAGCGTCTCAACTAACATGGTTTAAGAATCATTTAAATGATACAATTTAAATTGGAATATGTTTGAAATAAGGCATAACCAGGTTTACAAATTAAATTCTTGTAACACTAACATAGTTAGAAAATCATCGTCAATAGATTAATGACTATCGTACGACATAATTTTGACAAAACCTAGGTCTTAGATTTACCTAGAAATAACGTAGAATGGAACACGTAGCACCATCTAGCGGATACGCAAGGTACTACAAGTGGAATGTTCACGTTGGTTGTAGTAAAAGATTTAAAGATTATATTCATATATTTTTTGCTTTTAGTGTTAAATTAACCTATTGTAGAAAGAGGCAATGATGACCTCAAATACCTAATGTAATCGATGATTTTTTTTGTATACACAAATTAAAATGGGGAAACCATCTCAGAAAATTAATATTTAGATTAGAATATTTTATTTGTTTGTACTAGTTGAAAGATAAAGTTATTAAAAGATAGGTATATACCTACAGTAGAAAGTAAAGTATATTTGTAAATAGTAGGTACAATACCTTTAGAAACTTTGTTTAAAACCTTTTGGTTATAATAATTTACCGTTTTTTTAAATAGTCCGTTAATTATATTTAAATCCGAAATTTTTAATAAATTTATAGTATGCACAGTGGGGAATCTCCTTTAAGGTAATAGAAAAATGCAAACATAAATGTATCAAATATGGGGAAAAAAAAAACTTAGACCTAGTCATGTCTACACACACTTTCAGTTTCATTGTCATGTAGGCTGACACAAGGACATCCATAACTTCTTCAGGGGAAAGAAAGTTAGAGAATGAGTTTAAGGAGAAATATATATCCGTGTAATTTAATAGGTGATTTTCCCACAGGTAAAATCCTCCGACACCGGGGGGAATGTAACGTACCTACCCACATCGGGCCGGCACGTCACAGGCACACAGCTGCAGACGCACGCAACGCACACAGCGACAGGCGAGCCGCCCCCCCAACCGCCGGCCGAAACCAGTTCTAACCGGTCGCAGCCGACGCGACGCGGCCCTATATAAACCGAGCCGGCCATAGCAACTTCAGCACTCATTCCCAAGTGCTCGCTGCGCAAGCAGTTCTCCCTCTCCCAGTGGCCCATGGTCGGTGTGATTACCCTCGCATTCGATAGTGGGTCATTTAACCCCTACGTCCCGCTAACATATTTCCTCCCCTTGGAATTGGGGGTTGTGGCGTGTGGTCGGCGTGGTTCTCCCGCGTTCGATAGCAGGTCGCTCCACCCTCTTTCATCCCCTATTGAACACCCTGGTCGGCGTGGTTCTCCCGCGTTCGATAGGGGTGGTTCCCTCCCTGGAATTCGGGAGTCGTGGTTTGTGGTCGGTGTGATTGCCCTCGCATTCGATAGCAGGCCACTTCACCCCCAATTCATCCCGCTAACACTACCCCGTAGGAATCCCGATTATTAACCCTTTGATCAATACGATCCCAGTAAGGGACTCGTTCCCCGTCCCGTAAGAGGGCACCCGTAGTTGCCCATATAGCGCCGCTTCACGGCAGCTCGCGCGCGCCTAAAATCCCGAACCCGTGGGTCCGTTCCGTACCCTTAATTCTATCCCACGCGTGTTCACTCCGTTCCGGCACCCCGTGTGGTGTTACCGCTATCCTCCTGCAGGATAACCAAACGTCAGCGCGACTTTCGCGCCACGTTTCCGTTTTGCACCTCTATAGGTGCATCCCGTTTACCAGGGCCCGCGCAGCCTGTCGCTGGGGGCGTTCGGGCCATACCGCTAAAACCCGGGGTAGTTGAATTAGTGCTTGTAAATCATATGTTAGCTCATAAGGTGTCCTAGCATAAGTAGCTATAAGGAAACATTGTATTAGATTGTAATAAATAACTAATTGTTAAACCCTATCCGTGTTTGATATTTATCCTCCCACTAGAATCACCTGTCATACCCTTCAGGTAACAGGGATTTTATGCTGAAGACAGTGGTCGGAGTTCGACTCCCCAGCAACCACCTCATCACAAGGTTATTACAAACTTACACCAAAGCTTTATTACATGCATTATCCTAATCCTATCCTAATATTATAAATGTGAAAGTGAGCTAGTGTGTGAAATGGAGAAGGCAATGGCAAACCACTTCATTAACATTGATCTTGACCCTCAGTCATGAGGAGTACTACTAAAGGACTTACTTTACCACAGACCACCTACCCCAGTAGTAGTAGTAGTAGTAGGGGTAGGTGGTCTGTGTACTTTACCCCGCCTTACCCGCGGTGAGGTGGCAATGCGCTTCGGCGGTGGAAGTCGTGGCTCACCTCATCCTGGCGCCGCTGTCCGGATCCCACAGATTGTTAACATTGTACAAGTGCGAATACATGTACTCCAGCTCTGCTTCGATCGCCAGCAACCGCCTTATTATGAAGGCGATTCGGAATCTACGAGTAGTCATATTTATAATGTAACATTACTTATTATTAAATGAAGCAAAAATGTGTAAGGTAGTCCTAGCTGTGGGTTAATGTGGGCTGAAAATTATAATGATGTTATGCTATCTTATCTTGCTGTGTCCGTGTTTACGGTAGCACGTCTAGTCATGTTATGCTAGACATAGAGAATAATCGGCGACCTTTTAAACAGCTCAAACATTTTCCATCAAACATAGCTAAGATCTATTTCGAAAGATAAGGCTTTCAATTTAAAAAAAAAAACCTAATCAAATCGGTTCTTTCATTTTGGAGCTGCGATGCCACATGCGGCAGATACACAAAATGGAAGAAAGACATTACCCTCCTTCTGGCACAGTCAGTAAAAGTGGCATACTAACCCGGGCCTGTCCGTGAACTGTTTGGAGACGGGCTCCAGTTCCTTGATGCGGTACTGCGCGTTGTAGATGACTTGCATCACGATCTCGATCATCTTGTGCCTCGTTGCCCTCTCCACGACGTCATTCTGAAATCTGATATAACAAACAATAGGACATTGTACACCGAGGAAAGAAAGTAACAGTTTTTTATGAGTGTGTGTATAGTTAAGACTGCGACACACGTTTTGAGCCAAAACAGGCGTTACTGAATTAATCCTGGTGCATAATTTAGATAATAAAATAAGAACAATAGGCTTCTCAAATAGCTGCTATTATTTGTACAAGATAGAAAAATATTTTGCCTTTTATTTCTGCGCATAAATACCTTCCAGAAAACACGAAAAGGAAGGTAAATCGTAGGGTATGTAAAACACAAATCGTAAGTTCTAAATAATGTTAAATCGCGAGTTTATTAAACTAGATAAGTAGCTCGATTTAGATTTTTGCAAAATAACTCAATTAAACCGGCCAAGTGCAAGTCAAACTTGCGCACCGAGGGTTCCGTACACGCAGAGCATCTCAAATTATTGCTCCAACTAAAATACAAACAAGTTTCAAAAACAAACTTAACTTTGCAGTTCGATCCCTATTGTCTTAGATTCATATTGCATCGAGCGCAAAAATAATTTTGTAAAACTTTTTTTAGACTTCCAAGTATATAAGTACCTATTTATAATTTTCAGATTTATTCGTGTGCAAATATTGTTATAGACCTTTCTTTTTGCCAAATTTCATAATTCTAGGTCAACGTGAAGTAGTACCCCATATGTTTTGATTCCCATCTGAAATCGTAAATTATGCGAAAATTCGGGTTGAAGTATAATTTTGATTATTTTACAGTTGAAAGAGACTGTGAATCTGAGTATTTGATATCAATTTCAACTTGATTATCTTGAAACGTACGGAATCTAAAACGAATGAAATCTCGGCTAAAAGAGCCGCCCCGCCCGGACATCAATAAACAACACCTTGGGTGATCACAATTATGAATATGAGTCATATTCATTACAGGAATGTTTTAAGAGAAAAAAGAATTAGTACCTATAATGTATTTTCGTCCCGTATTCATAGTATCTTCTATATTTCGTTAATTGGAATGGTCTTGAGGTTGTCCGATTTAGATTGACGGTTCGCGTGATCGGCCTCACGTGCTTGTAAGGCTTGAAGGCTCTGATCAGGTCGTCGTGGTTGATGCGACGGCTGAGCTCAGCGAGCAACACGGGATCTTCCTGGTCGAACTGCTTGTCCCGGAGGGAGATGAAACTCTGCCGCTCCCGGGCAGATACCAACGAGATACCTGCAAATCGAATACGGCTACTGAAAGCAATGGTACAGATTTAGATACAGATGCAGAATTACGTCTTTATCAATCGTATACAAGAGTCAAGGGTAATGAGACTTGAAGGCCGCGCTTAGCTAAATAGTGGGCTTATTAATGGAACTGTGATCCCACCAGTTATTGGCGAACTTGTATGTAGAAAATGCTGAGTGTAGAGGAAGCGAGAGATATCTATGAGGATCATAGTCTCCGCCCTCCTCCACGGGTATCAGGGGTGATTGATAATATGTTTGTTTGCAACATCTACTCGTGTGCCGATAGCACAGTATTTAGTCGATAGGCAGCCAAAGTGCGTAAGGTTTGGTAAAGCGCTGGGGGCTCGGTCGGCTGGACGCTCGACTTGCGTCTGAAAGGCGCTGCTGGTTCGAATCGACCCTACTCTGGGTTTGTAGGTCAATCTGACTCGTGTACGGGCATTTTCATCGGCCACCACCACCACCTACTTCCGCTGAAGGAAAACATCGTGAGGAAACCTGCACACTGGTTGACTTTAGTCCTCTAGTGCGGCTACTGCCGCTAGGTGGCGGCCGTCATAAATGTCACGTAAGGTACCATTAAGTAAGTTATTATTACAATTTAGGTAACACACTCAATATGAAAGAAAGGTTGCAGTTGTAGTGTAAAGGTACATCATATCGGTACTTACATAATGCTGTAACGGCTAGAAGCATGAACGCAGAATGTTTTATTAAAATTGTTTTAATTGCCTAATAATAGTGCAACGCGCTATAAACTCGTTTTATTAATGTAAACGAAATTTTACGCCTTGAAAATGGCAATCATCGAAATACTACGTAAGAACCTAAAATCCCGATGATGGCAATTTGTGAATATCGTCCGATTTTTTTATGAGAAAACTATGAGATACATAAATAAGCAAGTTTATTTTGCGGGTATTGTATAAGACTAAAGTGAAAAGAGCTTTGA
The DNA here is from genome assembly GCA_018467065.1 of Ephestia elutella. Lineage (NCBI taxonomy): Eukaryota > Metazoa > Arthropoda > Insecta > Lepidoptera > Pyralidae > Ephestia > Ephestia elutella. The sequence goes on along the minus strand of CM031566.1, from coordinate 18,076,102 downwards.
TGAAATATTCACTTTGAGACGAAAACTTGATATAATCTGTATGTTCCATTCTATCTATACATATAATAAAACAGTAAACATATTTTGTCTGTATATTTAGTATTTTTGACTGAAATGGATAGAGGGACACTTAAAAAGAATAATAGAAAGCAAAAAAAATTTTTTGGAATTATTTGTCTTTTTGTCTGTATGTATGTACGCGTTTCACGCAAAAACTACTGGACGGATTTGAATGAAACTTTTTTTGTTGTATAGCTATTAAGCCTGGGTAACATATAGACTATAATTGATTTTGAAAACTGGAACACCTGATGAAGAACCTTAACAGAACAGCTAAACTATAAGAAATATGGAAATGGTGCCTTTGCAAAAGTTTATCAATCTGACGAGCATTTTCTGTTGACGTATAAAAATCGAAGATCAGGATCATCTGATGAAGAATTCCAAGAGAGCAGCTACACTATTACATAATGGAAATGGCGCCCTAGCAAAAGTCGTTCAACCTGATGAGCATTTTCTACTGACGTATAAATAGACACGACACGAGATAGGACAAAGAGGGACTCGGGGTGGGAGTGGTGGTAGAATTGTAGATAACGAGCAAACGAAGATCGTTTATTGAATGAAATATCTACAAGTACCTAATACATTCCCGCGGGACACGGGATAACCAAATAGCAGAAATTTTCAGTACTGGAGTTTAGGTTACAACAGTCTGGAATACAAAAAGATTTTTCATCTAAGCGAAACTAACGCCGGCGAAGCCGCGGGCAACAGCTAGTGTTATAATAAGTTTAACAAGTAATAACAAATGTATGATGAATCAAACTAGCCCAAACTCGATTGGGTTGTGTAATTTTATTACAAAGTTCCAATGGCTACTTTTCGGCCTCAGCTTCATGTCAATTACATCTCTTTCTCAGCCGAAAGACGTCCACTGCTAGGCAAAGGCCTCCCCCAAGGATTTTCATAACGACCGGTCCTGCGCTGCCCGCATCCATGCGCATCCCGCGACCTTCACCACCGTGGTCGTCGGTCCACCGAGTGGGAGGCCTGCCAACACTACGTTTTGCGGTTCGTGGTCGCCACTCGAGAACTTTTCTGCCCCAACGGCTATCTGTTCTACGAGCTATGTGCCCCGCCCACTGCCACTTTAGATTCGCGATTCTGCGGGCTATATCGGTTACTTTAGTTTTCCTACGGATCTCCTCATTTCTGATTCGATCACGCAAGGAAGCTCCGAGCATAGCGCGCTCCATCGCCCTTTGGGTGACCTTGAGCCTTCTTATGAGGCCCATAGTAAGCGACCACGTCTCAGTTCCGTATGTCATTACTGGCAACACACTTACATACATGTCAATTACATACATACATGCATAATTTTATCTCAAGCGGAAACCTGGAAGGCTGGAAATAAGTCAATATAATTAACTTGTAATTGACCGAGCGAGCGAAGCGAGCGAAGGTCTCTAATTGACCGAGCGAGCGAAGCGAGCGAAGGTCTCTAAATCGAGTTGGGGGCGAAACACATTGTTTGTATGTATGTATGTATGTATGTATGTATGTATGTTTGTACCGCGATAACTGCCGAACCGATGGTCCGATTTTGATGAAATTTGGTAGGCATGTAGGAAATATCAATAGAATTTTCAAGTTCGTTGGGCATCAAAATCGGTTCAGTAGTTTTTGAAATATTGATAAAAACGTCCACGATTATGTAGCGAACGAAACCATAGCGTGTTCTAACTTTGGATAACGCCATCTAGATTGTATTTAGGGAACTGAATTATGTTAGAAAAGTCGAAATCAGAGTATATCAATAAAAACGCGAGTAATAATCGCGAGGTCTAAGTTCGCGGCGAACTACTAGTTTAGATTAGTTTGCATGATTACGGGATCCGTGGTGAAATTGAATGAATGGTGACAAAAACAGAAGTGAAGTGACACCATCATTATTGCCGGCCGCGGCAATCCTATGTTACCTACGGCTCAGGGCCGCAGCCGGCGCTGGGATGGGGCGCCCCCCGGGTTAGGGGGGGCTCGTAGATGTGAATGGAGGAGATTTATTTTTAATTTTTTGCACGCATGATTTGTAATAGTGATTATAGAGTTCGCAAAAGCGCCCGACTTATGAATTTCTTTCTCAGGTACGAGCTGCTTCCAGGAAGTCCAGTTCCCCAATAACAAACCCATCCACTTTGATAAACATTCGCTTTTATAAAATAAGTTATAAATGGGCAGCGGTGATCGCTTACCATCAGGTGACCCGCTTGCTCGTTTGCCGCCATATGTTATAAAAAAAAAAAGTAAGTAAAGAAGGGAAATAAGGCGAAGTACAATTTTAATTCCTGATTAAGTAAGTTTTTATTATGTGGCGTAAACAAGCGATACAAACTTTTATTACTACTTACTTACTTATACTATTCACCTTTCACCACAAAAAAAAAATTAAGAAAAAATCTATCAAATTTTTGTCAATCTAATTCACTTGCGGTAACATTACAATGTTAAAAGATACCTACCTATATCAGCTGTAACAGGTATAGGTATCTTTTAACTAATGAACTAAGATATTCAAATACTCTGCAAAATGATGCGAATTGGGGGCGGCCTATACTGCTTGTAAGCTAACTTTGAATCCATAAAAATGTAAATAGTGATTCTTTGATGGTTGATGAGTCGTCATCAAACCACTTTATCAATCAGTCGAATGTTTTACGCTTGTTTTATTTCATTTGTCCATATACTGGAAATCCTTGGGGGAGGCCTTTGTCCAGCAGTGGACGTCTTTCGGCTGAGAGAGAGAGATACATATAATAATTAATTACGTCTTCATAGTCCTGAACACAAAGACGATTGGACTGGACAGACTCTATAATTTTAGAATGGGGGAGACCTTTGCCCAACAGTGGGACAAGATAGGTTAAAAAAATTACTGTCAATTGCATTATTACTACATTATATTTCTAAAATGTTACGCCGTATTCTGCCTATACCAGATAGGAGACAGGTATCAACGTATTGACACTTTACACGATAGTGAATGAGACACGATAGGAGTTTAATTGTTCCTATGATATAGCAGATTACTGTGATATAAATTATCATTCCTTTCATATTCAAAACGAATTACTTCTGCGTAATAAAAGCAGCTATCGCGGTTTAACAATGATCTCGCAGTCATCGTAAATATAACGAATTGTACTAAATAACGCGCACAACCATAAAACACAATTATGCCGAAATTAAATTCCTGATCGATGTTCATAAGCGTGTTTATGTGAAGACGCGATTACTGCCGAACGTCTACTCTCGTTGTACCCCAGTCTCTGTTCCCATGTGATTAAATAGGTGCTATTAAAGTTTTCGCCTTGTCCACCAATAGGGGACTACGTCCATTGAATTTTCCCGTTGTCCAAAAGTGATGACTAAAACCAATAGAATTGTGAAAATGCCAACTAATTTCAATAATCTGATAGAATAATTTCTAACGATAAGATAGGGTTAGGTCTACAATCATACCTATATTCAAAAGAGATATATTCTCTTTAAAATTGTTTTAAAGGATTGCACCTTTCTAATACTACCACCATTCTATTATAGTGTAGGTCCACACTGGCAGTGAATTGTCCTCTACAAGTGGACATTCCAACATGTTCGCGAGGGGACAGAGCCTGGGGGACAACGGGAGTAAAGTTGCCGAACTGCTAAACTCATTACGGCCCCTCTTTGTAATGGAAGCAATGCTTCAGATTAAATGTACAATTTATTACAAACGTTTAACGAGAGTATATCGCCCGATGGGGAAGTATATTAAAAATAATTTATTATTGAAGTACTTGTCGCAATCATTTAATTTATTTTAAAAGATAAATTTAATAAAAGCAATTTGGATCGTGGTATCCATGGATACAACTCCCAGGGATCCTTAACGCTAATTCAATCAGATTGAATTGTTCCAGGATTGGAGACACTCCCTTTAAAAATACAAAAAAAAATAGAAAAAAGGCTTCTGATATAAATTTGTTTTAATAGACACATGTTTTATTACTTTGATTATATTCTAAACTAGGGCTGGGTTGCACCGAAAATTAAAGTTAATTATTACGTTACCTACGTCTACTTTTGTCATACTCAACTCAGCCGTAAATTGATACTTCAGTACCATTGTTATGATTTATTATTCAATCAATCGTTATATGTCCCAGATATCTAGTCTTTTATTACATACTTTGTTACATAATATACGATTACAATATCAACTGTCCTAAAACAGATAAAGAAAGACTGTGATGATGAAATCCACCCCAGTACGGGGTGGCTGGTTCTATAAATAGCCCCGCTCATTGCCAAGGCCGCCCCCGATCGATACCGGCGCTCCCCCGGCCCGCCCCGCCGCGCGCGCCTCGCTAGCGCCGCGCCCGCCTGATACGCGATTATTATTTTTTTGGCCTGTCAATTTCTTTATGTGCGCTTTATTTTACGACATCCATTTACACACGCTTGTCCTTCATAAACATCGCCCCCTATATTTTGACGAAGTCCTACGCTAGTTAATATCTAAACTAAATGTGTTGCTTTGCTTAAAGCGCATTACTCGAGTACCGGTGTATGATATAATTATAATTTATAGGGAGATCTGGAGAGACCTGAGACAGAGGGTTCAGTTTTAACTGCCCCCGACTGTACTCGCACATCATCTAGACTGTTTCTTAGGGGGTTCGCAGGGACTACGAATTTCCACTTGCTACCATCCTTATCCGGTTCTTACCTAGGTAAGCAAAAAAAACCCTGCGCGATGGGATGTTTTACTACAAGCTAACCGCCGATAGCAGAGGCAGGGGTCGTCCAGCAGAGAGATGAGTGAACGATATCAGGAAGCATGTCGGTCACAACTGGATGAGGAAGGCTAGGGACAGTGAGTCATGGAAGAGTATGGAGGCGGCCTATGTCCGAAGACAGACGAAACAAATGCTGCAATGATGGTGATGATGACCCGCGGCCATAAGTACGTGTATATACACGTACTTGTGGCCTACATTGTCGTATTTACGTACTTATTATAAATACATTCATACATTTGATATTTACGCGCTGCCTTGCTACTTTTGATGCTCACCTAGGACAACGGATTACAGATCTCCCTCGCTTCCTCCATCACTCTCTTCATACACGCTCACCGGTTATGGGCACTCCTACTCCATTATCTGTGTGGTGCGTGTTACATAATAATATCTGCTAAATATCGCAAAGTAAAAAGGGTGTCGTTATTGCCGCCGCCGGTGTTCGCAAATATTTGCCAAACGCGATATCACCATCAATAGGTACTGGAACAACATTGACAGGAAGGATTACAACGAGGAAATGAGAGCTAAATCCGAAGGATGGCTGTTTTGTGAAAGTTTTTCGCAATTTATCCTTTAAGTACCTGCTAATACTGATATTAAACGATCTTCCAAGCTTTTCAGTTACACGTGTTCGGCGTCTTTCGTCTACAATTATTTTTTTGTGAACAATACCTATTATTATTCAAATTTGGCATTATATTATATCATTGATCGGTGCTCTGCCGTCTGCATAGTACTTGGCTCTGCTGAGAGAGATACCTCCATATCTGTTACGCTCAGAAGTTTTGCACGCAGTAAATAGGATGACAATAAGTATAACCATGGTTACAGAATTAATATAAGTAGTACGTACCATGGTATAACATTGATATAACACAACTGATAATGACGATAGAGGCGACAGGTGATCATGGAAACTCCGGAAAAAACCCCTTATCAAACAACTTAAGTGAACTTATTGATTAGTCAATACAAGAACTGACTTTATCTAGGATCACAGGATCGTCCAGTCATGGTCATACTTATTTATTTACCCGACTCGCAAAATAAAAACTTTATAATATATAATATCTCTCTCTCTCTCTCAGCCGAAAGACGTCCACTGCTGGACAAAGGCCTCCCCCAAGGATTTCCATAACGACCGGTCCTGCGCTGCCCGCATCCATGCGCATCCCGCGACCTTCACCAGGTCGTCGGTCCACCGAGTGGGAGGCCTACCAACACTACGTTTTCCGGTTCGTGGTCGCCACTCGAGAACTTTTCTGCCCCAACGGCTATCTGTTCTACGAGCTATGTGCCCCGCCCACTGCCACTTAAGTTTCGCGATTCTGCGGGCTATGTCGGTTACTTTAGTTCTCCTACGGATCTCCTCATTTCTGATTCGATCACGCAGAGAAACTCCGAGCATAGCGCGCTCCATCGCCCTTTGGGTGACCTTGAGCCTTCTTATGAGGCCCATAGTAAGCGACCACGTCTCTGTTCCGTATGTCATTACTGGCAACACACACTGGTCAAAGACCTTAGTCTTGAGACACTGCGGTATTTTGGACGAGAAGATATCGCGAAGCTTCCCGAACGCTGCCCAGCCGAGTTGGATTCGACAGTTGACCTCTTTCTCGAAGTTGGACTTACCTAACTGAACTGTTTGTCCCAAGTATAGATAATTGTCAACAACTTCGAGTGTAGAGTCTCCAACCTTCAGAGGAGTGGGTGCGACACGGATATTAAACATAATTTTCGTCTTGTCCATGTTCATTTTTAGACCCACTTGTTGAGAGGCTCTACAGAGGCCATCGAGCATTGTGCCTAGGTCTTCCAAGGTCTCAGCCATGACTACGATATCGTCAGCGAATCGAAGGTGAGTGAGGTACTCGCCGTTGATATTGATGCCGAGTCCGCTCCAGTCCAGAAGCTTGAAAACATCTTCCAGGGCGGCGGTGAACAGTTTCGGAGATATCACGTCTCCCTGTCTCACCCCTCGCTGCAACTGGATAGGTTTGGAGCCTTGATCCTGGAGACGGACCGACATGGTGGCGTTTTCGTACAAACACTTCAGCGCTTCGATATATCGATAGTCAATTTGGCACCGTTGGAGAGACTGTAGCACAGCCCAGGTCTCGATCGAATCGAAGGCTTTCTCGTAGTCCACAAACGCCAAGCATAATGGCTGATTATACTCCTCAGTCTTCTGTATAATCTGCCGCAGCGTATGTATGTGGTCTACGGTACTAAAGCCTTTTCGGAAACCGGCTTGTTCGGGAGGCTGGATATATAATATACTGAGCCGCAACGCTCAGCTATGTAACGTTCGTTCGGAAAAAGTCTGCTTGAGTCTACTTATGAACTTGCCTTGATGAAGTTACCACTCATTTTTCATCTCAGTTTATAGGAAAGGGTAATAAATCATCGTAACTTCCAATATAAAAATACTGTAAATATAAAAAGCTTGTTAAAAGCCCAATAATATATAAGCGCAAGGCTAATCCCCCCACTCTATCCTAATCCAGTGTTCTTTTTGGTAAAAATAAATGTAAAGACATTAACGAAACATAAAATAAACACTTTTCCGTGTAGAAATTAACTATAATTATCCAATAAATAGGGAAAGAAAGTCGTAAATGTCGAACAGAAATACCTCGCTGGTGATTAGTCAAGACACGCCGCGTGTCACACCCCCTCTGTACAGTCGGTGACAAAACTCATTAAGCTTATAAGGATATAAATTGGTTCTTTTTATTTTCAGAGTAAAGCTTACACTAAATAGCGAAGAAAGTTATCACGTATGTTACATTCCACGTCTCTAAATAGTAACGAAAAGATTTAATAATAAAATTTAATTTAAAAAATCTCAAAAATCCTTTTTCTTTTTATTGAATACAATCGTTACACTAAAAAGAACTAAGAAGACTATAGTACTCTAGTTTCAACAGTCGCGTCGGGACCTTTTGTTAAGAAGATTTGTTCAAATCTAGATTTAATTTAGATTTCTCGACTGTTAAAACTAGACCACTCTAGTATTTTTAAATATTTTTTTTATTTTTTATACTTTTTAGTTAGGTTAATAATTTGTAATTTAATTTAAAGCAATTGCTGCGTGCGTAGTCTTTGTTTCTTTTAACTTTGAATCGTAATAAATCTTTGGTTGTTGGCGGTCACGGTCACCAATTTCACTTATTTTTTTGCCTTCAGTGATACTCGCAAGATTAAGATGAATCGATTGAGGTGAAGTTCATCAAAATCGGCCAACACATTTAACCTCTAGAGCGCCTCAAAGAACAACATACGCATAAACAAAACACACTGCCTGACTTGTGTCTCCACCTGTATCGTACGAATAACAGTTTCATTTTTAAACGCCCCTTGATGATTTGGGAGGTTATTTTGATAAATACTCATTTTCGATTTTACTTTTGCCAGCTTAATTTACACTCTCTATGATAAATTAAAGCAAAGTTTCACATTTCATTAAGAGAGTGATGAGTGTAGAGGAAGCAAGAGAGATCTGTGAGGATCGTAGCAGGTGGAAATCGCTAGTCTCTGCCTACCCCACGGGAAAAAGGCGTGATAATATGTATGTATGTATGTATGTAAGTAAGTTGCACATTTCAAAATCATATCAGTAAATACTTTAAAAGTTATTCTATAGAATCACCGTAACCATTAGAAGACGGTGAACAATGAGTGAATGAGTAACTATGGACAGAATATACCTATCTAATCTATCAATCCGCACAATATCTACATTCTTTTCAGACTTTTGAAAAACTTTTGGCTAGCAACAGCACAAAACATGCCATTTACTATGCACTTGCATCGTTGCAACAATCAAGTGGTTTTTGTGTACAGTTACACGCCTCGGACAAAGAAACAGCTGTTCCAAACCGTAAACATTAACAACAGAATGCAAAAGTACGTTACAACATAAAGAACGTATAAATAATCAATAGATGCCAACAAAAAATAGTCAGCTGACTGTTGCTAAGGGCGCACCCGACTACCAAGCAGACTTTTCACTCGACAAATCCGCCAACCTGTCTGCCTTTACTGCGCATGGTTGCAGTATCGACTACCTGATGAAAGCAACAGACTATTATAACTTTTATTACGTTGGAATAAAGCTGTGTTGTTTGAGCCGAGCAAATTCGCAGGAGTAGGATCATCCTAATTATAACAAGGACTATATTTAATACGCCTACATAAGATACTGGTAAATGAGAATACGGAAATGTGAGTACTTAATTAAGGAACCGGCTATAACGTATTAAATATCGGGATTATCGGGAACCCATTACTTGCAAACAGGACCGATCATAAATAGACTAGCAATACCTGTAGAAGGTGACGAAGGAAGAATTACTTGTTGTAGATATTTTTATGGTTGACATGACAAGAGCTGTGTTTCGAGAATGAGTGTAGGAGAGAGAATTGCCATCGATAACAAAAGAAGAAGTAAAAGTTAGTGTAGTTAGTTAATTTACTTTTGCCCGCGACTTCGCTGTAGTAGTAGTCAAATCTGGTATTGTGCGTCGAAATGAGTTAGATATAAGTTTACCTATATAAAAGACTCTTATCGCACACACGGCGACACTGCTAGTCGGCAGCGATGCGCCAGTTGCGAAATAAAAACTTTGAAGAAAATGAACATTGAGTAATTAAAAATTTTAAAAAGAGTAAAATCATTCAGTACGTGATTTCGAAATATGTATGTATAAACTTCTAGATTCCAGAGGACCGAGGACCTGGTGAAGGTCGCGGGATGCGCATGGATGCGGGCAGCGCAGGACCGGTCGTTGTGGAAATCCTTGGGGGAGGCCTTTTACCAGCAGTGGACGTCTTTCGGCTGAGAAAAGAAACTTCTAGATACGATTCACACATTCTAAATCGATCCCCAGCCAGATATTTGCCTTGTCGTCCGACTGATGTATCAACATTACGTTTCCAGAAACTTCCAATTTTGAAGCTTCAAACAAACGTAATGGGCTGCTGCCCATTTCATTGATGCTCAGCCATCATGCCACGGCTACATTAGCCGTGACAGTCACCTCCGTAGACCCTGAACCTGTCACTGCCACACGTCACCTCACTTCACGGAAAAATATAAATAAAAAGCCGACTGTTGCCAACCGACGACAAATGATTTCTCGCAAACGAATCTTTTTAATATAGACGAAGCAATATTTTACTGATTATTTTTGTTGTTTTGTCGTGTAAATTAATATGTTTTGTAAGTAAATGTAACTTTATCGACTCTTTGTCTACAAAGAGGTCCTATTGGAGGCACCCTAAAAAAAATTACGTGATTTTATTCTACAGTTATCTTCACGTAGTATTCATTTATTCATTCATTCATTGCATTACATTTGGTTTCACTAAAAGTAAATACAAAATGCACCTTGTCAGGCATAGTAATTGTACTAGTAATTGTATATCTATACTTACCAAATTACAGATTTAAAGGACTTGTCTCTGAACTAGGCTTCGGATGACAAAACAGACATGACATTTTTTTAGGGTTCCGAAGCTTACTTCTTAAACAAATAAAAAACAAACATGTATTCCAAAATACGATTACGAGTGAGAAAGTAATCAGTGTAGGTGAAATTATAAATGTAACAACGTTTACCGCTTGGCAACCTTTGAACTTGATATATTTCATGAATAATGTAAAACCTCACTATAGGTATAGGCCAGTTTCAGAGAATACTATTTCTAACTTCGACCAACGCTTGCATAGACCACTTGCTTCCGGTGAAGGAAAACGTGAGGAAACCTGCTCTCTAGCTTTTGTGTGAAATTGGCAAAGATGGTTGTTTTATGTGTATGGTAATGATCCTCCGACTACGTGGGACGTGGAACACGACTGTAGAGGTCCTACGTAAGTATCACATAATGTCTATCCAATAGACACATATAACATAGTCCGACTTTCCCCCCTCCCCCCTCACCCCAGCCCACGGGACTTAATTAAGCCGCTGATGGCGCATCCGTTCCCGGATGAGATTTTAAATGACCCTCACGTCACATAAACCGAATGAGTTTCGCCAAACCAGCGCAGCGTGGAGTTAGCGAATATGGGTTTTATAGCCTGTTACTATCTAATGAGGTGGTTTTACACTTTGAGGTCAGATTACAGACGAGAAATAAGCTTCTTGTAGCCTTTAAAAGACCGCTAGTGAACTTAATTTGTCTCTCGAAAAAAATATTTTTTTATAGATGATTTTTTTTTTCACTGTGCTTGCCGTGGTGCTTGCAGTATTACGAGTATGTAAAGAAATCGTGATTTTTTTCTCGACAGGCGTGTACCTGAGAAATAAGACCAAATTTTGAATTTGTTTTTGACATCCACCAGAAGAAATGTGGTGATACGTTGTGATACTGTTCTAAACCGAACACCACACAACGATAAATAGAATGTAATTTTTTAAATAACATGAAAGCAGTGCGAGAGTATCATCTTAAAGAAAAGCAGTCGACCAGAAAACAATAGACAGTAACTAATGAAAAGAAGAAGAAATAAATGGCTTTAGAGCAATCAGCGCCTCGTTTACATAACAAATCAACCCTCCCTCATTTTTGTTCTCAAAATCCGACTAATGTCTTCAGACACGCCTTTTTCCTTTCACCAAGCGATTTATTCCTTGAAACATCAACGAAAATAAGATGTCTAAAGTAATTTGGAATCGTGATCATTAAGATCTGATTTGTCATTTCGCGAGGCGGCATTAATGGGCATTCGAAGTAAGTTCAGCTAAGCAGAAGGACGGGATCGTTGATTCCCGTTGTCGCCTAGATCCTGTCCCTCTTTGGAGAGAAAATTCGCGAAGTCCACCAGTAAAGGATAACCTTCCTTACAAGGTTCCCCAGTTTGTAAACGCCACTAATAATGTGAGGTACATTAGTAAACGCCACTAGTAATGTAGTTCTTCTTTTCGAGTCGAAGTGGCTATATTAAATGAGACCAGTATGAGGCCACGGCAATTGCAGTGTCATTGGCCTCCAAAGTACTGTTCAGTAATGAATATTGTCACATTATCCACTATTCTAACAACATCTCGGTATATTATCGATATGATAGAACAATCATTAAGATTTTTTTTACTGAAAAATATTAGTAGCGTAGACGGCTTTTCGAGAGACCGAGGACGGAGACAAGAGGAATTGACAAGGCGAATTAATCCGCAAACTTTTGCCAAAAGATCACAATCTGACGACTTCCCACGAAGCAGATGCCAAAATGTTTCTCTTGTCAGAGAAATTGGGATAAAATTCGTTTGGGATTCTGAGGCGTAAGCGAGTGTCAGCGTTGAGGTGAGGCGGACACTTTGTGTTGTAAGAATCTTGGAATGAGACCAACATCCAGCTTACAACGTCAACGAGAGTTAAGATTCACATTATTTTGCTTGTATCCCGATTTATTAGACAAAACAGGTGCCTAAAATATAACCCATATACATATAAATTGGCGCCTTTCTTTACAATAGAGCTAATCATCTTCTCACTATATATCCGTTGATAAGAAATCGCTGCAAAAAGACTCTTCATAACTGGCTGTTGTCTCTCGACTATGATTCTACTGAAAATCTCCTTCTAATTATTTCATAACTCTTTTCTTCCAAATTATTCCCAATATACACAATCCAATACGTATACTACACAATCACCTCCACATCTCATCTCTACAAGTACATTCTTCTACGCTAATCCTAGTTTTACCCACTTTGCTCTTCATATACTTTTAATTGTTGCTTATTATATTCTTTCTCTTACTGATCACTGTTCTTGCACCTACTACCTGTGTCATGCATAAGGTACATACATTGTATGATCTATTATAAGGGCGGAGGGAGCCTGGTGACCTGTATTACAGGAGGTCTTACCTACCTATCTCAGGCACCAGTTCTCTCCACTTAGATTGGGTCCTTTGCCTTGTACTTTCGCTAACAACTCAAATATTGTTTATTAGCCTAATCTGGAAAGAAAAATAAACGATTTATTTATTATTTATTTATTTATAAATATATATGTACTAACGTACCAACACTGTTTGTTTCAGATAAAAGAGAGATCTTTAATTGTTCATCTTTGGTACTATGAGTACGTACTCGTATATCATTTTTTATGGTCGTTGTTGGAAGTTTAAACACATTACTTAACTGGACAACTTATCATTTTAAATAGGTCATCTTTTTCTGAACCTATTTTTTATAATAAGTAGGTAATATCTCTGATTGATTCTTCACAACATTGTACTTGATATCAGATTTTTTATTATGTACATCATTTCACGTGCATTATTGTTATTATAGGTATATCTATTTATAACGATTTCCGTTAATAATCTCAGTTACTCCTTTTTCCATATCCGATCTATTATATACTGAAGATTAGCCCCAAGTCAGAGTAGTGATCCTAAACTCTACTTTGTAATTAGCATTTATCTCATATTCCTTGTACTGTAAGGTATATTAGCTTGCCAAACCATATCGTGTACTGTGAAAGTAACTTTCAATCAAGCTCGAAAAAAAATGACAGCTGCAAAGTGCGTTTGGCACGGTCTCTGCGGACGTCACACCGCGGCTTCTATCTAAGACATTGGTCCCGAGCCAACAACGGTACAAATTACCAAGAAAACAGTAATTACTACCTTATGTAGTTTAGTTTTATTTCGGTCAATATCAAAACTGTCTCCATGACTGATGTCTGTGTACACACACAAATATTCCTCATTTATCGACATTTAGGAGATCGTGGATTAGAAAAAACCTTTCAATGTCCCATCTCTAATTTGATAAATTGGTCCGGTATCTACTTGTAATGGTGTGAATCTCTGACAATAAAGTGATCGATAGACAAATTAAAATTGCTACATTATTTCTAAATAATGTAATGAATTATTAATATGAATATTTGAATTTCTTTTTCGGCATCATCATCTCAGCTTCACGAAGGCCACAGCAGGACATTACAACTCCCTGCAACAGATTCGGATCTCTTTTTGATTTGTGCAAAACATTTCGCAACCGCTCATATTTCTGGTCGCACACGTGCGATGGACAGACGTGGAGTAAACAGATATTTCAGCTTCATTAAATTATCAGCTTGAAAACATGGGCTGTATTGACGTCACAAAACAGATCGTTGTTAATACTTGTTCGCTATTAATGGTGCCTGCTTCACCATCGATTGGAGCACCGTTGATTGTAGCTTCTGCTTAGGCTCTGGTAGATTTTTTTTTTCATTGACCAATTTTTTTTATTGAACCATATCCAACAATGCTTTAATGATAACTATTAGATATAGATAAAGGCAAAGTTTTATATAATCTTTTGAGGTAAAAATTGTTCTCCATATGTTCAGAATAAAGGTATCCTATGTCCTTCGGTCGTATGTTGTCTAACTGTAAGTTTATGTTTATTACTAGCTGTCGCCCGCGGCTTCGCCCGCGTGAGTTTCGCTTAGATGAAAAATCTCTCTTGGAGCTTTTCATCAGATGTTCCAGCGATCTTCAATTTTTATACGTCAGCAGAAAATGCTCATCAGGTTGAACGATTTTTGCTAAGGCGTCATTTCCATATATGTTATAGTGTAGCTGGTCTCTTGGAGCTTTTCATCAGATGTTCCAGATCTTTAATTTTTATACGTCGGCAGAAAATGCTCATCAGGTTGAACGATTTTTGTTAAGGCACCATTTCCATATTACTTATAGTTTAGCTGTTCCGTTATGGTTCTTCATCAGGTGTTCCAGTTTTCAAAATGAATTATAGCCTATATGTTTCCCAGGCTTAATAGCTATTCAACAAAAAAAGTTTCATTCAAATCCGTCCAGTAGTTTTTGCGTGAAACGCGTACATACATACAGACAGACAGACAGACAGACAGACAGACAGACAGACAGACAAGAAATTCCAAAAAATTTTTTTTGCTTTCTATTGTTCTTTTTAGGTCTCCCTCTATCCATTTCAGTCAAAAATATTAAATGTACAGACAAAATATTTTTACTGTTTTATTATATGTATAGATTACATTATTATTTAGATTGCAATGAAAACTGTGACATTGCCACAGAGATCTCGCAGACGGAGCGGCGGCGGCCAGGCGAGTCTCGACCTACGGACGGGTCACGGACACAATGTGTAGATCGCAGCACATCGCGATTTTATGCACATTTTTCGCGTAAATAGGTTATTATTTCATTCCAAGAACCAAGCGTCGGTCTCCACCCGCGGGGAGTAGGAAAGAAGAGATGAAGTGAGAAAGAGATGTGTATCTATGATGTCTCTACTGAAGCTGTGTGGAATGTAGATGTGTAAGTAAAAATCAACTACATACATACTTATATATAGGACAAGTTTCATCTCCTTTGGTAAAATCTGGCTCTTCAAACACAGATGTAGCACTCGTTTTATAACACGTAGAGCTGGTATGTATTTTGAATTGTAACCCAAAAATATTATTTTTTTATGTCTGAAATGATCACTTCAAACTTACAAATATCACTACATCTTCATTTCCATGTGCTAATAGAAACCAAGCGTGCGCTGTGCCAGATCTTTGAAATATCTGGCGAGATTATGTGATTACATTTTCCATTTGTTTATACTTTTCTCTAATCTTACCAAATGATTTATGATTTGTTATTATTTCTTCATTTATATCAGTTTTGGCAAAAGATTATCATTAATCCACAGATGGCTAATATCAAGTTATCTAAAAAAAAAAATTAATGCCTTGTAGAAATATTGGTTCAGTGCGTTGGCACTAAACCTGAACTGAGTGTATTTGTATGGTAAGCATGATCCTGATGCATCCAAGATTGGCTTCCATGAGGGAACTTCTCAACGGTAAATAGCACTAACATATTTTTACTTATTCGTTGTACCTACGTAGATTACTAGTAGATGACAATAAAACTGTCCAAAACGAAAACTAAATTATTGTGAAAACGTATTTCAAAACGTTGTTCCCAACTCACGTAGAATTCAAAAGGGTTGAAACTCAACCCGTTATGTTTACTTTTATCGGCCGCAACTTTCAGTGGCGCTATTAAATGTTGAGTTACTGTCGCAGTTAATTCGCTTTAACTGCTGGATAACGCTATCTAATCTCCTTATCCTAATTTAGAGCTTAGAGTCGGAGAGCGCATGAAATTAAGGCAGGAATTTGCATAATTGTGCGTCCCGACTCCGCCCATAAACCGGGTAAGTAACTCCGCGAGCCCATAACAAGGAAGGACAGAGATGGTCTTAAATTAGATCTCGTCAGAACCTTCCTAGTTTCAGCTCAATATGTTCAAAGGGACTTCGTTCTCTTCAAGTCACATTAGATAAAGTTACTGACGACGTATACTAGAAAGCAAAAATTTTCCTCTCTCTCTCAGCCGAAAGACGTCCACTGCTGGACAAAGGTCTCCCCCAAGGATTTCCACAACGACCGGTCCTAAAAAATAAATAAATAATAAATATTATCCTATACACGGTCATTTACAGATGCATTTTTTGCTTCTATGGCCCTACAAAGACCCCTTATATTTGTTTTCTTTAAAATCTCCTATGTACAGTCAGATACAGAAAATCTGATCCCCGTGCGTTTAGAATTCGGTGAGATAGAGGATCAAGTTTATCTGCATCTGACTGTACAAATGTAGATCTTAGTTACAGTTCAATTATATGTAGTACTTCCAGTTTTATTAAGACACAGAGAGAGAATTCTTATAATATTATAAGAATAAGACATTATTACGACCTGGATAATGGATAATACACAGGGCATTTATTCCGAAATTCACATTGGATCCTTGGGGCGCAGCAAGTAAGCCTTAAAAATTGAATAAAATGTTAACAAATCTCCGCTACCATCTACAAATACATTCCGTTTCTAAAGAAGGCCCCGACGAATCCTCCCTCCGCATCGCAAATTATTTTTCGATATTCAAATCATCTGGCTGATTGGAAGATCGCTGCTTTATTCAATTTGGGCACATGTTGGGGAGCGCTGGCTTGTAATGAGTTTGTGACGTACGGCTTGTCGAGGGGCTCACATTTATCAATACTTATCTATTTTTAATCTCTAACGAAAAAGAAGAATATGTATAACACATAACATTCATTTTTTGCCGTCTCGTCTGTTCTTGCGTCTAATAAAATCTTGGTAGAAATTTTATTTGCCGCAAGAATGGACGTAAAAACAAGTTGAAATTTTATATGCAAATGAAAATCGTATAACAAGGAACTGATAATGAAATAGAAAGGTGACCTTATGAACTCTGGGAGCATGCCCGTCGATTTTTGGCTTTTTCTATTGATCTTGATATTTTAATCCTAGACTGTAGATAAATTGTTTGTCGTCAATTAAACCATTATCAAAAATGTAATTTTACAAATGATGCTAATTGCTTATAATTACATGTAATAAAACAGTAAAAATATTTTGTCTGTACATTTAGTATTTTTGACTGAAATGACTAGACACTAGGGACACTTAAAAATAATAATAGGACTCTTTGTCAATTTCTTGGAATTTCTTGTCTGTCTGTATGTATGTAGCGTTTCACGCAAAAACTACTGGACGGATTTGAATGAAACTTTTTTTGTTGTATAGCTATTAAGCCTGGGCAACATATAGGCTACAATTAATTTTGAAAACTAGAACACCTGATAGAGAACCTTAACAGAACAGCTAAACTATAAGAAATATGGAAATGGTTCCTTTGCAAAAGTTTCTAAATCTGACGAGCATTTTCTATTGACGTATAAAAACCGAAGATCAGGATCATCTGATGAAGAATTCCAAGAGACCAGCTACACTATTACATATATGGAAATGGCGCCTTAGCAAAAGTCGTTCAACCTGATGAGCATTTTCTACTGACGTATAAATAGACAGGACACGGGATAACACAAAGAGGGACTCGGGATGGGAGTGGTGGTACACGGGAAATTGTAGATAACGAGCAGATGAAGATCGTTTATTGAATGAGCACTTTTGATTCATTTTAACACTGCGACTGTACTACGAGTATATAATATATTCCCGCGGGACACGGGATAACCAAATGGCTGAAATTTTTAATACTGGAGTTTAGGTTACTACAGTTTGGAACAGAAAAAGATTTTTCACCTAAGCGAAACTCACGCGGGCGAAGCCGCGAGCAACAGCTAGTAAATAAATAATGCAGCTAATATGTGTAATAATAGCAAAGTAGTGTCTGCTGTTGCGGAGCCGCGTAAGCCTCTGTACGAACGGGGGCGGCTGCTAATCTTGAGGTGAGCTGCTTCCCAGGAAACGTTCAGCTCGACAAATCCCTCGGAAGTGATCTTGTCAGGTTATATTTTCTGTATTTATGTTGAAAATCAAAAACAAAAATTATTTATTGCAACTTGGCCTTCAAAGAAGGCTCTTTTTCATGTCGAAAACTAATTAATTAATCATATTATATTATGTCTCAAAGCTACAAACTACATACTAGCATTTCAGAACGACCACTGCTGAAAAGAAATGCCGAAAGAAACTCATGAAACAGTCTTATGTTCTGTCTATAACTTTTTACACTACCCGCAACCCTAACGGGTAAGAGAAACAACCAGAAACAGTAACCTGTTTTTACATCACCCAGTTGGTTGACGGGTAGAAAAAGCCCTAGGCTTTAAGTCTGCCTTTTACTTTTTGTAATAAAGTTAAATTAATAAATAAAAGGCGAGTGCGTCGGTGATGTAACCTCCTGCGAACAAAGACGTGAGGTCGCCGCCGGGAATAGAACCCGCGGCCCTGAACCGCTCACTGCCACTCGCTAGAGTTTATACAGTGTGTGCTGTCACCACTCCGCCAGCGGCGCTGCCACTTTTAGAATAATACCACATTGTCCTGAGCTGTTGCTCTATGTATCAGGAGAATGTGGTCTAGTCCTTGTTGCACTATGTCCTGATCCTATATAGGTACTGGTAACTTGAAGTCATCACTATGTAACGTTTCGTTCCTAGATGATTACAACTTAGATAGCTCTCCTATTAGTAATGTAGCCGCATATTAGTTAAATTTATTTTATACCAAATTTCATCGAAATCCGTCCAGTAAATTTTGTAATATGAGTAACAAATATCCTCACAAACTCACATCCAAACTTTCGCATTTATAATACTAGTAGGCAGTAGGATTTATTAATTATTTAACCTACGTTGTCCCACTTATGGGCAAAAGTATCCCCTTCTGGAACATTACGTATCTAATTATTAAAAAAATTAAATAACGTTAAAATTTTTATAAGAATAATAATGTGGGAAATTTGCTGTTCCTTGGTCAGTGGGACCAAGGAACAGCAAATTTCCCACATTATTTTGATTCCAGGATTGAAATTCATAAACCTACTTTTATTTTACTCATTTCTGATGGAATAGTCTCCATAATAAAATACGATTAGTCTAAAGTAAGCACTATACCTACTTGATATGTTAGAAATTATCACATATTTGTAGAACGAAGATTGAGAGCTATATAATGATTGTACAATGTTAGCAATGACAGTAATGTGACAGTATGCATTACCAACTCGTGCCAAGAACTAAATGTGATTATAAAAAAATAACGATAAAAATTTACACATTGCATAATATAAAGATAGATCAACTACTTAGCTCAACAACTCACTATCGAACTAATAAACTTGATCCCTATGCGTTGTTGGAAAATATAAAATAAAATGTGCCAGCTGCTTCTCTTTCCGCACAGGTTGTAAAAGTCAATCGAAGGAAAGTGCTGAGGATTCCTCCTCTTATATGCGATGTCGGGCTAGCAAGCAACCTTCCATTATATCTGAATCTTCATTCCATCAATAAGCCCACTATCCAGCTAAGTGTAACCTTCGAGGTTCACAACTCTTGGCTCTGATTACCCCGCCCGCGCCCGTGAAAGATAAAGGTGATCAGCAGGTTTAGTCAAAGTTTCATTTGATTCGTAGCGTAGCGATACGATATCTAAGTTCGTAATTCGTTTCGACAGATGACAAAAACAATTTTCTTCCGTCATCAAAAGCGAACGTCAAATGTATGGAAGTAAGTGATAAAACAGTTCGTTACTCTATGGTTTCGAATCGTTTTCTCTATGAACTTGCGATGACGATGGCGATCGACCCATTTTAGCGTTTGCGAATTTCGATTTTGATATTAAAATCTGACTTCGTCTAAGGGTCCTGAATCTTTATCAGTGCTCTGTCGCAAGGATTTCTTTACACATATTTATGCAATATCTGACCTAAGAGCCCAAAAATGTATCGTGGACAGATTTCTTCGCACATAATTAAAGCAGTGGGCAGTACTCCACCGACGACAGACACCGATTTCCACATAGCAATTGGAAAGATGCCTATACGTCAGCCGCGCCAGCGCGTCTGCCATACATTGGCAGCTCCACAGCTGTACTATGGTAACAATTTGGAACCTTATATTGATGGTGAAAAAGAACAATGTCGAAGTCAAAGTCAAAGTCAAAATTTTTTATTGAAACTTGGCCTTCAAAGAAGGCTCTTTTTCACGTCGATAATTAATTATTTAATCATAATATATTATGTCTCAAAGCTACAAACTACTAGCATTTCGGAACGACCACTGTTGAGAAGAAATGCCGAAAGAAACTCATGAAACAGTCTTGGTCGCCTAATATGCCAGAGGGGCTATTTATTAACTTTATACATACACTAGATTGTGTACAGTCAAAAATAAAATATAAGAAAATAAATAAAATAATATAATAAAACATGTTATGTTTGTGATCAAGTAACCACAATAAATTGGTTAAAAACAAAAAATAAAAATACAATTCGAATCAGGATCGAAGCAGGATCCCCTTGGCAACATCCGTTCACGAGTTGACGCGAGGGTCAGCCATCGCAAAGCTCAACCATAATAGAGGGAACCTTACGACCCGGCCCACGACGCCGTCAACAGTTTGAACATTTTAGAAAAATAAATACTTTCAGTCACTTGAAGATCACAATACACGTACATGTTTAACAATTAAATGTCAATGTTATTAAATTTAAAAAAAGAAAGGAAAGGTTATTATTCACAATAACAAAAGAATACAATCAAGTGTGGAGTGGCGAAGTTGTAGGGAGAGACCAAGCTTTTTTATCGTTCAAATAATCACTTATTGTGTAATACGATGTGCCGATGGCTACAGTTTACTGCACAGCGAAGATAACCAATTTGGAACTGAATGTTGAAGGAGGCAGCGTCGAATTTAAATTGCACGGTCACAACTAGGGCTTAGCTACGTTTCTTGACGTTTGTTATACAACCTAGATGGCAACCAGCTTGGAGCCATGCTGATTATGAATGAGATCAGTTTCATTTGGATGGTCTTTTCGCTTGTTCAGACCTAAATACTCTATGACGCGAGGGTATATAGTACTTGTACAAAGTAATAAGAGTACAGAGAGACTTACAGTTACAGTTTTTAAAACTTTAATTTTTAGGGTATAAACTGTCTCGTTTTAAAAGCCTTTATTAAGATTTCTCAAAATATTGAACTACTCATATGATTGATTTCATCTATAAGCAATTTTTTAATAACAACTAACTATTATTAATCTGGATAGTACTTCTTAAAGCATTGCAATACTACGACATTAAGTCCAATCCTGATGTTAAATTAATAAATTAAGAGCGGTCTTTATTTCATGATGGTTAGCATAAAAATCAGAAATTCTGTAATCAAATCTGTTCATTTGGCTAAAAGCTTTCAATCGCATTTCAGTAATGCTCTAATCTACCTACCTCTATTACTTCGATGACCAGTCCTCCACTTACCGTAAGAAAATTGGTTTTATATTGAAGAAAACTCTTATACCTGCGCACATTAAGTAAAGATTCAGATTAGGTTTACCTATGTAAACGAAACTACACGTGCCTATTTGATTTCTAAGATTTATCAAAGCCAATGTAGAATTAAAGTCAATTGCAAGTACAAAAAACAGATAGTAAAGTAAAGTTTAGTAAAGATTTATCCTTGTAATGCTGTGGAGAAGATCGACTCCTAGTTTTATATTATTCCCTGCCATACCACTTTTCCTGACTACCCCTTTTATTCGCAAACAAATAGACAATCAAATATCACGCTCCATAGAAGTAGATTATAATAGTCAGTATTATTTTAGTTACATAGCGAGGGTCTTCGTCATTCGGACTTCACGGCTCATAATGTTAATTGCAATAGTTCCTATAGTTCGCCACGTGGCGGCGCCACTGTACTATGTCAGTGTCGCCGTGTCATCCGGCAGACGGAAGCTGCGTATAAAGTAAAGCTTTGGCGTTATAAGCTGCTTCCTGTGCAGTGAATCTTGTATAGTAGCTTTTGTTTATCATACACTGTTTAGAATAGAAATGACAGAATGGACATTTCAATTCCATATATGATTGGAAGCAAATCATTCATTGTCATCAATATATATAAAACCAGCTTTCGCCCGCGTTAATTTCCCACGGGAACAGTGCTTTTTCTCGGGGTGAAAGATATGTCCTGTCCCTATGTCCTTCTCCGTACTTCCAGCTATGTGTATGCGTTTCAGGAAGATTGGTTTAGTAGATAAAGCGTGACAAACAAACAAACTCACTTTCGCATTTATAATATTAGTTAGGATTATATCGTTACTGACTGAGAGACTGACAGACAACGCACAGCCAAAACTACTGGGCGTAGGAAGGGGTGTAGGGGATCACTAATATCCTTTATTACCTTATGACCTAAAAACACTCCAAGGAGTCGAAATGAGCAAGTCGAGTTCAAAGACTATTGGAACAACGTAAGCGTGACTCGCGAAATTACGACAAGGATCGAAACAAATGGTTTAGAGGCGCTGACATGTCGAGACAGCAAGCAGGGAGTGGAAGATATTAAAATTTTGAAGCAAGTCATCGGACGGTTTTATTTTCTTTACATAAATAGGTATTAATAATAATAAATTACATAAGTATTCCACTAAAAGGCTTATAGAAATCAAATAAATAAATGATTAATTATTTTCAAACATTATTAAGTGTGTGTGCACTTAATAGTGTTTGAAAATAATTAAAATTCCTCTCAGCATTCTGCTGCATCTGATGATTGATGATTTTATGATAAAATGTACAGCCAGTAGAGTTGCTACATGTAGAACAATGGTTTTTTGTCCCAAGGAAGCGAAGCCCGGGCTGGACAAGCCCAACTTTTAACATCAATATTGACTTCCATACATGGTACCTACCTACAGTTTCCCGAAATTAATGTAGCGGGTTTTAATCGCTCATAAGTATTCAAGCAAATACTATATAAACTGTAGTTCAGGCTCTCAGATTAACGTCTCCAAAACTCGCCGACCATGTCGAATTCACCCTACAGAGTTGCTCAAGTTCTAATGATTACCACCACACAACCTAAAGTAAACCCTACGTCAACAAATATAGCGTTCAGTATCGTTTGGCATATTCAACAGAAATTGATCCTGCCAATTTAGATAGGTATTTAGTAAGTCGGCGATAGTGCGTCTTCAGATTAATTTCCACTTTGGTGATTTATCTCGTGTCGGGACCCTGGGAGAATTATTGACGATCAATGTGACATTTGCTACGGAATGGGATTAGGAAATGATGCCGTAACTATCCGTTCCAGCGCGATGGTATTAAAGTTTAGTTATCTCAGATTATCATTTGTAAATAAATAAATAAAAGTCAAATAAAATCAAAACGGTTATTTAGAAACTAGAACAAATAAACAATAATGATGTATAAAGTGAACAATATAAACATTCTATGAAATACCTATAATAAGCCGAAATATATACGAGAGAATCGCGCAAACCAGTTCCCAGGTCGCAGCTGGCTGTAAATAGATCAAAGTTATTTTCTTTATATTTCAAAGGACAACAAATACTTAGATCGATTCAAATTAAATTGGACTTTGCAAACAGCGAGCGATCGGAGACGCAAAACAAATGTAAATCAGATGACTTATTCAGGTTATTGAGAAGCGGCGCGGCGTCTCCGAGTTGAGTTGAGGAAATATCTCGCCAACATTAGTTGGCTTTGCATTCTACACGATCTGTTAGTAAGATGTCGCGGATACAAATAATGGCCACTTACATTTTAGATAGCAAACATAATAAACCTGTTGTATTGTATCGACAATGTGTCTAAAGAAACTAGTAGAGGCGTCTATCTTGTGTGTGATATTAATTTAAAAAAAGTACAGTTGTTATGGTCACTAAAAGTTGTTTTGCTTCAGGTTATGGGCCGAGCACGCTTCCACTACGCTAAATCAAAATTCAGAGATCAGATTCTCACAGGCATTATATTATAGATGGGTCGACTGTAACTGGATTAGAATGGCCTATATCCACTAGCAGGTCATGGAAGGCTGATGCTGAGACATTTTACACATTAGACAGTATCATTTCAGTGGCATGTCCCTGCTGAGAAGAAGGAAGTCATTGTACTAGAGCTACACAGTGTTCTCATTACAACAATTTTCCGCTTGCTGCGCCCCAGGGCTTCTCTTCCGCGGGAATATCGGGATAGAACACCCTTGTGCTTTCCATCGCTGAATGCTAATCGTTTTAACTTTGATTAAATCCTTAATAATGTAAAAAAATATCTTTTTTTAGGGTTCCGTACCTCAAAAGGTATAAAAGAGACAATCAAGCAATCAAGACCTATGTATGTACGTGTGGGTACTTCCATGACCTAAAATTATGAAATTTGGCAGAAAGCAAGGTCTAACAGTACTTATACAGGAATAAATCTGAAAACTGTAAATATGTTATTGGAAGTCTAAAAAAAAGTGTTACAAACTTATTTTTGCGCTGGATTCAGTATGAGTCTTAGGGATCGAACTACAAAGTTAAGTTTGTTTTTGAAACTAGTTGGACTTTTAGTTAAGAGCTATAATGTGAGATGCTTTGCGTGTACGGAACCCTCGGTGCGCGAATTAGACTCGCACTTGGCCGGTTTTTTAACAAAAGATGAGTTTGTCTGGCAATCTTGCCCGAGGACAGGAAAGAGATGATGGGGACAGAAATAAGACTAAACACGTTTATGTCTGACTAACATACTATTAGTTAGTTAGTATGTTATAAAATAACTCAGGATCTATTCATATGTTTGTCTGTAATACTTGGTGTGCAAATGAAAACATGAATCTGAAAAATTGCGAGGAAATTTCCCGGTAAATGTATGTACAACAATTGTATAAATATCCATATATTATACTAAATTGACACAAGTGAACTTCGTTGGATACAATCCAGAATTTAATGATTTCTGTGATACGAAAGGTTCGACAGTGTGTGTCAGGAAATTTGGTACACGGATAGAATAATCCTAAGGTACACTTAGGGTAGCTTTTATCTCATGAGGAGAGCTACCGGGTGCAGCTATAGTTTTGCGCGTTTTAAAAACCTAAAATTCTCATCATAAAGTGCTTTTTTTTAGCCTATTTAAATAATATCATTTTCATTCATCGCAATCGCTGTAAGCAATTTCTTCAAAGCAACCTTATAGAGAACTGCTTGGAGAAGAAACTTCTTTCTGTAACCAGCCAACCAAAGAGTAACTCGACCCTCGGTTCCCTGGGGTTTAAGAGACTTTTTAAATCGATAAATAACTACTTAACCATCACATTCTCTGGTTATCAGAACCATTTTAGTATTACCATATCATTGGCATCTTTTCTACTGATATGATGATGTACTCATAAATATGAGCAACTTTTTGTATGGATTCGTCTTAATATTTAAAAAAAAGTCATCCATTATGGACGAGTAGATATTGTAAAATAGTATGGAACAGCAACTTTTATTTGATATAGTCGTATCAAAATTGGTATTTACATATTGGTAGCTATTACTTCCGCTTTTCAAAGATGTTGGTCTTTGAGAAGCGAATGAAATAGCTCCACGCGGCAATAAGCCAGCACTACGTTTCCGGGGCCCAAATAAGAGTAACCTTGTTTTTTCATTACGCCATTTTGTTCGTTCGATTTGGTTTTTCATTTCCATTCGACTGCGAATCAATTTCCGCCAAATCTTCCTCCGCCGTTCCAATATCTATCTGAATATTATGTGCCACGTCACTATCTGTGAATGTTTGCGCCGAAAAGGTATTTTGTGGGGAAATACGATTTCCAAAGATAACTCAAGAAAGATCGACAAGGTAACTTTAACACCAGCTATCTATATTTTGTCTGTGTGTGTTTTGTGTCTGTATGTTCTGTGGATAAAACTTGGAAAGACAAACGCCCTCCTAAATAAATTGTGTAGAAAATGTTCTGCCATAATTTTATTATTATTATTTTTTAATATGTTAGCTGTCTCCCCCATTGACCTTTGCCCAGCAGTGGGACGAGATACGTTAAATAAAATAATAAAGTTAGCTGTGCCCTGCTTCGCTTCCGGAAGAATTTTGCGATAAAAAGTAGGTATATCTACCCTTATTTAGAACCCAACTAGAACCCATATTCGGCTCTATGTATATGTATGTATAAGGGTGACCTTCATACCAATTTTTGTAAATAAACCTAAATAAGGTTTGAATAAATAAATAATAAAAAATATCAGACAGACAAAAGTTAAATAGTAGCTATTAAAAGTAAATGAAAGAATATTATCAAACATGAAATCTGTTGCTTTTTTTCGTAGCAACAAAATCCTTTCACCATGCCTTCTGATTTCTCAAGCCTCATATAACAATCGCCTCACAGGACAACCAACGGCCAATACTTGCCTCAAGTTGATTCGCAACGAAAAAATAGTAAAAAAAATCTCAAGCACCTTCGGCAACTTCTTCTAAAGCTAATTGAAAGCATCACGTCCTGTGTTGCCATGTGCCTTTGCCAGGTGACCACAAAAACGGGGAAAAGGCGGACATCCCGAATTCGCGGTAACGGCCGCACTTCGACGAAACGCCACATCCCGCCGTCGTCGGTGGTAAAAAAAAAAGTATGCCACAGCTGTCGATAACAAGCTGCCAACTGTAACTCTAAACTTTAGGACCAAGCTCCGTTATTTCGTTATTAAAATTCAGTACATAAAAAAAGTAATAATCATCCATTAATAGGTACGTATAATGCAATGCTATAAACTCTCCTTGTATGTTACGTACGCCTGAACTACGCGGTACAAAAGGGACAATTTGCGAAAGGCACATTATGCGACTAGGGGACATTTTTCAAAAAGCCCAAAATCGCTTCGTTGTAGATTTCTTATCCCAACTCACAGTTCCATCAAACTACCATCAAACTAAACACTGTGCACTATTGTATGCAAAATTTCATCAAAATAAGTCGATCTGAACATCGTGATCGTGATATATGATTTTTATACAGGTTGATGGTAATGTTGCTCATGAGTTGTCCGCCGTGGTTGTCCGTCTCTGTTCTACACCGTGGTTATTCTTAATGTTTAGGGTCTTTTCTCCAATATCACTACAAAATTGTTTCAAAACAGCCTCTGAGGTAGTTTTTTGAGCCATTTTGTTGTAAAATACTATAAAATTAGATAAATAGGTATGTGAAGATAAATTTGTTCAGTATGAAACCACGATAATCCAGGAGGGCTCGAACCCCAATAATGTAGGGTTGTATTTTCTAAGGGCACTGTTTGCGTTCGGCGGGATTACGATCGCGATTCTATTGCGGGATATGGCAGGTGGTCATCCCTCCCTCCCTCTCCACCCGCAAATAGGGTCACCATGACCATACACGTTATGACAAACTGACAAAATTTCTGCTAAAATTTTCACAAATTATAACCTATAATAACTTCTGACCTGCGTCTATCGTCTAGTCGTACCGGAATCCCACTGTAGTCATCTAACAACAGGCTGACAGGTCTGTCTGATTGTCTGAGGCTTCAGCAGTGTTTTATTGCTCCCCAGTCAACATTAATCTGATCAGAGGCTTGTGGTTTATCTAGGCTTCTTACTATTTTTTGGTCTGTCGACTGTCTTCCCTTCTAGCCAAATATAATGTCCACACCCATTTCATGCTCGATATATCGCTTTCGACTTTCATTCGAATTACCTGTATCCCAATTGAATCCCTTCCCATCCCAACTAATATTAAAATTCGAAAGTGAGTTTGTTTGTTACCTCTTCACGCTTTATCTATTATAAAAAACTCTACTATAAAATAAACCTTTCAGAGATTTAGCCAAATCCTAACGAATGAAGAAATCCCTGCCGAGAAAGTTCAGTTGATTTATATTTCTGTGAGTGTGGAAACCCTAATCTATCCCCACCACTCGAGACAAGTGTATCGAGGATTACAAGTGCGTGGAAAAGAAATTTCAGGCTTCCGGGGATTTTGGATCTTTTCTATCAATCAAACATGCGCATAACACGACGACGGTGTTCTTTATTTATTGAAAATATACACGTATAACCGTCTATGGTTATATAATTTAAACTGCCTTTTACCAGTATGTATAGAAAAAGGACCGACAAAACTGAGGTAGATGAATACATTAATTAAATAGTATACTTCATGTGAAACTTTCTTTAAACGGTGTCTAAATAATCTATGTTGCTTGTGTACCTATTTCCGACGCAAACCATACTATCATCATAATAAGTTTTGACCTTCAACTGTTTAATATAACTGTTGTATATGCAAAATACGAAAAAAGTGTCACAGATTAATAAATCAGTGTCATTTATATATTCGTTTAATATTTCAGCTTGGCAACTCCCGTCAGGTACATGATATATGTGGAATTTGGCCAATTTCCATCATACAAGATGATGTAGTATATCTCTAGGTATCGTGGCCATTCCTCAAGATCAAGGCCATGGCTCCTCACCGATTCTGCCGCCCTGGTTCTAATTATAAAGCTCCTTCAGTGACGCACGGCTACTCTTGACACTTCTAATTTAAATATAAGTAAAAAAACCTAGAGTTAAGCGCGAACCGATTCAAAGGTTCTGAAGATAAAATAGATTCATATTATTTATTTATTTGGGTATGGGTATACACAAATAAATAAATAATCATTATCGCAGGACCGGTCGTTGTGGAAATCCTTGGGGGAGGCCTTTGTCCAGCAGTGGACGACTTTCGGCTGAGAGAGATAGCTAGATTGAGCTAGATAAATATTAATAATCATATTAAAAATAAAAAAAAAACGAAAAAGCATTATGAGCGCACAAAGACTTGATTTTACGCAGATTGAAGACGATCTACCTCAACCTACTCGATCTGACATTAACATAGATGGCGCTACTGACAAAATATCGGAAAATCAGCTGCTTCAAGACCCACAAGAACAAAATTCTCTTTGTACTCAAAACCAACCAACAGATGGAGCTACTGGTACTACATTGTTTGAAAATCAAGAAAAAACCAAAAACATATACATTGTTGGCGATGAAAATTTACTGGGATTATCAGCTCTGCTCACAAAAACAAGATATGGGAAATGGAATGACATCTATAAGCCATATTCGTTTATTATGTCTGGTGCGACTAGTACTGAAGTGCTGACGTATTGTGACAGCATTTCAAAGCAACTTTTATGTAATGATGTAATTGTCTTGGGTATTGGAAATAACGACTCAGACATTCACAGGCTTCACTCTAATATATGTATAGCTATAAGTAAATTAAGCAAAGCCACTGTTCTGATAGTTCCGATTAGAAAAAATAATTGTTTTAATGAAAATAAATTAAACTATTATTTAAAATTATGGACGAAACACTTTGAAAACTGCATTTATATTGACTTAAATGTAAATATGACTGCTAAAATTAACTATATTAACTCTATATGTAATAAAATAAATATATGTATTGACTATTTTAAATATAAATCTGAATTTTTAGCTGTAGATAAAATAAAAAAAACGTATGTTAGAAAATTCTGGTAGACATTTGCATAAAAAAAATAATAATTATGAGAAAAAAGGTACTATTCCTTTCTATTTTTCAAAAGTGCCTCAAAAAAATTTGACAATCAGCCCTTCACAGCAGTGTAATAAAACTGTACTGACAAATGTAAATGATATGTCAAAAAATTGCGAAAATGAGAATTTAAAGTTAACATTTTTTCGACCCTAAAAATACTTTTACAATATTTCACCAAAACATACAAGGACTTGTATCAAAAAAAGAACTTATTGAGATAACTCTTTCAGATATTAGCAAGTATGTGAAACCAGATGTCCTATGTTTTACAGAAACATTTGTAAAAAATTGTAATCAAGCGAATGTAAATGTAAGCAACTTTGAACTTAGCACAAGTTATTGTAGACTAAATAAAAGTAGGGGTGGTTCATGTATTTTAATAAGAAATGGGTTAGAATATAAGAAAGTAACGGAATTTGATGACCTGCACCTACTTTTTCACTTTGAATGTTGTGCGGTGAACTTGGTCTCTAACAATATTCTCATTATATGCATTTATAGAACTTCATCGGAATTACAACGACATATAGACTATTTTTTGGAAAAGTTTGACTTGCTACTATTTAAATGTTTAAAAAATATTCGAATAAGAAGGTAATTGTATGTGGTGATTTTAATATAAATATTTTAAAAAATAATAAAAATGTATGTCGTTTTACTGACATTCTTAAAAAATACAATATGACCGTACATATAAATGAGCCTACGAGACAAAACTCATGCCTAGATCTAATAGTAAGTAATATTAGTAATGCTATGGGATCTGTACTTCCCTTATGGCTCTCTGACCATGATACCGCTCAGATTCTCAAGTTTCCCATAAATGTAAAAAAAGTTACACCTAGAACCATATTTGTATTTAGAAGGTGTTATTCTCAGGAAAACATAGATAAATTTAACATGTATCTTAATAGTTTGTCTTTTTCGGATGTATATGAGGAAGTGGATCTAAATAGGGCTTTCAGAAACTTTTATGATATATTTTGTCTTCTTTATGATCTCTGCTTTCCTATAGTTAAAGTAAAGCTACAAAACACGAATAAGCCTAGGTGGATATCAAAAGGCCTAAAGAAAAGTTGTGTAACTAAACGGACACTTCGTTATAAATATTATAAAAATAAAACTAAACTCGACCGACATAACTACCTAAAATATAATAAGATCCTAAAAAAATGTACAAATTTGTCTAAAAAAATATCCAACAGGAAATTCATCACAAACAGTAAAAATATTTGTAAAGCCACGTGGACTGTCATAAAAAAGAGACAAACTGTAGTAGATCAAAAAAATATATTGGTAAAATTGTTCAAAATGGAAAAGAAATGACTGCACCGTTGGACATAGCATCTTTGTTTAATAAATATTTCATTGATGTTGGTAACAAATGCATTGCTAACCACAAAAATAAGATGACTTCAAAAATTTCAAACAGCATTTTCCTAAATCCTGTTAATGAAAATGATGTTAGGAAAATTATCATGTCTTTAAAAAATACACCATCTGTAGGTTACGATGGTATTTCTACAAAGATTATTAAAAGCTGCAAAGATAAATTAAGCCCCATTTTAGCATTTTTGATAAATTTGTCTCTTGAAGAGGGTATTTTTCCCGAACAGTTAAAAGTAACAGTTGTAAAGCCGATTCACAAAAAAGGTGATACCACAGAAGTAAAAAATTTTCGACCTGTTGCTTTGGGATCAATATTCTCTAAGATTTTTGAGAAGCCTATGTGTAACCAATTGGTCTCATTTTTTGACAAGTATAATATTATCACACAAAACCAACATGGTTTTCGCAAGAATAACTCCACAACCTTAGCGGCTTACGACCTAGTAGAAGACGTGATGCAAAACGTTAACAAGAACAACTACACAACTGTGGTGTTTCTCGATATGTCCACAGCTTTTGACTTGGTATCACATGATCTTTTATTGACTAAACTACATCTAAATGGCGTTAGAGGAGCTGCAAACAATTGGATAAAATCTTATCTAGAACGCAGGTTACAATGTGTGGAGGTTAAAAATTTAGACACTAAGGCCATTGAGCAAACACATAGATCAGGTTTAGAACATAATAAAAATGGGGTTCCACAGGGCAGCATAATGGGCCCTTTACTATTCCTCTTATACATAAACTAGCGGCCCGCCCCGGCTTCGCTCGGGTGGACAATATTTGTTTTTTAGGGTTCCGTACCTCAAAAGGCAAAAACGGAACCCTTATAAGATCACTTTGTTGTCCGTCTGTTTGTCAAACTTTTTTTTCTCAGGAACGCCTCGGATCCACGGTATCTTTCAGCAAAAAAATAATCAAAATGTGCAGAGCAACTACGCTCTGCTGCCAGAAAATGTGGCAGAGAGAATCCGGACAAACGAAGCGGCGGGAAGAATTCTGTACCGGAACTTCACCGGGAAAAAACCACCGGTAAAAATAAGTACCGGGAAAAAATCTCCACGCGGCACCACGTTTGCCCGACTAAAACCTAACTAACTTAACGCAGTCTGCTACCACCGTAGCTTATGAAGGGAGCTACAGGGCCCTATATGATAACCTAACCTATAAATTAACTACAATTGAACACTTACCAAATTAAATCTTCTTTCTCTTCGGATCCAAACTTGAGTGTCTTCGGGAAGGGGGAATTCCTAATCACCCTACCTAACCCTTGAGATCTCAATTCCCCAGGACAACTAAATAGATTTCTTCCCGTAGTTTCACTCGGGAACAGTCAGATGTGAACAGCCAGCCACGTTTCACCTCTCACAAGAAAAAGTCACAATAACAGAGTTTTTCACAAACACAAATTCAATAGTTATTTAACAAACAGGAGATTCACAATTATCACTCAAACTAAACAACAAGCAAAAGACGCGAGACCGCTCCGCGTATTAAAATCAAACCGATATCGCCCTGGACAATGCAATGGCGGACCACACGCGACGCCATCCACGCTAGCAGTGTGAGAACCCCAAAACCCCTGGCGGCGATAACAGGAAACGCCTGCGTTTAGTTTTACCCAATATATTACAAACATCCCCCCGTCCCGGTCTGAGAAGCAGACCGCTAGCTTACTCTACGGGAAGGCGGGCGAGAGAGGTCACACCTCTCCTTAAAATCGAACCGTCGACCAACACCTCAGCCACACGCGGAGTGCCATCTCCGCCAAGAATCAAACGTAATATGCGAGCTCGTCGCCAAAGCAATGAGGGCAAATTTGCCTCTTTTAACAATACTAAATCACCCTCCCTGGGAGGCTCAGTCCTGTCTGTCCACTTCACTCTTTGCTGCAGCAAATGCAAATATTCAAGCGACCAGCGACGCCAAAAGTCCTGGCTCATTTGCTGCAACATTTGAAAACGCGACAACCGATATACGCGTTCATCCTTCCACGGGTATTCGGGCAGGGCATTCAACGGCCCTCCCACCAAAAAATGACCAGGGGTGAGAGCTTCCAAGTCATTTGGATCTGGAGATAGCGGACAGAGAGGACGAGAGTTGAGGACCGCCTCAACTTTACAAAACACTGTGGCCAGCTCTTCAAAAGTTAGAGCCGTTTCTCCGATAATGCGGCGGAGGTGGGTCTTTGCGGATTTCACAGCCGCTTCAAAAATCCCTCCCCAATGGGGGCAACTTGGGGGACTAAACTTCCAGGTTATTCCCCTTTGGGCAGCAATTTGACTTAAACTAGTACAATTTTTATCAATAAACACAGAAACATCCTTAAGATAATTTACAGTTCCCTTTATAGTTTGTGCCATTATCAGACCTAATAAGGGAAGGTAGACCTCGACGCGAAACAAAGCGATCCAACGCGGCGACGAAGGCCTCCGTAGTCAGAGCCGATACCACCTCCAAATGGACAGCCTTGGTGGCCAAACAAACAAATACACACAAATAGCCCTTCACAATACGGGCATTACGAAAGGGAGAAGCCTTGATCGAAAAGGGACCGGCAAAATCGGTTCCAACGCCGTCAAACGGTCTCGAAGGTCGGATTCGATCAGCGGGCAAATCACCCATCTGTGGTTGCATCGTGGATGCCTTCAACCTATAACATGCAATACATCGAAACAGGACACTACGGATTGCTCTTCGGGCAGACAAAATCCAAAACTCGCGTTGCAAAATAGCCAACAAAGCATTGCACCCAGCATGGGCGTTACGAATGTGTCGATCAGACACCAAAAGCTGCACCAAGGGTCCGCCCTTGGGCAACAACAGAGGATGGCGAGTCTCATATGGAAGATCCGCCTTCCGGAGCCTGCCTCCAACCCGAAGAAGCCCATCCGAGTCGATGTACGGGTTCAAACGAGCGACCGCGCCCTTCAACTTAGCGCGTCCGTCGCGCAAAATACGAAGCTCTGACTCAAACCGTCCGGTCTGCACGACACGGACCCAATGCAACAATGCGCTCCGGCGCTCTTCTGCACCTGCAATCGGCTCCAACCGCTTTGCCTGTGGGTTTCTACAATTATGTATGAAACGCTTAATCCAACTGGTGACACCCAGAAGCTTATCCAAGCTGCTATACCGAGCAAGTAGCCAATCCGGCTCCGACGTCGTCTCAGCGACTACAGCATGTACACGGAGCCCAGTCAAACTCAAAGAAGTAACATCTGTCTGACAGACAGGCCAAGATGTTTCTGATCCCATCAGCCACTCTGGACCCCACCAGAGCGGGTGTGACACCAATTCTGGTGCCGTACAACCTCGGGAGGCACAGTCCGCTGGGTTAAGCTCTCCCGGCACATGTCTCCATGTTATATCAATTCCGATATTCTGGATTTGGGAAACCCGATTTCCCACAAAAACCTCCAAGGTATGTGGGGCCGCGCGCAACCATGCAAGCGCGACCTGGCTATCCGACCAGGCGAAGATGTCTCGTATCTCGACCGTGGCCGCCAGCTCACTGGCAACGTGATGCAACAATTTAGAGAGAAGGTGAGCTCCACTCAACTCAAGCTTGGGGATAGTCAGCCTAGTCCTGATGGGGGCGACCTTGCTCTTCCCTAACAAAAGCGAGACATTGACCCGGCCATCGGCGTCAACTGTCCGCATATAGACTGACGCGGCGTAGCCTCTCTCCGACGCGTCACAAAAGCCATGCAGGCTGGCTCGATATTTCCCGGGGGCAATATTCGACGAGGCAAGGCAATCCGATTGACTTCCTTAATCGATGAAAACAACTCGAGCCAATCATCCAATGGAGAGCCAAACAGCGGCTCGTCCCACGAGACGCCCAAAGTCCAAAGTCTCTGAAGAAGACACTTTGCAGAGAATATCACTGGACTGATCCAACCGCTTGGATCAAACATACGGGCTATTACGGACAACACCGTTCTCTTAGTCCAGACTTTTGGTATTTCCAAGTCCACTTGGAATGTGAAAATATCGGTTAGCGGCTGGTACTGCATGCCCAGCACCGCTATCCTGTTGGGATCATCCACATCCTCAAACAGGTGAGGGTTCTGTTGGTGATCCTCCGGGATCCCTTCTAGAACTTTAGGCTCATTAGACAACCACTTACGTAGCTCGTAGCCACCTGTCTTCAATATTTCGATCAATTCATCCCGCAGTAGGAGGGCCTCCTCAATACTTTGGGCTCCGGTGCACACGTCATCTACATACAAGTCACGTGACAGCACGGAAGCCCCACGGGGAAAGCGGATCCGTTCCCGCTCTGCCAATTCAAGCAATGATCTGATGGCGATATAGGGACTAGATTTCAAACCATACGTGTTTGTGTTGAGTTCATACACCGTCACAGGATCCTCAGGGCGCTCACGCCAGAGTATCAACTGGAATCGCCTGTCCTCAGGATGTATGACTGTCTGGCGGAACATCATCCGGATGTCCGCACCAAAAACCACTTGATGTCTTCTAAAGTTCAAGATGATGTCAATTATGTCCCTATGCAATTTGGGACCCGAATGCAAACACAGATTCAACGAAACCCCGTTCGAAGTGGGTGCGGACCCATCGAAGACGGTCCTCAATTTGCCTGTTGAGGCCTTCACCACCGCGTGGTGGGGCAAGAAATAATGCTCAGTTGAGCTCCAATCAACTCGAGCCGGAGACATGTGACCCAAATCCTCGTACTCGCGCATAAATTCAATATATTTATCGCGAAGTACGTGGTCACGCTGCATACGTCGCTCCATGGACAGCAGTCGTTTCTCCGCAAGCTTAGCTCCGCAAGCCCTACTTTGCCCTAGGCTAGGACGTGTAGCAACAAATGGTAATCTAGTTACAAACCGACCGGAGGGCAACCTCTCCGTGGTTGATCGAAAGAAGGCTTCGCACTCAGCGTGTTCCGGATCCATCCTGGAACTCATAGGTGGCTCCTCCACCTCCCAAAACCTTTGCATGGTCTTGGCCAAGGACGCTGATGCGACGACCGGTGGCTCCTCCACGGTGCTATTATCAAACACAGGGCCCATCAGGGCGAAACCAAAGATAGTAGACACTGCCATCAGTGAAGACGAACCCAGAGCTCTCTGGGTACCCAACAAAATCCAACCCAATACGTCCGAGCCCAGGAGCAAGTCCACTGGGCCGGGATGAAAGACAAAGGGGTCGGCCAAATCCAGACCCGAAACCAAAGACAACACACCCGGCGGTATGTCTGTCGAGGGGTGCCAACCCGCAATGGTATCCATTACCATAGCCGAAGTCGTGATCCTCATTGTGGAGGACTTCAGCGAAGAAAAGGTGACAAGTGTCTGGCCCGTCAGACACTTCACTTGTATGCCACCAACTCCAAGAAGTGGCACAGGCGAGTCTTCCACGACTAAACCTAACTGGTGTGCCACTCGAGTGGTAACCAAACTGCTTTGAGCCCCTGAGTCCAACAGAGCTCTCAAATTAATGGCTTCCCCCTACGACCCCATACGCGGACCACCGCGGTAGGGAGCAGAACCGTCCGCGGCTCTGTCCCAGCAAGGGAGCAAGCTAGTTACGGGCTCCCCACTCTCTCCAAACCAGGGGCGCGCCACTGACCCGGATAATATGGCGGGCGAGTGCACATCCCCATCTGAGGGGGCATAACCCGCGGCCCGGCCATACATATGGTACGGCGGGTGGTACTCCAGCCGTGGGTACTCGTGCAGCGGCGGAGAAAACCGCTGCGGCTGCATGTGTTGGGTATTGGTAACCCGCGTGGAGGGGGTGTCCCCACTCTCACGTCCGATCTAGGGCCCCCGCCCATGGGGGCCCTATCCGGGGCCTGGCCAGCTACATACTGGCCATGACCTTGGGGCGCGTGGTCCCGGTCCGCCAAGACCCGCGCAGGTACGCGACCCCCCTCCCGAGGGGGGTGCGACGAGCGAAGCCGCGTCCTCCGTCCGGTGGTGGAGGGCTTCGCGCAGGAGCGCCCCCGCCCATAGGGGACCCCTGCCTCAACATCCGGGTGCCATCCCCGTTGCGGTTCATGCAAAGCATCGCGTGGTGCCGCCCACGGCATGCACTGCATGGTATGGCACTGGGACAGTCACGTGCATAGTGACCGCCCAAACAATAAAAGCAAAGTTCATGCCGCTTTGCCATGCGGCGCCTATCTTGTACTGGCAGTCTCTGCCAGTCCCTGCATTGTAGCAGGCTGTGGCCCATCCGGCCACATTGCAGGCAGTCCGCGTCCCTCGCGACTGCTGCCGTGTGCGCAACCCGCACACCAGCTCCACGCGGTGGCGGTTGCCGTCCCTGTTGGGGCCTACGTTCAGGCGCTCTGGATGGCGCTGAGTCCGTCATGGTATTCTCAGCAGCCCGTGCCTCAAACTCCAAAAACTTCACCAAGTCAGTGAATGTTGGTAGGGTGGTGCTATCCCGTTCCGCATTCTCGCGCTCAAATCGCGAGCGGATGTCATTGGGTAATTTGCCCAATACAATGTGCACCAGCAAAAAGGACCATTGGTCCACCGGCAGCCCCAGTGTGCGGAGCGCGTTACAGGCCACTGTAACGGGCGTGAGCAACTGCAGGCGCAACTGTGCCCTGTTGGCCACCTTGGGCAGGGCCATCAACTGTGCGGCGTGCGCATCCGCTAACAAACGTAAGTTTTGGTAGCGGGAGTTCAATAACTCCCAAGCCGTATCGTACTGGTCGTCCTCCACCCGGAGGTGCTGGATGAGCGACCGCGCTTCATCCTCAAGAGTGGAGAGGAGGTAGGCCATCTTCTGGGCCTTCGACAAATCCTGTCGTGCTACGACCAGGGACTCAAACATATTTTTATATGCTACCCACTCCTCCATCCTACCCCCAAAGTGGGACAGCTGAAGGGTGGGGAGCCGACCAGTAACCGCTGGTCCTTCCTGTCTAACAGGTGTGCGAGGGGCTGGTCCGCCAGCCTGTCTCGCCCTTATTGCGGTCACCGCCTCCGCGATATCATCGTGCAGACTCAGGATCTGGTCCATGTCCGCCATGTGACCTGCGTAGGCCTCCGGGGTAAGATCGGCTTCGGTAAGCGCCGCCATGGCCGCTTCCGCGCTAATCAATCGTGAGTGGAGGTGATCCGCTCTTAGCAGTATGGCGCCCTCCCTGTCCTTCCGGGACAGGAGTCCTCCGGCCGTCACAAACCATCTCAATTCGTTGGCGAGTGTCGCCCTAGCATTGGAGGCCTTCGCCATCGCGTCAAGTCACAAACAAAAAATAACAAAAGGTAAATAAAAAACAACAAAATCAAGCAACTACACGAAGAACCGCGGTAGGTATGAGAATGGCACAAACCCGGAACGCACGGTACAAACCGCAAACAAATACAAAAAAGGTTACAAATATTCTTATACAAACAAACTAAGAAAAATCTAATAATTTTTACAAACAATTAATTATTTTTTACAAACGAACAAATAGAGGGTAGATAAACTACGCTCTGCTACCAGAAAATGTGCAGAGCAACTACGCTCTGCTGCCAGAAAATGTGGCAGAGAGAATCCGGACAAACGAAGCGGCGGGAAGAATTCTGTACCGGAACTTCACCGGGAAAAAACCACCGGTAAAAATAAGTACCGGGAAAAAATCTCCACGCGGCACCACGTTTGCCCGACTAAAACCTAACTAACTTAACGCAGTCTGCTACCACCGTAGCTTATGAAGGGAGCTACAGGGCCCTATATGATAACCTAACCTATAAATTAACTACAATTGAACACTTACCAAATTAAATCTTCTTTCTCTTCGGATCCAAACTTGAGTGTCTTCGGGAAGGGGGAATTCCTAATCACCCTACCTAACCCTTGAGATCTCAATTCCCCAGGACAACTAAATAGATTTCTTCCCGTAGTTTCACTCGGGAACAGTCAGATGTGAACAGCCAGCCACGTTTCACCTCTCACAAGAAAAAGTCACAATAACAGAGTTTTTCACAAACACAAATTCAATAGTTATTTAACAAACAGGAGATTCACAATTATCACTCAAACTAAACAACAAGCAAAAGACGCGAGACCGCTCCGCGTATTAAAATCAAACCGATATCGCCCTGGACAATGCAATGGCGGACCACACGCGACGCCATCCACGCTAGCAGTGTGAGAACCCCAAAACCCCTGGCGGCGATAACAGGAAACGCCTGCGTTTAGTTTTACCCAATATATTATACGTCAAATGTTGCGAATTTTCGCATATTTTGCGATTTCAGATTCAAAACCTATGGGTTACTTCCAGTTGATGTAAATAATATAAATATCCAAAATCTAATTGATCTAAATATGGGTTAATTATGAAATTTGGCAAAAAGCAAGGTCGAACACCCGGTTCACGACCTTCCCGCTCCGAGCGGCAGCGGCGCACGGAAGCGGCGGCGAGCGGCGTAAACAAAAGTCGAAAGATCTTTGATCACGCCACGAGCTCCAACTCGAGCGAATTTGCAAGCGGTTTTCCCCGAGGGGATCGCTGCGGCGGCGGCGGCGAGCGTTGCTAGGAACATGGGAAACAATAGTACCTACGCAGGGAGCGAACACCACGAAATAGAGCGGCACCGACAGCGGCGCGAGATTGACGGACTCCACGATTATTATTTTTGAACATTTTTTGTAGTATTATTTTAAAACGTTTTCACAATGAGTTTTAACAGAGAGGCTTTTATTAGCGAAATATTACATAGACCCCCAATATGGATGTCGAAACATATGTCTATCAATGTGCTGTAGCAGTAGCGGATTTAGGGAGGGTGGGGGGAGGGCACGGGGGCGCGTGCCCCAGACTGCTTTTTACACGACTGACCAAAAAAGGAGTGTTATGTTTTCAGGGTTCATGTATGTAAGTATGTATGTAAGTTTCTTTATTCCACCATAAGTCCTAAACGGCTTAACAGATTTTGATGTGAGAGGTATTGTTAGATTCCTTGCATTCCTCCGAGTGACATAGGCTATGGAAGTTGTCAGTCGTGTTTTTTTATTTTTTAATAATCAGCTTGTTTGTGTACCTACTGTGGAGGGAAATTTCATAACAGTGCATATGAAATTAAGAAATAACAGAATTTAGCAAATTGTTTTTTGCACCCCCAACATGCATAGTCCGCCACTGTCCTTGTCAGAAAAAAATCCTGGATCCGCCCTTGTCCTGTAGAATGTAGTCAAACGTTTCCACACTCATTCTAGTGTAAACCTCATTTATTCTTACCAGTCCTATCATATAAGCAATCTTACCATGTCTTTTTATGATTTTACAACAATTTAAATTAAAATAGACTTTTTAGGAAATTACTTTCGTGGTTAATAAATGTTTTACTTTAGAATGTTTAGGTTTGAACTAATATTTGATTTATCTTCAACAAAATTCAACAAAAAGTACTATGAAGATTGTTTACATGATAGGACTGGTAAGAATAAATGGATTTTAGTCATAAAACTTATTCGGATGTTTCCTGTAATCTTGGTATAAATTATGAAATTCGCCGCGAAGGAATCTATTTTTGCGCCCCGCTTAGACCAACGCGCAAAGTCGTGAACCGGCCGTTAGAGCTATAATGTGAGATGCTTTGTGTGTACGGAACCCTCGGTGCGCGAGCTTGACTCGCACTTGGCCGGTTTTTAGGGTTCGTACCTCAAAAGGCAAAAATGGAACCCATATAAGATCACTTTGTTGTCCGTCTGTCTGTCAAACTTTTTTTTCTCAGAAACGCTTAAAGGTATCAAGTTGAAATTAATACCGAATACTCGGATCCACGGTCTCTTTCAGCAAAAAAATAACCGAAATTGTACGTCAACGCGATCAGGAGATTTTCGCATATTTTGCGATTTTAGACAGCAATCATAACCTATGGGGTACTTCCCGTTGACCTAAAATTATGAAATATGACAATAAGCAAGGTCTAACAGTACTTGTACTGTAATAAATCAGAAAGTTGTAAATTGTAAGTTAAAAAAGTGTTACAAACTTATTTTTGCGCTCGATGCAGTATGAATCTTTGGGATCGAACTACAAAGTTTAGTTTGTTTTTGAAATTAGTTGGTCTTTTAGTAAGAGCTATAATGTGAGATGATATGTGAATGAATATGACATTTACATTATTACCTCCTAAAATAAATAGATACGAAAACGCGCCCGCAGTACTTATATACCTACTGCGATGCGCCTAGCGTCTTTGCGAGTGCTAGGTGATTTCGCGGCGCATTGCCGATCTTGAGATAACTCGTAGTATTTCGTAAACTATTGATCCAAATTACATGCAGTAAAAAGCGTATATGAAATATATTAAGTACTTGTGATGATAGACTTGTTTAATTTGATAAGGATTAATAAACTGTGGTTAATATCACCAGTTAAAAAGCACCTAAGAATTTTAATTATTTTTAAAACATAAAAGTAGTTATTGTGGCTGAAATATAAAAGCTAGATATATGCTATCGCGGACTTTTTTGTAGACCTATTATAGATACACAATTCCTCCATACATGGTTTTGATACATCTCTTAGGGATTGGACAGCGTTTTCGATGAAAGCTGCCGGGCGGCTAAATTTTTTCCGACTTCCTTAACAATTATCGTCATATTTCAACTAATATACACAAAACCTTAACAAATTATACACTAAAACCTTCCTCATGAATCACCCTATCTATTAGTGAAAACCGTATCAAAATCCGTTGCGTAGTTTCAAAGATTTAAGCATACAAAGGGACATAGGGACAGAGAAAGCGACTTTGTTTTATACTATGTAGTGATAGTGATAGTGATGACATACCTGACATTGAAAATTGTAAAATAATATTATTCGCGGATGATATCTCGGTCATAGTTTCTACTGATAAAAATAATACGATAGAACAACATAAATCTGACATAACAAATGCTTTGACATCAATAACAAATTGGATGCAAAATAATAATCTCATAATTAATTTGAATAAGACTCATTTCATTAATTTTAATAATTTTAGATATCAAAAAATTGACATTAACTTTAAGGGACAAGCTCTGCAAAATACGAGTAGCGTGAAGTTTTTGGGGATCATTGTTGATCCAAAACTCAGTTGGAAGGAGCACATTGAAATGGTTTGTACCAAATTAGCTCGATTTGCGTATGCTCTGTATAGATTGTCAGTCATAACGGGTAAAAATACAGCTCAAACAGCCTACTATGCCTATGTAGAATCTATAATGAGATATGGTATAGTTATATGGGGAAATGGTACAGAAAGTGGAAAGTTGTTTCTGGCCCAAAAACGATGTGTGCGTGCCATAAGTAATATTGCCCCCGATGTATCCTGCAGACCGTACTTTAAATCCCTCAATATACTTACGCTTGCTTGCCTCTACATATTGGAGGTAGGCCTATTTGTTCACAAAAACTTAAATAAATTTAAAAAGGCCAGTGATTTAAGTTCTAGAAGTCTTAGGTTTCCTAACAAATTAATTTTGCAGGAAATACCAAAAACCAAAAGGTTTAGGATGAATTGCCATGCAATGTGTATAAAAATCTATAATAATATACCAAATGATATTAAAGTGTTACCATTCAATAAATTTAAGAGAAACCTGAGGACATGGCTATTAAATAATGTATTTTATACTACTGATGAATTTTTTAATTATAAATGACTTCGAATGTATGAATGCAGTACCTATTTTAAATTTTGAGACATTTTGACATTAATATATTATAAAGTTGTATTATTATAAGTTGTAATATTTAAATTTTGCATGCTAATATAATTAGCTAAGTAGGTATAAAGGACATATTATAATTTTGTAACATCTTTGTAAGCCCTATTTATTGCGAATAAATGATTATTATTATTATATGTTTTCTAAAATATTTCTCTCAAACAATAGTTTTGAGGATGTTTATTGGTTACGCGGGCTTGTGGCCAAACGCAACCAATTGAAAATTAAGTTAAGAGAGTTCTGTCAGATGACATAAATTTACGTACTATACGGCACGTATTTAGTATTACTGCTTTTTGCATTAGGATAAAGGTAAAAGGATGTATTTGTAATAAGTTCAAACTGGTGTGTAGGGATCTAGGTATTACACCTGTAGAGGAGATTACTATAGGAATTGTTTTTACTATTTCTGCACGCCATTGTGTTTTGATTTCTATTGCCAGGTCAGTGTATTTTGTTAATTTTTCTGTATATGTGGAACTAAGATTATGGGTATTTGGAACAGCAATATCTATCAGATAAACTGTTTTGTTGCGTTTGTCATACAAAGTTATATCCGGCCTATTGTGGTGAATGGTTTTATCTGTTATAATGGTTCTATCCCAGTACAGTTTATATTCAGGGGAATCTAAAACTATCTCAGGTGAATATTTGTAATACGCTGTTTTTCT
The DNA here is from genome assembly GCA_018467065.1 of Ephestia elutella. Classification (NCBI taxonomy): domain Eukaryota; kingdom Metazoa; phylum Arthropoda; class Insecta; order Lepidoptera; family Pyralidae; genus Ephestia; species Ephestia elutella. Next base: position 18,032,565 of record CM031566.1, on the reverse strand, counting down.
TTTATTAAATTATATTTACTTGCAAGGTACTGGTGTACAATGAGGCAACCTGGTCATGTCGATGCTTATAGTCTGTTTGTGTTATTGATCTGCAGGCACCAGTTATGTGTTGAATGGTTTCTGGGCTACTGTGACAATGGCTTGGCAATTATCATTCTGGATATCTTTAATAATATATTTTCTATAATTTTTAGTATCTATGATTTGGTCCTGTATAGCCAACATGAACCCCTCTGTCTCTGGGAACAGCTCTCCTCTCTTGAGCCAGGCGTTTGATGACGCAACCTTGTCAACATTTGGATTCATCAAGTCGAGGCGATGTCGGCCATGCAGAGATTTTTGGGTCCATGAATCTATCTTCTGTTGTAATGTGGTGAGCTCTTCCTTCTTCTGTTGAGATGAGTCGTTTAAATTAAGGGGTGTTAGTTTTTTGTCAGCTTGAATAATGGATGTGATTAAAGGTGATGCTGGAGCACTGTGATAAAAGAATGATCGCAGAGCTGTTATTTGCTTATTGTGAAGGTTTTGAATATCAACAATTCCTCTGCCACCTTCATGTTTTGGCAATGTCAACCGTTGGATACAAGACCTCAGGTGGTGCTTCCGGTATTTAGTCAGAAGAGTATTAATATTACGTTGTAAGTTTTTCAAATCACTTTGGGACCAGTTAATGATGCCAAAGGAATACGTTAGTATGGGGATGGCAAATGTATTTATGGCTTTTACTGTATTACGGGCATTTAGGTAGGTATTAAAAATTTTGTGGAGTCTAGTTCTAAAATCATCTGTTAGCTTTGCTTTGGTTTCTTTTTGGTGGATTTGTTGAGTCTGTTGGTATCCAAGATATTTGTATCCTATGGTTTGGTCTACAGGGTCTATGTGTTCTTCATTTTGTAGTGTGTATGTATTGTTTTCTACCTTCCCTTTCTGTACTGATTGAATTTTGCATTTATCAATGCCAAATTCCATTCGAATATCTGATGAAAATGTCTCAGTTATGTGTGCCATAGCTTGTATATCTTCTAATGAACTGGCAAACAGCTTAATGTCGTCCATATACATCAAATGAGTCAGGGTATGATTTGCGTTATTGGACTTTATTTCGAAGCCTCTATTACTATCTTTAAGGAGGTTTGAGAGGGGATTTAAGGCCAAACAAAACCAAAGTGGGCTTAGTGCGTCACCTTGAAATATTCCTCTACGTATATTGATAGGTTCGGTCTCAATGTTTGTGTTATTGTTAGTAAGTATTAGTTTGGTATTCCAATGTTGCATTATAGTCTTTAAAAAGTTTACAAGGGTGGGATGAATTTTGTAGTGTTCAAGAATATATACTAACCATGTATGGGGTACTGAGTCATATGCTTTTTTATAGTCAATATACATAGAGTAAATATTTCGTTTCTTGGTTAACGCTTGTTTGGACGCAACGGCATCTATGATTAACTGTTCCTTGCAGCCTCGGCTACCTCTGCTACATCCCTTTTGCTCTTCGGCTAGAATATTATTTTCTTGAATGTGTGCATAGATATTTTCATTAATACATGATGTAACTATTTTATACAGAGTCTGTAAACAAGTAATTGGACGATATTTAGCTGGGTTTGTTGGATCCGTTGTATCTTTAGGTAGCATGTAGGTAATTCCTTGAGTCAAATATAACGGTATAGTATCTGGAAGTGTATAAATTTATTGATATGTGTAAGTAAGAAAGGGTGTATAAAAGTAAGTTTTTTGTACCAATAATTGTGGACTTTATCAGTTCCTGTAGCTTTCCAATTGTGTGTTTTAGAAATAACTAATTTTAAGGTATCTATAGATATATTTTTAAATTCCATGTCTTGTAATGTTAAACTGTGATCTTTATCTTTTTCTATCCAACTATTGTCTCTATGTTCGACCGGATTTGCCCAGATATCAGACCAAAACGAGTGAAGTGCTTCTGGTTGGGGGGTCTCAACAGTGGCGTTTGTTTGCTGTTGTGAAAGTAACCTGTAAAAACTTTTTTCGTTTGTTGTAAATTGTTTATTTTGTTTCTTTCTTATTGTTGTCTGCCTATACCTACGTAATCGACTAGCAGCAGCGTTAATTTTTTGCTTAATGGTGTCTAAAAAGTGAGATAATTCTGTGTTTTGATTTTCATGTTGTGAATGTGTAAGATGGTCCCGTTTAATTTTTTCTATGTGTTTCTGAAGTTCATAGCCTCGATTCCCATTAATATACTCTGTTAGTCTTCCTGCTTTAGCTCTTAGATCTTTGATTTTGTCTTCTAATCTTTTTTCCCATTTAGGTTTACTATGTTGATATTGTCTTCTAGATGGTGTTTCAGTTATCTTTGATCCATTGAGTTTTGCAGCAGTATATGCTGCTGAATATACAACGGTCTGAAGTGTTAGAAAATCCGTTTCAGTAGTTATATATTTGGGAGTATATTATTGTTCAGTATTGTTACTATTGCTGCTAATTTCTTGGAGGGTCTTTGCTTTGGAATGTGTGGTCGGTTTGGGGGATCAATTTCAATAAACTTGTCAAGTAAAGTCTTAAAAGTCTCATCTAACTGAATTTCGGTTTCAGATGGTATATAGTAGTTTATTTCAAGGGTGTTATGTAACTGGTTTTGTTGAGAGTTCGTGAGGTTTTCAGATATTTCGTCATGGGTTAAGGAATTATTTGTATTACTAAATAAAGATGGTGGTGTGCTAAATTGTGAAAAGCCATTTACATCATTATGGGGAATTGTGGATGAACTTTGTAGGGCAAGATCTCGTGCCACTTTATCTCTAATTGCCTGTAATTTATTAGCACTTAAAAGTTTATTATTAACAATCACCCTACGTTGGTCAAGCAATTCTTTGCTCCGACACGTGGCTGATTTCTGGGTGCTTTTCTATGACTTTTCGGTATAAACATTGCCTATAGCCTGTTATATTTGTTTCAAGATCTGTAACTGTATAATATGTAGTCATAATAGTTTCATTTATTTCGTCTGGCCATTTCATTCGTTCGCTATGATTAGTTTGTGTTGTTGTTGCTGAAGACTGAGCGTTGTTGGACTGTGAATTGCTTTTTAAGTGTTCTTCGACTTCAAGGCGTATTTGGTTTATTTTCTCATCTGATAATAAGTTTTGTACGTGTTATTGCTCTACGTTGATCTCCTACACGTTGTCTACTAACTATGAAATGTGGAAATTGTTGGCAAAATTTTTCATATAATGCAGGTAAATAGTTCCGTTTATTAGTAGTTTCTAAAGAAGTAATTGTTAGGTAAGTACGCATTATGAATTCATTCATATCATTGGTCCATTTTTTGCGTACTCGAGGACCAGCTGCGGCGGGTGCAGGTGAATTGGCGCGAGTAGCCTCCTGCACAACATCCCAGCTTGGCTGAAGAGATGTCATAGTATTAAGTGAAGTAGGTGAGGATAGTTCTCTACCCATATAAGATGGTGGTGAAGATGGAAGAGATGGAAAAAGGGATGATGGTGATGACGGTGATGATTGTGAATGATTATCGGCTGTAGTCAATTGTTCGAGGGGAGCCCGCCTGCTCAGCCCCCCGTCGCCAATGGTTCGCATTCTGTGGCACTCAGCATCGGCTCCAAGTGCGCCCCGGCGACCCCCGGGCAGCGGCCGCAAATTATACTTCCTTTTATTAACGTTCTCCATATTTTTTTTTTGGGTTAAGGTGGATAGTAAGAGAGGGTTTATTATTATTATACAATTTAACATTAATCGGTTATCGTAGTGCCCTCCATTCATTATCCATTGGTGAAAACCGCATGCAAATCCTTACAGTCGTTTTTAAACATCAATTTCGTTATGTTTCGGCTACAAACGAAGCTTAGAATTTAGTTATAATTTAGCAGATAGCTTGATAAAAAATAATCTAAAAGGTCCAATTGTATTCCTTTGGGGGACTTTTTCGTCAAGTACGATTCCGGGCGGATTTTTTTGACTAAAAAAATTGATTGTTAGTAATCTGCAAGAGTCCGTAGGGTCCTAGCTTTCTAGAACCCGACGGACACGGTCCTGTCGTTTTTCCTTTGGCAACGCGGAACCCCAAGTGTCTAGTGTTGGCCGTAGGATCAAAGGTTTCTGTACCCGGGTTCTTGTATTAATGAGGCAGTAATGAGTTACCACATCGCTTTGAGAAATGATCCGCGTTAAATGTTCGTTAAATGTATTCAGCTCCGTAGATGCTTCAGATGAACTCATTAGTTCGCTTATATTTTTACTAGCCTATGAACTTTGCTTTACCCGCGTTAAAATGATTTAATGAGAAAATTAACAATTATTTTATTTTATAAAATTATTTTTATTAGTTACAATTTAATAACCCAAAATGCATTCTTCTTCTCAAGTTCAAGTTTTCGCAAATGATTATTTTATTCCGATAAGAGGTTCTTTTTTTTTCATTCACATCTGAAACCCAGACGTGGACGAAGTCGCGAGATATAATAAGCAAAGTAAACATACTTAAACTTATAAGTACTTATTACATCGAAATTTTGGTAGGAATTTATCGACTACTCGAATACCTTACTTTTTGGTACCAGTTGAAAATCTGAGCTTTTGCTTGTGCCTAGAACAATACTGAGCTGTGTTTTTTTTATTTAGCGTTTTGTTATTATTGTCGAATAAAGAATTTTTCCTTCTTTTTTCTACCTAATCGCGACTGCCACATGGCAAAAATTTAAAAGGAAATATGCATTACATTGCATTCGCAGTAAAATTAGCCATGAATCGTTGTTATCTGGTGCATCGGCGGGTGCATCGGCGGCGTGCATGTGAGCCGCTGCCAAATTGATTGCAACATTACCATTCCGAGCGCGGGCCACTGAAACGTGCCCAAATGGTGCTAAAATCCGCGCGTGTAATGAGTGTATTAATTTAAATTGCAATCCGCATAACTTATGTTTTATATAGATGTAGAGAAAATTCCAATCTGTTCCATAACCAAATTCACAAATTATTTATTTAACTTGCCGTGTTTGTTCGAGACCCTACATATAGTAACTGTTACCTAAATCTATGAGATCTGACTCTACTAAGATATAAAACTTTACACAGCTTGGGTTACTTACTACATATATTTCTCATCATAACATTAACAAAAAATCCTAGTTATTTAGGGTAACATGCTACATTAGTTAAGATTATTTGCCAACTCCAATAAGAATAAATGTACTATCATTTATTTGTCACCATATCAACTTTAAGGATGCAATAAAATATTGAGTATTGAGCATGTATTGAGTATTGAATACGAGTGAGCCAGTAGTGGTCGCAAATGATGTATAACATCTATCACTACGCACGCTCATTAATCAACTACATATAGGTACTGATGCAGAAAAAATGAGAGAAAAGATGTTACACCAGTTACACAGTAAATATAAAAATCGAACATCGAGATATCTTCATGCCAATAAAGAGTTTCGGCTCACGAAGAGCCCGAAGTTATCACAGCTGGCTGGATTCCGGGGTTTATGAAATACTCGTCAGGACTGGGTCTGTCTGTTACTAGTCAAATCGGCGAGCAGCATTTATCACGAGCACTTCCGCGAACAAACTTCTCGGCATTGCGCTCGTAGTACGTACTATGACAGTAGGATAACTTCACCCAGGGTTCAGGCAGAATCATCAGCGTCGCAGCGCAGTCAGTTCGCCTGCGACTATGTGCTGAGTTTGGCCCTACCCATTTCCATTGATGATTTTTTATATTGTCACAGTACATTCAACATTTTTATTTTTGTGGCTTTACTCATCCGCAGCGGGATTTCTAAAGAACTGCATCCATACTAATATTATAAATGCGAAAGTTTGGATGTGAGTTTGTGAGTTTGTGAATTTGTGAGTTTGTGAGTTTGTGAGGATGTTTGTTACTCAATCACGCAAAATCTACTGGACGGATTTCGATGAAATTTGGTACAGAGGTAGATAATGACCTGGAATAGCACATAGGCTACTTTTTATCCCGGGAAAAAGCACTGTTCCCGTGGGAAATTCACGCGGGCGAAGCCGCGAGCAAAAGCTAGTAACAAATAAATGAAATAACTTCATGCTCCGCTTGCTTGTTTGCTTTTTGATATTGATCTGTACCTCTCAGAGACGTTGCTCTACAAATAGTAACTGTTGTTCACCTATACAATACATATATTTAATTATCTCTATAATTTAATTAATTAAATATGTAAGTATGTAAAATGTTTTCCCCAATATCGATTGTAGGTATTTATGGTGTTGAAATAAACGTTCGATAATCTGGTTGAGACATCATCCTAAATGTTTGAACAGTTACCCTTCTTGTCGGACTTTATTTATTCTACTATGGCTCCGGCGCGACATAGACAAATAGTCCTCGGTGCTAAGTTTGACGCAACACTTATAATGTAGTCTGTAGCATCCTGTATTACGCAGTTAGTGAAATAATAGTATTTTATCAGCGTCATTCCAATTTGGAACTTCAAATAGACTTTTTGAAATAGACAAATAGGCAATTTAATACGATCATTCGATCGTAAACTTATAACATAATTTTCTGATATTTTTTTGATATATTCAATTCAGATATACATATTTCCGATCATTAATACTCTCCCCAGAAGTAATGATTGAAAATAATTTCCTCTTTAAGCAAAAATGTTTTTAGAGGATATATTATTTGATCACACACATACAAAACATCACAACGGGTATTGAATATGTTCATAGCATAAATGCGGTGGTTCGGAAGTCGTCCGGGCGTCCGTCCGGTCAACCCGGTCTATTGATTTGCCATTTGTAGATTCCGAGGGATGGACCCGCGTCTTCATAAGGCTTAAACGTAAATGCTCAGCGTCCGCCAATACTTTGTATAGAAAATGATGTATAGTTTTCATGACTGACATGACAACATACTATTAGAACTTTTTTACAAGGTTCTATTTTGAAAATATTATTGTCTTTACAATGAATATAAGTATGATCATAAGAATAAGATAGGTAACAAAATTTTAACATTGAAAATTTTTACTCGATTGTGAAACCTACAATCCGGGAGCTCTATAGTTTATCCCATCGATGCAACAAAACCTATAAAAACGTGAATTGTAATCAAACAAAAAAGGTAGAGTCGAGTTAGTATTTATTCTTAATGAGGTAGAGAAAGTATTTATTCTTAATTGTCTTATTATGTAAACAATCTTCACAGTACTATTTGTTGAATTTTGTTAAAAATAAATCAAATATTAGTTCAAACCTAAACATTCTAAAGAAAAAAAAAATATTATCCACGAAAGTAATTTCATAAAAAGTCTATTTTATTTTTATTTAAAGCATAAAAGACATGGTAAGTTGTAAACAATTACATAATAGGACAATTATGAATATTTATTCATAATTGTCCTATTATGTAATTGTTTGTACTTTAAATGATAGCATTTAAAGTCCATTTTTAACGTGTTTGAACATTTCGAGATGTATAGACATCTCGAAATGTTATATAAATCGAATTGTTTTAATATTAACTATAATGTCTATCTCGGATGCCATTAATATTTATGATTTACACTGGATAAAAAATCATATTTCAATCATCATCTCAGCAATGGAATTGATCACGTCATCAGTTTAGGATTGAATTACGTCATGATTTACCGATGAGATGGGAATCCCCGGACCCCCTCGGGAATTCGGGATTTAATTTCCGCACGAAAACGCAACTTTTGCGTAGTTTGCGCGTCTATGAGATTGCACATTGTTATCTTTTGATAACAATCTACACAGCAATGTAGTAAAGTGTTGTTAAATTATATTATTTGTGACTTTTTGCATTAATCATACAACATGCATTTTGTACTTACTCAAGCAAGGTAGATCATATTAATTAGGATACAGATAATAATACTGGACAGGATAAGCCAGAGAAATCTAAAAAATATAAAGCTGCATAAGATTCAAGTTCCTTCGTTTTCACACATACATTGATGTATGGAACGGTTCCCAATTCCTTTGAACTGACAATTAATTCTGTTTTGTTTGTAATAATTGTGGACTCGGTGAGAAGCAGTCACCGCAGTATATGAACGCCTTCTTCTTTTGTTTCTTTTTTTTTCATTGTCATAAATATAAAATACGCCAAATGACATTTCTAATTATATTATTTCAGATTACCGATATAGATCTTAGATGGAGATATTCATTTTGTCACGGTTTTATTCATAATAAAAAATATGGTTCACTAATGTTTCACCAAACAACCTTTGACAAACCATCACTTTATAAACTATCACTTAAAAAACTATACCTTTTAAAAATGTTTCATTTTACAAACTCGTTATTTTAAAAACGTTTCATTTTACAAACTTTTTTTTATATAAATGTTTTACTCTACAAATGTATCGAGTATAAAACTTTTATTTTATAAAGTTTTATTTCATCAAATAACTCTCTTGACAAAAACATCATTTTACAAACCTACTATAGGTAAATTATTAATCAAGGGCTGGCAGCTTCTTTGGCCGAAAGATTTAGGTTTAGGTTAAGCTTTAGAAACCTATCTAAACCTAACCTATCCAAGCCTTTTTTGACTTAGTTCGAACGCTCCGCTCGCTTCGCTCGCTCCGCTTGTGTGGTTTACACCAGCCTAACCTAACCTAACCGAACCGAGTTGGGTTTGTGACCAGTTTTTTTATTGCGGGGGAGCTACCGCCCCCGGCCCCCGTGCAGGGGGGCTGCCGCCCCCTGCACCCCCCACTATTCGTTTTCTAACTAGATAGATTTTAAGATTTTCAAAAGTTCATATAAAAAAAGGGGGGGTTCCGGCAAAAAAAAAACTTGTAGAGTCATACAAACCCTCCCCCCACCCCCCACCCACTCCCAACCCCCGCCGGTGAGTGGCACGTTTCTAAAGTTAAGCCTTTTTTTATTAAAAAACTAAAAATTGTTTATTTACTTCACAAAAAATGGCCTTGGACTACATTATATAGGTATGTGATAAACATTAATTAAATTTAATACCATAAAGGACAGTATCGTTGTGGAGATCTGGTGCCCGCGCTAGGTATCAAAGATCCTGTGTTGCAGGTTACCAGGTGGGGACCCGGTATGACACAATAAAAGGTAGATGCATGTTGAAATCATGTCACAATATGATTTGTAAGTTAATTTGCAAATAAAAGACGAGTAATGACTTCTGTTCCTAACCCTACGATGAAAATCTTGGGATCAGTGAGTTTAAACTTGAAACTTCATATCTTCTAGTTTTGGTAAATAATATTTATCAAACGATGTATTTGCCATAAGATATTTTGTCTAACGTTGTTTTACCAATTGAAAATTTAGTAAAATAATTTATTTGTAAAATGATAATTTGGAGAAACACAATATTTGTCTAGTAATTAGTTTGTAAAATGATCCATTTTTAAAAGAATGAGTTTGACAAAGCATATGTTTTTCAAATGTATAGTTTTACAAGCGTTGTTTATAAAATGATTGTTTTTTAAATAATAATTTGTAATATGAGGGTGTACCAAAAAATATGTTACGCCATGCCTCCAGCGCTGTAGCCCACTTGCCTGGTATTCATCTCAGGCGCATCCGGCGCCCCGGGTCCAGCATTCACCAATAATTGCGTTGGTATATTTGTATCGTGTTTTATGTCCATTGCACCTGTATCCTGCCGCAGCCTGCTCTCGCCGCGGCCGTTATTATGTTATGTTTGTACAAGTAGTAAGCTACAATCACTTTTATAATATCTTGGCAATTTCAGAAATCATAGTCCTTGCCTTGTCCCATTTACAGTCGTCGGTGCAATATATCTCATCTGATGACTATCACAAACACTAGTTTTTTTATTTTATTTATTTTTATAGTGTTGAATAGGAAGACCAACAGCTACAATTTTAACCTTAAATGTATAAATATAATATAATATTTGTTTATAGTTGTAACACCAGATGTATGTTACTCAATCACGAGTAGAAAATTGTAGAGTAAATTTTTATCAAGTTTGTTAGAAAAGGCATGAATACAGCCAACAACCCTAAGGTTTGACTGTCAGACAATGCTTATAGCATTAAGTCCACCTTTTGTACTGTACCTTTGTATGTGTGTACAATAAAGTTAAGTACAAATAAGTAAAGAAAGTCAACTGGTATTTTCTCTTTTCTCCCTTAGATATTTATGGAAAAACAGCCGAACATCAGGAAGTAACAACGTAACGTGGCAGCGCGTTGATCCTCTTTGGATCTATTATGCTTATACGTGCGCTGGCACATACATACTTATCTCACCTGTCTTAAATTTTAAACTGTATTCATTCATATTCGATTCTGCATTTTGATGTCATTCTTGACTCAGTTTATATAAACCACTTATCCTCTAACATTGTAAAGATAAATACAAAGCTGTTTTAAAATAATATATCCAATAAAACTATAGACCCAGGAGTCCTAATTCTTAATCAATAAATACTAATACCCTGAGGTTTACCATTATTTAAGAGTCTCTCCTGCGATAACAAGAGGAGCTTCTCAAGCTGACCTTGTGTCACCTCTGTCCACCTGGCGAGCGCCCGAGACAGGGTGGCGCGACACCACGACCACCGCATAAAAGATATGATGTCACACCACTAGTTCTCTAATACCTTGGAAAATGCAACTGTTTAGCTCATTGATAAAGCCTAATTTTCACTGGCTGATTGTATATCTACTAGGTCTGCTGATACTGCAAAGGATTGTGAACTTTCTACTATTAGATAAAAAGTTGAGAATTGTTAAATTGGGGGTGGTATCGTGCGATGTGCATGGCGTCCTGCCAGCGGCTCACATTGTGTTGGCACAGCGCTTGGCACTGCTTGCAGTATATTGTTTTTATCAGTTATTCGATTATCGCTTTTAATAGCTTCATAGATTTTGTCCTTGTTTTGTCCGTCTAGGCTTATTTTCGCAATGCTGCAGGCTGTTTATTATCATTGTTTGTTTTTTAAATTAAAGTAGCTTTCACTTGAGACCATGGAACTATTTAGAACTTAGTAGGTTAATGTGTTATAATGTATTTTCGATTTACTTCAGTTTCTTAACCAAATTCATTGGCTGCGGTTTTGGGCTCGGCTCCCGTCGAAAATTAGAAATTATATGTACATATTCAAGGTTGTATCTAACCCTATCAAATTTTGCTGAAATCCGTAAAGTAGGTTTTGTGTTAAGAATATACAGATACCTACACCACAAAATAACAGGTACCTTCGCTATAGCCCTAAAACATTAATTAATTATTCCAATCGATAAACTAAAAAAAGAAAAGCCAGTTCATTAACGCGACATTTCACCGAAACTATAAATAAAATGACAGGCAGCACTGTCAACGGCGACGTGCCCTTTAGAGCAGTCATTAATGGGTGAACGAGGCGCGCAATCACGTCCAACCACGGCCAGTAAGTGCGGCCTGAATATAACATGACGCCGAGGCATTACCGACACGCGAACCGACGCTTTATGGGTAAATACAGCTGGAGTTTATAGGTGTTCTAATTCCTTGGCCTCTACACTAACACATGTAAGTTATCAAACTTGTCATTGGTCCTGAGATCAGGATATTTAATGAAAAACTTTTTTCCAAAAAAATGAACCGACTTCCATCATAAAACTTAAAAACATGAAATAAAAATAAACAAACAATAAAGAAGAAAATGTATTAGCATGCTACCTACTGAATGAGGTGAAGTCGGTGCCAAGTGCAGGACTATGTAATTGTTTAGCTAGGCATTTTGTATACCATACATGATTCTAATGTTAATTTAGATTATTTTATTCAATTTGGCACACCGACTTCACCTCATTCAGTAGGTAGCATGCTAATACATTTTTCTTTATTGTTTGTTTTATTTTTTATTTCATGTTTTAAAGTTTTATGATGGAAGTCGGTTTCATTTTTTGGAAAAAAGTTTTATTTTATCATTTTTGTGCTTCTACACCTATTTTCTTTATTTTTCTTTAATAAAAACTTAAACTTTTCTTTCACTGCTAGCCGAAAATAAAGAATTAAGAATTCGAAACTTTTCATGTCAGTTTGATTTGAAATGTCAGAACATGTCAAATTGTCTATTATTTTTGGCACATAAATAGACCGTGAGCCAGCGACGACCAAACCTTCCTTATTTTAAAAATGCTGAATGTTTTTCTGCGTGGTATATACGGGTAAAAATATTAGCGACTAGGTATGAAGTTTGGCTCTTGTTGCTTATGCAGGTAATATGGATAGCAAGGATGATTTTTATAGGTATAAAAAAGCACCCTTGGGGCCTTCTAAAGTAAAATTAAATTCGGCATATTGTAATAAAGCAAATATAACTATAATTTAGTAAAGTTACAATGTCTAGCAGGGGTTTATATCTGCACCAATTGCCTGGCAATGGATTCTTATATTATTAGGAATAAAATCTTTAAAAAACTTTACTATAAGGAAATTGAGTTACCACTTTAAATGTTATTGCTACAAAAAATCTGCCTAAGTAATCATGATCCAACTTTTATAGTCGCTAATCGCTATTTCTATGTTGGGAACATACACAGAAAATCTTTAGTTTTAATAAAGTAAGTAAGGGCATGCTATCGCGGGCTTTTGCTCTATAATGCAATGTTGGTATTTTTATATTTTGTTAGGTATCTTAAAAATTACCGAACAGATTTTGACGTGGTTAAAATGGGACCAACTTGGGTATATACCATTACGAATAAAAAAACAATTTCGGAAATCAGTCCACTGTAGGCGGAGAAATCGGCGAACATACATAAAAAAAAAACATACATACATCGAAACATATAACCTCCTCCTTTTTTGGGAAGTCGGTTGAAAATTGATGCAAAAGCTGTAGGTACTGTACAATCGATAAGCACCAGATTCTTTTGACCATGATATTGAGGGCATCAGGCTATTGACACGACGAAAACTTTGTCTCACCAAAAACAACATTATGTCAAGACAAGACTAATATGTATATATGGCTCTCACTGTCAAAAAGCCCTAACACGACTACCCCTTACATATTTCACAAACTCTACATATTAGTCAAAATATATATACGGCTTAGTCTAGAATTATTGTACACTAGAAAAGTAATTAACAGTAAATAATTTTTTCACTTTGCGCCTATGTCGGTAGCGTTATTAGCCATCCCGTCTGATCAGTAATCAAAAAAAAAAATTGTTTATTTATCAGGTTCAAAAATTTTACCTTAATCCAAGCATGGTCCTTAAATAATCCAAAAAAATCTACCCGCGCCCGCTTTTACGAAAACATCGTTTCGCATAGCACCGTGTTATAAATTTCGAATAAATTAGCAAGAACGTTTTTATTCAATAGTGTTATACAAATTAAAGTTTCCGAATAGACATACGTCATTATTGTGTTATCAGTTCTCCCGTAGTAATCTTATTCTTAGTGAAATCCCAGTTTTAAATATCAATCTGATTGCACGCAACTCAGTGATTCATTATGTTACTGGGAAACAAGTTTTTAATCATCTGCTGATCACCGGTGCCGGGCGAGTGGCGTCCTTATTACAACGCCAATACAGAAGAGTTTAGCCGCAAAGAAAATTAAGTTGTTGTTCCTACCTGCATACTGGACGGGGCGACTGACGTGACCATGGATTGTTTGGCTTGTAAAAACATTATCTCTCGTGAAGAACTACTTTGTTGCGTATTTTGCAGAGGTTCATATCATTTTTCATGCATAAACATGAAATCGACCTTTTATTTGTCGCATAAAGATGAACTCAAGAAATCGTGGAAGTGTCATTCCTGTTCTAACATCACTCGGCGTCACGAGAGAAACGACGGTACACCAGTTCGCAATCAATTTGACTTGCTGAGTGATTCGGCCGCCGATATGTCGTGTGATGATTTGCAGTCGCATAATGAAGACAATACTCTCTTGCCTAACTTGAATCAGGCTTCGTCATCACAACACCCTTTGTTGCCGGGAGTTACATCAACAAGTACATTAACCTATGAACAGCTGAGTTCCTTATTGGACATAAAACTGGGGACTCTCAGGTCATCCATGCTTAGTGACATTAATGTGTCAATAAAGAGGGAGATATCTGCAGCTGTCAACAAGTTAAAGTTGGAGTTTACAGAAACTACAGAGTTTTGGCCGCTACGCAGAAAGATATGAAAGTGGAAATTTGTGAAGCAAACTCCCGAGTTACGTCATTGGAGATAGAAAATAACAAGCTCCAGTCTCAACTGTCCGACCTAACAAGGCGTATGAATGTCCTGGAAAAATCTTCTAGAAGCCATAACATTGAGATTCAGATGCTACCAGAGAAACAAAATAAGAACTTGAGTTTGGCAGTAAAAAAAATATGTCAGACCATCCAGGCGCCGATTGCTGAGAATGACCTGCATGCTGTACGTCGGGTGGCGAAGCTCGACCTTAACTCTAAACGTCCACACCAATGTACTGGTGACTTTGCCCTCGGAAAGGCAGCGCGATGTCATTTTGTCGGCTTATAGAAGATTTAACAAGGCGAATAGGGCTGAACCTCTCAACACGCAACACCTGGACATAGCTGGACATAAAAGTAATATTTATATCTCGGAGCATCTGGCCCCTGAGTGCAAGAAGCTCCATGCTGCGGCCAGGATGCTAGCAAAGGAACGCGGTTATCAGTTCGTGTGGACAAAATATGGTCGTGTCTACGTTCGTAAGAGTGAATCATCCCCCGCAATAGTGATTAAGGACGCTACTTGCTTGGATAAAATTATTTAATAAGGTACTTTTTTTTTTTTTACTGATATATAATAGGTACATTTCATAAATTATTTTGTTTTGTTTTTCAGTGAAGTATAATTTATTTTTTAGCGATATTTACTTAACTTACACATGTTAATATACTATCAAAACGCCAACAGAATAAGAACAAAACTTACTGATTTATTTCTTAATGCTTTAAATAACGACTATGATATAATTTGTTTAACGGAATCGAACCTTAACTCCGGTATTTATGATAACGAGTTGTTTGATCAGAGATACAATATTTTCGTAGGGATCGTGAAAGTACATGTATAAGTAAGGATGAAGGAGGTGGTGTGCTGTTAGCAATTAAAGAAACATTTTAATGTAATTCGTCAGTTTTCATGGGGAGAGTTCAGTGGAGGATATATGGGTGACTGTATTGCCTAATGATTATATTTCATATAAAATTAATTTATGTGTTTGTTATTTACCCCTGATATACCTAAAAATCAACTTAAACAGTTTTATTCTAGTTGCGACAATGTACTTATATCGACACCAGATAATTCTATCGATTTATTAATTGGTGATTTTAACACACCAAGTTTAACATGGTCTCCTTCTAACACAAATGGTATCATGACACCTAGTATTTCAACTGACACAAAGTCCTCGCTTTTGCTTAACACTATGTCTCTTTGTAACCTCTCACAATTTAACTATATTCCAAATCAAAATAATAGAATTTTAGACCTGGTTTTGAGTAACAGTGACAACTTAACAGTGAGTGATGCTGTCTCACTGACTCGGGAGGACAAACACCACCCACCTTGGTGCGTAGAGTTAAGTACCAAGACTCCCGTTCATGATCTAAAAATAAGGCATAATAAACATTACAATTTTCATAAGTGTAATTATGTCAAAATTAAGAATTTATTACATACAGTTGACTGGACTACTTTATTTTCAGGTAAAAATGTTGATGAGATGGTTGATGTTTTTTATACCAGATTGTACAGTATTATTGACAAACACACGCCCTTGTCGAAGCGTAGGTCTAGCGAATATCCTGAATGGTACTCTGCTGATTTGATTCGTTGTCTGAAATCCAAAACAAGTATCTGACAAGCGATATAAGATGTATGGTAACCCAAGAGACTATGATGCTTTCGATCAACTTTTCGCACTTTGATATGCAAAAATCTTATTAAATCTTGCTATATATCTTATATATCTTCTGTTGAGGATTCATTGCACACTGACATCAAGTCTTTTTGGAAATATATTGGAAATAGAAAGGGTACTAACAGCATACCTCATACGATGAGGTATGGCGACAAGGTGTCGTCAGATGGCGAAGGCGTGTGTGAGCTTTTTCTAGTTTCTTCGGTTCGGTGTTTGATTCTAATAGCTGCCTCCTCATTCATCGCATGTATCTTCCGATGCTAGTGGCAGTTATATATCAGATCTTTACTCTCTACCCATAATGAGAGTTTTAACTAAATTAAGAAGAATTAGATCTAAACAAGGGGCTGGCCCCGATGGTGATTCCATCGAGAATTCCTTAGAGAGTGTGCGGAGGAACTAGTTACGCCTTTGTTACATATTTTTTAATCAATCTCTTAGAACTGGTATATTTCCGTCGCGTTGGAAAACTGCCCACATAGTCCCCATTTTTAAGTCAGGAGGACAGATCTGATTGTTCCAACTATAGAGCCGTCAGTATTCTTTCAAATAATAGCAAAACTTTTTTGAACGTGTCGCACTATGATCACTTATATAATCACATTAAACCTTTACTCTCATGAAAAGCAAACCTTTGCACGGTTTCTTAAAGAATAAATCAACAGCTTTACACAAATCTATTAGAATTCAAAATTATTTATGTGAATCTTTTTGCGCGTGGTGGGCAGGTTTTGATTGTGTGTACACTGACTTCAAAAAAGCTTTCTTTGACAAAGTCAGCCATCCGTTGCTTTGTTCCAAAGCTCAGTTCTCGCTATGGATTTCACGGGCAATCTTCTAAGATGGATCTGCTCTTACTTGGATGGAAGGAGATCTCAGCTGAGTCACGTTGAAAGAGTTACACGTCTACTTCCCCTGTTAATGTCACGTCAGGCGTGCCGCAGGGCTCACATTTAGGCCTCTTTACTCTTCTTGGCTTTCATAGATGACCTCATTGACCGACTTAATTGTCAGTGCCTGCTTTATGCTGATGCAGATTCCTTAAATTATTCATAGATATAAAGACTGTTGATGACTGTCACACTCTTCAGCGTGACTTGGACTCCCTAAGAGGATTGGTGCCTGGACAACGTAATATGTCTTTAAGTGATTAGCAAATGCTCTGTTATCTCCTTCACAAAAAAGAAGAAAAACAAGATCTTTTTCAACTACAGTATAGGATCCGAAACTCTCGAAAGAGTAGCTAAAGTGAAAGACCTGGGTGTCATATTTGATGAAATGCTGACTTTCAAACATCACTTTGAGTCAATAGTTGCTAAAGGCTTCCAGATGCTTGGGTTTATAACTAGAAGCACGATCCATTTCAAAAAACCTGGCACTTTTATCCACCTGTATTATAGTCTTGTTAGAAGCTGTTTGGAATATTGTTCTGTGATTTGGTCTCCGAACTACCAGGTACATTCTGATAGGATAGAAAGTATACAGCGAAAGTTTCTTAGAATACTGTGCTTTAGGGCTGGCAGGAAGCGTCAATTGTCCTCGTATGCAGATAGGCTACGTCATTTTAACATCACATCTTTGGAATCTCGTCCGGAAACAACAAGATCTCATTTATTTACATAAAATCATTCACTTTAAAATTGAGTCCCCATATTTACTATCTTTGCTTAAATTCAACACAAGACATCTCATTAGAACTCGACGTAACGTCTTTGTACTGGAAACCTACAAAAACAACACTTCATTCTATAATCCAATTGTTCGCATGTGTCGTTATTATAATGAACTGTACATGAATAAAAAAACTATTGACATTTTTGCAGTAAACAAAGCCAATACTTTTAAAAATCAAATTAAACGTATCCTCCACTGATCTTTGATATATATTTTCTTTATATAAATATAGTTTTTTTTTTTAATATATAAGTTTAGTTTTGTATTTAATTTTTAAAACTTCATGTTAAAAATTTACTTCTGTAGCTGATTTATTGCCTACTTTTAAAATTGTGTGGAACTGTTTTCGAATGCATGTCATGTTGTGTGTACACGTTTTAGGGTCACAGTCTGGCTCAAAACCTATATAAAATATGTACTGTGTGATTTTTTTAGATTGTGTTCTGTTGTGTATACCTAAATAAATAAAAAAAAAAAAAAAAAATACTACTAGGACATAAATTATTAAGAGGATTTCCGCTAACAGAAAGTAGTAAGCGAGTTTCCGATTCGATTTGCAGTCGCAAAACAAATGGCTCTGTTTATCAGAACCCAGCAAATACCGGTGAAAGATAACACTATTACCGAACGCGCTTAATTTATTGATCCTCTTTGTCCCTTTCATTTCAAAAATAAAACGGCCAATAACTGCACAACAAACCTTTTGTCTTCGTACCTGACAAATGTGGCGAATACAAAAAGCGTAATGTGCAATACGTATGTCATCGCGATAAATTCTGCGGATGAGGCTGGGACAGGGGGACAGGGCAGGGACCGACTGTGTCCATGATGGATGCGAGGAGGAAATTGAGCAGCCATCGGAAATGGACGCCATCAGCAATGGCGCCGACCGCGGTAATTCATTTCTGTTCGGATAATTCATTTTTATTCATGGTGTGAAAGCGATGGACGTTTAGATAGCACCCGGATGGTCCCAGCCGGTTTCAGCCAAACACAAAGACTACAATGGAAGCGTGTGAGAAGGAAGATAGATTAGGTATATATTATTTCCAAACATTAAACCCAAACGACGATTTAACCGCAAAATAAATAAAGCTCCCGTAATTTACAATTTTCACGTGTATTTAGACATCAAATCGTCCTTGGATGTTGCGAAATTCAAATCAAGGCAAGAAGGGAGACAAAAAATTAAAATAAAAAAGGCGAGTGATGTAATGGCGCGGAGGCATTAACTGTAATTGTTTTGTAAAAGCGCGAGCTCGCAGCGAGGCGTCATTACCGTCGGGCCATTAGCTCGAAAATGGCGACGACGCGAGCGAGCAAAGAAGAGAGAGCGGCGCTCATCCCCTCCACTCGGCATCCGGGCGCTGCATGCGAAAATAATAACGGACAATTGCTAAGCCCCCGCTGGGCGCTGGATTACACTTTTTTCACTCAGATTACGTCACTAGTTTTTTCTTTATGGGCGCTCGTCGGCAGTAACTGTCGCTATAAAGGGTCGCGATAAATCAAATTTCAGTTACGTACGGCTACTTTATGCAGCGCTTGCATGAATGGAGCTTTTATATATGATAGTTCTCTTCATCACATATCTATTTACATGTGATTACGACCTTTTGTTATTACTCCACTTGTCATAGAGCAACAAAGACTTATTACGATTCGTTAAGTACGTTTCGGAGAAAACGTGTCAAAGTATGGAAGATTCTCGGTCTATTTGCTGTCCGATTGGATTAAAATTCCGTCCAGCTCCCAGCGTTCCAAAACAACTGCTTAATGGGAATTAAACAAACTGTTCGATCCCGTTCCTTTCCGGACGGAACTTTTCAAAGATTTCCGTCTGAATGGCAGCGCCTCGGTCTCGGTTACACGTGGCAGATTCAAGATACCAGAAGAAATTATCTATTTGACATTTCTTTTGAATGAGCGATTTTTCTGACAGTTAAATTAAGAAAAAAAAATCAGTATAAAAAGTCTCGTTTTATTGAAAGCCGAGTCGTAATAATAGCTGTACCCATATTGTACGCTCTTTATTGGCAGCCAGAGGCAGAAAAAATCACATAACAATTTGACAAATGCATAAATCACAATATTGATACTTTTTAGATGTTTTTTTATTAGGTTTTTTTTTATGCCAATACCGTGCATTTTTGCTTTTTGAATGGTCTCGCCTTTTACTAAGCGCCACCTATGAATTCATCTGGAACTATTTTTTTTTTATTTGGGTCTCGGAAAATCCCTCATTAAATTCTAATACATATTGTAAATGCGAAAGGGTTTCTTTGTTTGTCACCAGTGCTGTCGCTCGCCTGTTAATTAATACAATAAATAGACACATATTGCACCTATAAGTTTTTGGTATTGTAGTACTGATTCTACTAGAAATTCACTACCAGTCCTATCCCTTATAATCCTTCCTAAAATTTTGGAATTTGACAGTGACCTTTCGGTTCCGTGTCTTCACAAATGTTCGTGTTGTTAAATATTGATTTCTTCGAGATCTGCCCTTTAATTATTTACTTACCCTCGTTTACTTCGCAGCTCTTTGGCTCCCGATCCGGGCGGAATCAATTTGCTGATCTATTTCCGTTGAGTTCTGATCCCAATTAATTGCTTTTGGAAATTTTAAATGATTCCTTTTATTATTCAATTGCCCTCTTTCGGAGTCCATGTTTTCGAGTGAACGAGTTATTTATTTGTTTTGGTAAAGTTTAACTATACATAGTTTTGTATAACTATACATGTTTGACAGGTTTTCATTAAAACCCGTGAAACCTATGATAATAGAAGAGGCTATTTGATAATATTTAATGCCATGCTATAAATCTATGATGATAAACTTGCATGTGTAGATAAAGTAGATTTGATACCTACCGTGAGAGTATTTTATTGTATTCATTTACAAAATCATTTGAAATCTAATATGAAAACAGCTCTAATTTGAAATAAAAATCTAGTTTGTAAGTGTGTTTCTGTAATCTACATAATAAAATTCTATTACAGCAATGCATAAAATAATCAAAAATTTAGATTATCTTCATTCGACCCACAGACTTTGAGTTTCGCAAAACTCTCCGTTTTTGAACTGACATTGCAGATATATATCTGCAGCCCATACTGGGCTTAGAACCATTCACGTGCCCTTCATATAAATTAAAAATAACAGAGAAATAGAAAGTGGAAATAATAATCCCCCAATTTTGTTTTCTCATGTAGAGCCAGGCACTCTGCACTGCACGCGCTAACTCTACAATGGTGATCGGCCGTTTCGCTATCGTTACCGGCACATGGGCGTAAAGTGAAAAAAATATTTACTGTTCATTTCTTTTCTGTAATACAATAGTTACGAAATATATATTTTTTCCATAAAATTAATAATTATAAAGTAATAACACAAATGTATGTATGTATCTGGTGGCGTAAACACAGCTTTGCTTGTGTGAGTTAATTAAGTGCAGGTCAGGTTGTAAGTATGTACAAGACAAGGAACATGGAGCAACACTGGTGTCCGTGTTGCTCTATACGAGGGTCATACTCATACCCCATTATGTTAATAGTCAACAAGATGTTATTTTACACTATCTGTGTTCACACAAATGCAAAGCTTATTTCAAACCCCGTTTTATAAAATAGAAAATTAAATATCCTTTGGCTTAAGCTTGGCTCGTATACTACGAGAGAGAACTTCTGTAACCTCCGCACTGTAGCACTGCAGTGAATTTGGGCGAATGTGAACTTGACGTGACATTGCAGGTATCTGCAGGCTCACAGTTATAGCTGTGTGTGTATGAAGCGTATTATATTCAGAGCCCTTAGCAACAGGGCCTGCAGCCGACGTGGCAACCACCCCACCCCCACCCTCTGAAGGGAGAGGGCACTCGCCAAACAGGGTTGACAGAGATGTGGATATCATGTTATTCAACTTTTTAGTCAAACTTTATTTATGGAAATTAATGTTATAAGATATTCTAGCAATTAACCTTTCTAGCCGGGCTTTCAGGATAAAGAAAAAAGGCCTTCCTCTTTCCAGGTCGAACATAGTTTGCTCTAAAAAGCATTAACTATTACAGATGGACGGATTGAGGCGAGGGCATGACGCCACTGGCGATGCTACATTCTATACTCGAATAAAGAATCTTCATCCTACTACGCGCTGTACTTGTGTGGCTCATTGGAGGGGCTCCAACAAACTCAATGGACTCCATTAAAAATTATGTACTTAATTATAAGTTCTCTGTGTGTATAATGTGTTCTGTTTCAATGAAGCTGACATGTCATCACGGCAAAAGCCCTTAAAAAATGAAGATTTAAAAAAATCCTGCTACGCTAAGCTAAATAGAGGCAAAGATTTTTAGGGTACGTAGGATAGACATTGAAGGCATCATAAAAGTAAGGCTGGTTCTGTAAGTAAACCGAAGGAAACCACCAAGGCAGGCAGCCCTACAGAACGGCGGCCTGCATAGATACAAGTGTTGCGTTGCGTCACTCGGGACATGCTAATGACAGCTTTTCACCGCTCGCTATCTGCTATTGACAGTTATTGTTATTTTTATCTGTTTTATATTTTATACTTATTATGACGATGGTTGACAGTGAAGGAGGGGCGGCTGGCAACTGTCACCAAACTAGGGAAAGTAATTACACAGCCAGCCAATACATATCATATGCAGTTAGGTATGAGTTTAGTAAAATTATTCGCTAAAAAGAAGAAGTGAGAAATACCTTCATTGTGTTTTACATATCTCTAGACTCTTAGACTCCATAGCAAGCAGAGTTTTACTAGCTGCGCCTTTGGGCTTCGCTCAAGTAATAATTTCGGTATCAAAAGTATTCTACGTCTACTTCGGGATTTATTCTACCCGTGTACCAAATTTGATCAAATTCCGTCCAGCGTCTAACATACAACTATTCAAACTTTCGCATTTATTAAGTTATATATAAAATAAAAGTGGCATTGTAGCCTTATATAGTTTTATTAAATTAGGTACATTTAATTTCCACTGGCCACGAGAACTGGACAAAGAGAGTCCAAGCTCCACCCGCGCGTACCGTCAGAAAGCGCCACCGCTTTGTCTCGCAACATTTGTAGCCGTTATGGCGCATGCTTCCGTCCTTCCGATACATTGCGCGTCTTCTTCGCCGCACATCCTGCCAGTTACAGCTCCCACTGCAAGCGTACAGTAGCTTGTCAAACAGAGCCAAAGTTTTAATTGATAAGACACACGAGTCCTTCTTATGTAGCGTCTTTATCTTTATATTTTACGACGACGACGGCATTAGTATCTCTGAGCATTGGTTGTTATAATTCATAGCTTCAGCTTTTTTGATATTAATATTGAAATAATTATATCAATTTATTGTAGTGTTAACGGGAACGACTTGAGAAGAACATTTTGACTCATAATGCAATGCACCACCCTCTTTCTTTCTTTTAAAACTAACACTAGTATCAGATGTTTTTAACTCTCGTAAAGACATCTTGACTTAAGCACCCTCTGTACCCGCTACTCTGTATCGCAGTCCCCTCTCTACGGAAACCAATAAACTGTTGTTCCACAAGATAAAGCCGATGTGAACTATGACACCGATTATAATAACGAACCTTTGTTGTACACGTCGATTTTGGGGAGCCAACTTGTAATTGACGATGGTTTGAATATCCCGTGCTGCTCTGAGAGAAGATAATTACGTTATGTTGCTACAGTCACACGTAATACCAACCAAAACAAATGAAAAAGACACACTCTACTCTCTTTTTGTGTACCTACTCTCTTTTTCATTTAGCTGATTCTAAAAATCAAGTTGAATAGATGTATGTCATCAAAACACTAGATTTCAGCTGGAGCTTTTAAAATGTTACAGGCTATTTTATCTATTTTCTGAAAATTAATGGATTTTTATTGCTCAATAACGGAAAAACTACTAAATGAATTTTGATGAAATTTCGTAGAAAGTTAGAATAAAACCTAGAATAGCACATAAGGTTCTAGGTACTAGTGTTTAGTAAACAACATTTTACATATTTTTTTTTAATTTACAATATTTTGTACAAATCAACATTATGTATGTATCATGAATATCATGATACGATACTGAATATAATTGAATATTGCCGTACTGCTGCAATATTCCACCCGTCCACGTGAAGGGAAATTATAACAATCGGCACAATAGATCAGCCGACCTCGGGCCCCTGATGCCGACCGGGCGACGGCCTAGCAACAAGCAACACAGCTAGCGAGTGCAGCTCAAACAATGGCGGTAATTCGCCGATGAATAGTTAAAATTGTGGCTAATGGCCGTGACCCGAGTGAACGCACAGGAGAATAAGAGTCCAAGCTCCATGTTGTAATTTTGTAATATTTGAATTACTTGGACAAAAATCTCACTAGTTCAACGGTAAAGCCAATCAGGTGTTCTACTAGTGGAAAAAGAAGGAATATAAATAAAGGAGTATATCACCCGAAAATCCTTCCAAATGCAATTAAGCGATGAACCTTTGCAACTTTTCAAAAAGCAAACTTCTAAGTAGAGGAGCGTAGAAAGAAACTATACCCCTGGTTAAGAAACCACCACAACTGATTTGGTCTTAGGATCACCTCACTGCGGGGACTAAATAGTTGACTCGAGTGAGTGAAGAGTTGGTAGCCGACTGGTCCCAGATTCGAATCCTACTTGTCCTTAGAAGCTTTCTGTAACGGAAAATATCGCGAGGAAATCTAATCTCTAGTTGATGATTGATCAGCTTGTCTAAGAAATGGAGAAGGCAAATGACAAAACCATTTTATTAAAATTGCCAAGAAAGTCCTTATGCGTGTTCCATGTAAGTAATGATATCGACGAGCATATTAAATAGAAGGAAGAAGTTGACTCTACTAATACCTCCTTTCCTGCCACTAAATTTTGAAACCGAGCTGCAATGTACGTACATCGAATACAGGTTAAAGTTCTGGCAAGTATTGCCGAAAGCGGATCTACGGCCGATCAGTATCTTGCTATTAGAGCCGATGCTATTTATGAAGAAAACTCATCAATCGTCTGCTGAACATACATTTATATATCTTCTTCTTCCCCTTCTTACGATATGCGGCGACGATAGACCACTATGAACTTGAGCCATTTCTCTAAATAAGCACTTTTATAACTCATGAAAATTAATAATAGTTATGAACGTTTGTACAGGAGTGTCGTGTATGTGAATGATTTGACAATCGACATTTCAATTAATTTAAGGCTTTCATCTTCAAATTACAACCAGCATTTAGTTACTATTTTCACAATTAATCAAAGCAACATTACTGATTAATATCTCAGTTATTGCTACGCGAGGGCTCCAGAAATTAGTTCCTCCCTGTCAGCGATCTATTTCAAGTTACAATCCGTCGGCTCGTCAGGCCGTCCGCCTGATTGTTTCATTAAGCTCGGGAACCTTCCCATTCACAATATTTATGACGTCAATTGCCACATCTTCATTAATTCACCCCATTTACGGAGTCTTGTCCAATTTTCCCGGAACATTTCTATTCCGAATTATTCCGGAGGTTCAGACTCGCGTAATATTATGTCTTTCGTATTAGAGTAATACAATAACGAGTAAAAACAACAGTATTCTATGGTTTCAATGACAGTGAGCTCATTTTGTCCTTCCATCCATTTAGCAATAAGTATTTCAAACACCCTAGTTAGTTAAATATTCTTAGTTCAACACAAATAAATTAATAGCAGAAACGTGTTTTTTCCGGGTATGTTTTTAATAATAATAGGGGGTAATAGATGTATAGGTCTACCAGGATCTGATGGTTATTTTGCCATCAGATCCTGATCCATAAGAATAAATAGCGATTTTCATATGTGATTTTGCCATCAGATCCTGATAGACCTATAACAGTAAAAGATGAACTTTGAGCAAATTCGCATCCATTAGTGAAACGATAAAATAAAAAGTAAATCATGAGTCGGAAATCAAAAACCTTTCAAAGAAATGGATAATCAGTTCTTTGAAGGGTTTTTGATTTTTAGCTGGATAGTGGTGTAGTGACATCTCTAACACATGTCACCATTATCCAGTTAAAGTCACTTTGTCATATTATTTTTATAAGTACATGATAGTAAGATTATATGATGTGAAATTATTTAGTTACACTAAGTTTATAGACTTAAAAAAACTTGCTCTATAGAATTCAATCCACAGTATATCATTGATTCTGTTTTAAAACATCCGATTGTAATAAGATCAGTTGCTTTTATAGCGACCAACCCCCGCGCACCATCATTGTTCCGTCGCACTAAAACTGCACATCGGATTTTTGGCAATTCTTTTAAACGTTCAATCATTTAGAACCAGCTCAAGCAAGTACAGATCTATTTCTTGCTGTGTAATGTTGGTTTTTGCTCGGCAGATGTGGACGAAGAGATAGCCTGTCATTTCTCTTTATGGATGTCAAAACAGAGTTGTTACAATGTAGTGAAGCCAGTAGGGTTGCATCCTCGTTACGATTTTTATTAAGCTTCTTTGGGCACTGTATATTTATACAGTTTTAACCCAGTCTCGGGTTTTAACAAGTGTGGTTGCCCATCTCTATTAGTAGGTACCTAACTGACAATTAACTGACCTAAGCATAGAAGCTAAGGTTAGTTAATATCAATATCATCGAATCCATTCATATAAATATTCCAATCTCGTCTGACGTAAACCATGTAAATAGCTGCTTCTCTACCAGCGCTGATTTATTAGTATATCAACGCAGAGACTAAACCGCTGAACGTAGGAACGTGAAATTTTGCCAAGAAGTTCTTTATATAGCGTAAATTAGCACAAATAAAGGAAAAAATAAATAAAGGATAAATAAATATGAAAAAATAAGAGAGAAAGATTTAGGAATTCCCCTCCTAAAAGGGGGGAAAACTAAATTCACGCGGACGAACCTGGGAGCAAAAGGATGGGAAGGAAGAATCCATTCCCTGAGGACTTTAAATTCTTTTAATAGACGTTGGTCTAGCAACCGCTGACTACTTCTGATTCTTGTTTCCAGCTTGTGCCAGCCCTAGCTGTGCCTTTTTTGCTTTCTCCAGCTCGAGCTCGGCTTACCGTCGGAAACAGCGTGTCGGACGTAATGAACCTGGCTGGGTCGCCGACCTGGCCGACGATCTCTCACTGTTCTGCCGGATAGACTTACTTAACATGGACTGCGTAAAAATGTCAATATATGTAGAGAAGGAACATCAGCGCCCAAGACTGACGCAGTTTAAAAAAATCTCAATACTGACAGACGACATGATATAGATACATAGAATATTTCATAATCAGCACCTATTAAAAACTAGTAGTTCATAGTATCACTTTTAGACAATAAAAATCGAACTATCTGTAGCATTTCGGAGTTAGAATGTTGCTAAACTACACATACCCACTTGCCCAGTCCAGTGAGAGAGTGAGATGTACATGTCCATGTTCTGTTGCCAAGAGCCGCGGGCGAGGCGGTGGCGAGCTCTGTGGCTGAGAGCATGACATCATACACCGACATCATCTAAACACGAGGCTGTAAATCCCAGCTGCAAACAACAAGTCAACTTTGCTAAGACTTCGTTGAGTTCGATAGGAATTCTACAGGATTTACTTACACCCTTCCATTAACCTTCCTTATACTCATAAGGAAGATTTATAAAAGGGTGAGTAAAATTAAAAATTTCAACTAAAATTAAACTGAAATAAAAATAAATACTTCTTATTTAAAGGGCCCGTGGCATTGCGTGACACCGCGGTGGCCTCGACGACCAGGCGCTTCGAAAACTAGCAGCACGATAGGACCCTACGGACCCAGGGTCTCGACTCCGAAAGGGACAAAATAGTACGCCGAGTCAAGACCACGATATTTGTTTATTCTCATAATAACTTTGAAGGGACTATGAAGGAGAGAAGGAAATAGGCGGAGAGAAATACGTATTGGTTTTTTTCAAGAGAAATCAGCATCATAAGTTGATTATGATTTGTTACGAGGATGAGTCCTGGATAGGAATGATTTTTTGGTTCCTATTATCATCATCATATGTCTATACATTATTCTATTTATCCTTACCCAAGTCTTCCCTTCCATGCACCTCTAATTACAGTTATATTCCACATCCACCTCACTCTTTCCTACCTCTCATTTATAGATAGCAACAAGACATTTAGGAAACAATACAAATCAATTATGTAGATACTAATGTGTTGACAACAAGCTGGGTACAATTAGTCTGTAATGAATGTTTCATGACTCGGCTCCACAACACTAACGAGGCAGTAAGCAATCATACAGCTAGCCTCGGCTCCAGGGTCAGTCGTTACCCTCCACTCCACCACTGCTGTACTTCGATGTAATCTGTTCTCTCTCTAAAAATCTCTGTTCTAAATGGATACCCATTAAAAGTTGTGAAGTTGGCGCAGAGCAGCAAAAGACCCATTCGTTGTTCTAAGGGACTTTCCATTCATTATGCTACAAAAAATTATAATTGATAAAAAATAGAGCTTTAATAGGTATACAGAAATAGACGCGTAACTCTCTACCTGTACGCACAGGCAAAAACGGAACCCTTATAAAATCACTTTGTTTAAATTATTTTATGACTACGACCAGCTGCAGTGCAGAACGAGACTCCTAACGCCATCTATGAACTACAGATCGAACTAATTCAAAAACAACTGGCGAATTTCTAAATTTTTTTTTGGAATTCAATGCATTTAAAGAGTAAAATAGGGTAGTTGTTTTCCTTATTCTTTTAATTATTTCTGGATAAGGATAATGTTATCATTGTGACAATTATCGACGTCAAACACGGCCTCCAAAGCGCAAGTTGAGAAGAAAGCACAAACCAACGTTTTACTAGTCAAATTTTATTAACACTAGCCGCGTCCCGGAGCCTCGCTCCCGTGGGATATTCGGATTAAAAGTACCTTACGTGCTATTCGCGATAATTTTCTACCAAATACCTATCTATACCACTCGTCTAAAAAGTCGTAAAAGCTTCCTTAAGCAGCCCAGCTTACAGGCCAAGGAGGCCTTCAAAGCCAGGTTGGAATAGTGGACACGTAAGTATCCTCCGCTACCTACGGACCTCCCTCCAGCGGTATTATATTATCTGTGCTCCAGCCGAGAATCTCCCACCGGGTGGTGACCTCCCCTCGGCAGTTTGCAGGGCTCTAAGCAGACTCCGGGCTGGTGTTAGGGGATGCCGTGAGAACCGAGTCAGGTCGGGGTCTATTATCCTATGTGATTACTCGCCTAATAGCCTATTATGGAGCCGACCAATCTATGGCTCATCTTTTAACATGCCCTAACTGTCCTTCCTCCTGTACCATAGAAGATATCAATCAGGCCAATGATAGGGCGGTGGAAGTGGTCAAAGAAAATCAAATTTTTGTCATTTCGACTCGAGATGATGATAATGGTGACATACCTATAAGTATGTTATTTTATTTCAATTCATACAGACAGACCTAATTAAATATTATTTTGAACTGCACAAAACAAGCAAACTCAATAACCTTAAAAAATATATCATTAAAACAAAACACACGGCACATAAAATTTTATAAAACATTGAAGAAAGTTAATGAACGTTTACTTCATTATTCTCTTCTGTATATTTCCTTCCATACCTCACTAATGAAATAGAAATGGAAATAATCGAGGAACAAAGAAAGCCTTCTATTTACCGGCGCCGCTTTCCGCCCGTCATTTTTCCGTCATTAGCTGGCAACAAAGGATCGTTACATTTT
The DNA here is from genome assembly GCA_018467065.1 of Ephestia elutella. NCBI lineage: Eukaryota > Metazoa > Arthropoda > Insecta > Lepidoptera > Pyralidae > Ephestia > Ephestia elutella. The sequence continues at coordinate 18,003,221 of CM031566.1, read as the reverse complement.
ACACGCACCGTGGGGCTGTTTCCTTAGACGTCGCCCCATTCTATATATTCTTAAATGTTATCACTTATCGACGTTAATGTCAACCACACCGCCTCCAAAGCGTAAGTAGAGAAGGTGGATCGATCGAAATCCATCCAGAAGATTTTCCGTGATTGAGTAACAAACATCCTCACGAACTGTTCTTGTTGTAATACTTTTGTGAGCATCGACATAATAGTACCAACCAGACAAACAAAACTAAAACACTCGGCGATGTTTCGACGCCTACGCATTAATTACACCTACATTATTAGAAAACAAAGGACCCTACTTTTTGCTCGTCGCTCGCCCGACGACGGCCGACGTACATTAAAGGAAATATGATTGGATGTCGGAGGTACACGACACGCTAGAAGTCAATTACTGGGGAACATCGCCAGCATAGGTGTCCTCTTTCCGAGCAAGTTATAGCAGAATATATTACGACAGCAGCAGTAGCACACACTAGTGGTCGGTCACCAAGCGTGCAGGTTTCCTCACGATCTTTTCCTTCACCGTTTGTTTTGTATTAGAAGACGGTTGTGATACGTTGTAATATAACCGTGGGTAACCAACATCCGGCTATTATTTTTAATGTTTAAAAGTGTACTACATTTATTTGTTTTTCGCCGACAAGCTTTTACACAATTTGGTGACTTTTTATAAACCTTGTACAACGTTGTAGACTTCAAAACATCAAGTAACATAACGAGCTGAACATCAATCATTAGATATAATATTCCTAGCGTTAATTACCCGGCTGGAAGCAATAATTATGTAATTGATTAACTGACAATAGGCAACTTGGAGCTGCAGAGTAAGTTTGCAAATAGATTCCAAGCTTCATGAGATAGTAAAAATGACTGTATAGTTCTAAAGAGAAAATACTACAGTAGAAACACCAGCACTTTGAAGACGGTGGCAAACTTCATCAATAAATGATCTCAGCTTTATACCCTCTGATTACCCTCTGAAACTGACGTGGATTGTTTTTCCCAATTCTACTGACGAACTACTGTAGCATACTTATAGGTGGATAGTGAGCTTATTGATTGAGATTCAGAAAAAATGCCAGGTGACATACTACTAGCCCATTGCCTACGAGAAGAGTTTTCAGTTTATTGCATTGACTTTTACAATTTGCTCGTTAAAAAAGCTGCTGGCACATTTCATGTTTTTCCTTTGCTCTTAAACCAGCATGAAGGTTTTTTTTAAATTATAGATTACTTACAAATACTTTTTCTAACGGTCACCTTGTCCTTTAGTCGTATTTCCTCATGACTGAGGGTCGTGGTCATTATATGTAATGAAACACACTACAACGACTCTCTTGGCAATTTTAATGAAGTGGTTTGCCATTGCCTTCTCCATTTCACACACTAGATGATAGTCATCAACCAGAGTGCAGGTTTCCTCACGATGTTTTCCTTCACCGGAAGCAAGTGGTGGTTGATGAAAACTAACATGAGTCAGACAAACTCACGTAGCCCGGGCGGGATTCGAACCTGGGATTTTGCATCCCATGCATCCACAGGCAGGCGTCCTACCACTCGGCCACCACCGCTTCCGCAACGATCACCTTAAGGCAAGCCTTAAGACCTTAATGCCTTGCGTGAAGCTTGGACTGTAATTCTAGACTAGCAATCTACTGTGAGCTTAGAGCGTAATACTATTTGTAGTTATGGTAAAGGGTGCGAGGGGCGGTGGGGGGGCGCCGCAACCTACGACAATAGCCATTGTTCTGGCACAATGGCGTGTTGTGGCTAGCCGGTCTAGCCTAGCAACCAGCTAGGCGACCACGCGGCTGTTGCCTAGGCGGACGATCTTGCGCTTTGTTACCCTATAATGATACCTACCTACTATATATTGCTGAGTCAAAGCACGCTGCCTCTTAGTTTGCCATGACCACTTTTGTCGAAAGTTCGTCTGACTATTTACTAACTCAGTCTGTAACTTTTTCAACAGCGTACCTATATTATTATTTATATTATTTTACATTATAACCAATTTACAATTTAAAATACACGGCAATAAGGCTGTGTTTATTCATTAAAGAAACCTTTTTAAGTTGTTGTATGTAGCATTATAAGAATATCGTCATCAAATTTTACTCTAACACAATCCTACTATATCAACTTTCATAACGCATCGCACCGTGGTCACCCCACTGGCGATGGAAAATCTACGCTCATATCGATTGTCCCCTATTTCCTTCTCCGACGCGACGCCCGTTGTTGCCATGCAGAACTACCTAGCTCGTTCTCAAGCTACTTTACCTTCTAACTTACTTACACTAGAAATTAGTCCTGAGATATTTTCTGGATGAAAATAGTCAATACTTATATGTAAAATACAAAAGAGAATCCAAAAAATCCACCGTCCTTCTATAAACCACTGACCATACTGTTCAACAGGCCATGCTGAATATTTTTACATCAATTTTACTGATGCATTTTACTTAGTCAATACTGCACTAACGCTCAACACTAATCGCTACGCTAGCACAATAATTCTACATTAGTGTGAATAAACGTACTCAGCAAATTCAGTACGTCGTTTTCCAATTAGCATCTTCGCGACCCGTGTCTGTCTTGACAATCAGCAGAGCATATCTTTATGTGTATAGAAACCAAGCAGGAGCCCGTACATTTAGGTCCTTCGATACATTGACCTTTACGCGCCGTGGTGGACGGTGATCCTGTCACCACGTCCACCATGTAACAATGGTGAACTTTCCACTTTAGCATACAAAAACATTGGCATTAGTGTATGTAGCTGTGTGCAAAGCAGTTATCACTAAGACTCAACAAGTACACGATCTGAAGTCTTGACAGTATCTAGCAGCGCAGCAGAGTTGCGTAAACATTTCTGATAAATGGCAGGTAAATAAAATGTCTCCTTCCAGCGAACATCGATCAGGCCGCCGCCGCCGCCGTCTCCCGGACAACCGAACATGTCTTGGATTTTACATTACGTGAGTAGGTACCTATTTATTATGTTGGCACGCTTTTGAGAGCCACGGGTCGATGAGAACCCGGTCCTTTGAGGCGTTCATGGGGCCTAAGTCCTAAGCCAACTCCTAAAATCCATTGCCAGCGAGGGACTATGTGTATGGGATGCTAGTGGACTAGATTGCTGGGTTATGGAGTAAGATACGAACATCTACATTTCAATCTCTCACAACAATTTGTGCTTTTATTTTAAGATTTTTTTAGTTTTATTTTACTTAAGATTTTTATAGAACCGCAACCGGTTCTATAAAAATCTTAAGTAGGTACCTATATTATAATTTGACCGATCCACTTTAGAACCGCCCCAGAATAACCACTTCTGAGAGCCCTTAACTTTGCGTCTTCATCGGTTGACTTTGTTTTGTGTCCCATTATTGTACATTGTAAAAATAAAATCCCTTCGTATCTGCAAAAATTCTATAGCTATTTGTTGCTACAATTTTAGTTTAATTTTCAGATTTAGAGAAAGATTCAATAATTTTTTTGAGAAAATTAAGTAGGCACCTAACTGTTTATTGGGGTAGGTACTTAACATGCTTTTGCTACCGCATTTTAGCTAGGTTTATCGATTCTCACGCAAGAATGGGTTAGTAATACACATATTTTTAACTGGTAGTGCTGAACGGAATAGCAGATCCCACAGGCACTACTGGCATCGCTTGCTTGTGCCGATAGTATTATAAATGTATGTCCCCATGGCACAACTGGTGGTGCTGAAGGGAACAGCAGATCCTCAAGCCAAGTAAGGCACCACTGATATGGTCATTGTGCTACGGGTAACAAACGCATGGGCGACTACTATATTTTATTTATTTTATTTTATTTATTAGGAAAACTAGGACATATCAAACAAAAACAAAGTAACAACAATATTAGCAACAGTAAGCCACTTAAAAGTTTTCACAGCTAGAACTATATTGGTTGTCTATAGTCGAAGAACTAAATTAATTACAGAGGCAAAACAAAGTAGGTAATTTCCTAAAAAGAAAAAAATACAGTGGTTCTCAAAAAAAAAAAGAATAGTGAGAATTCAAACAGTCGAAGATGCAATCATTGTTCGTTAATAATAGTAATATGTAGATTATATCAACATAATAATAAAAAAGAAGAACAATAACAATGTTGTGTGAACATTTCTAACTGAAAAATTTACCAGTGAGCCGACCCTTTATCACACAGACACTGTCCGCAAAAATATCAAACTCTTATTAACTTTGTCACTTGCTCGCAAATAAAAAGGAATTTTGTTTATAAATAGTAAAAACTCCAGTAACAGAAATTATTGGGTTGTTTCTTAGGGTTAATCGCAGGAGTGGCGTGGAAAAAATAACTTGCTTAAAAGTTCGGGGCAATCAATCATACCAGTGGTCAACTTTATAAAGAAAGTAACGTCAGCTATATCTCTCCGACTGGCAAGGGGTAGTATCATATACTACCCCTTGCCAGTCGGAGAGATAAAGCTGCTAATTAAAACGACTTGCTTCTTACATAAGACCTCGTAGTTCTCTGAGTCATAATAATCATGTAGACGATAGGCCAGAAGACGAATAAACTTTTTGTGAATGTTTTCTATTCGGGATATATAAATTTAATACCTTGGATTCCAAATTTGCATGATGCGGTATTCTAACTTACAGCGAACAAGAGAACAGTATAAGATTTAATATTTTTAAAACTTTGTGCTATTACGGATTAGGAATCTCAAGGAGCTTGAGTTATATAAATTAACAATAGAATAGCAACGCAAACCTTTGAGTAATCTTTTAAACCTCCCACTTTTAGTAGTTGTTAGTAGGGGAATGCAAATCCGTTCTGTTTTAAAATCCGGATTTTTTAAGAACGGATTTGTGGATCCAATCCGGTTTATCCTCGGATTTTACGGATTTTTATATTTTTTTTTTTAATATTTTGTTTTTTATATTTGTGTGTATTGAGACTGTGAGCAACTGTGATGACAAACAATCATGTTCGTAACATAACACGACAAAATAAATGACGGAAAATCAGTTAAAATCTATTCAGTTTTAGCAAAAAGTTAAAAAAGTAAAATAAAAAAGACATGGTTTAGAAGCGATGTACACTTACTTACTTACTATTAAGTATTTTCTTCTACTTTTTATCATTACTAAATTTGTTCATTCTTAGTATTTTCTAGGTTTCCTATACCCACTTTTGACTTCTATTGATTTCTAATCTTGAAAAATGAGACAAAGTGTCCATCAAGTTTGATATATGTATACAATAAAATACTTGTACACTCGCTGATCTTTTTTATCATAGTTTATTTTACTAACACAGTGATTGATAAATTTAGAGACTAACAATATTGTTCCTATTTCTAACTTGAGAATCAGATACTCTATCCAAGGAACGTTTAGTATTTTTTTTTTTATAGAATAGTAGGCAAACGAGCATGCGGGTTGCCTGATGGTAAGCAATCACTGCAGTCCATAGACACCAACGACCCTAAAAAGGTCACTGATGCGTTGTATGACTCCTTTGAGAAAGCGATAGGCTCTTTTCTTGAAAGTCCCAATGTCGAATCTATTCGGGAACACCGCTAAGTGGTGCTTATTCCACAGCTTAGTGCAGCGCAAATAAAAAGCTGCGCGAAAAACGGGCAGTGGTTGAACACCAACCATCAAGGTGGTGGGGGTGGTACTTCTCCTTAAGGCGTATAATGTTTATTATCGCATTGTAAGTGGACTATTATGCTTGTGCCGAATCACAATTCCAATCATATTATCCCAACCTAACTACATCATAAGACATAGGGTACCTTTCATCCCGGGAAAAAGCACTGTTACCGTGGGAAATTCACGTGGGCAAAGCCACGGGCAAAAGCTAGTTTTTTATTATTCAGAAAATCCGGATTCGATTTTGGAATCCGGATTTAGAAGTCGAGTAAAAATTTGCGACAATCCGGATGTTGCGGATTACGGATTATCCGGATTGTATTCCCTATTGTTAGATATGCTTTGGTCCTCGATAAAATAGACGTCCGTTTCTGTGCTTCGTTCAATAAAAAAAATTGAAAGGTGTTATTTTTACATATATGTTTTTTCATAATTCTATCAAAAGGTAGGTACAAACATAATGCATGCTAAGCAGCTTATCAGAAATGGCTGTGTATTATCGCTGAGTTGTTCAACAAATGATCGACATAATTATACGGGACGCAGCACTAATCCCGCGTGGGGTGGCCGATAGCGGCGCACGGACATGCGCCGGAGCCCGAGCGCGGCCCGGGGCTCCGTGCACATGTAGAAGCAACGCTGGAAGTAACTACATATTTTCGATTGTCAATCATGATTTGCTTCAGATCTTATATCTAAACTAGTTTTGCGTGGCTGCGCGAGGTGCAAGCACCTCGCGTGCTGTGCAGGGCAGTTTAATATTTGCAGTTCCGATTGCATGAAATTTTTTTGGGAAATAATGAAAAAGTCATCTACAAAGAAATGTTGTCGGTTGGGATTAGGTGAAGAGCCGAAAGAGTACTTTGCCTTATGCTCTTTGCTGTTAAAACGCAGCTCGGCCTACGGCCTCGCTTGCCGCGGCTGGAGGAGGGCTCGGCCTCCGGCCTCGCCTCGCCTCTCGGATTCATATACGCAGCTCGGCCTGCGGCCTCGCTTGCCGCGGAGCCTCGGCCTTCGGCCTCGGCTCCCCGGCTGGTGACTTGAGGTATGAGTTGTCATCATCACGTCATCCATGAATGGCTCGGCCTTCGGCCTCGCCCAATTCTTTTCGCACGAGACGGAGCTCGGCCTTCGGCCTCGCCTGGACGCAGCTCGGCCTGCGGCCTCGCTTGCCGCGGAGCCTCGGCCTTCGGCCTCGGCTCCCCGGCTGGTGACTTGAGGTATGAGTTGTCATCATCACGTCATCCATGAATGACGCCCAATTCTTTTCTCACGAGACGGAGCTCGGCCTTCGGCCTCGCCTGGACGCAGCTCGGCCAGCGGCCTCGCGGGCGCAAGCTTCGGCCTCCGGCCTCACTTGCGCGGCTGGGGGGGGGGGAGCTCGGCCTTCGGCCTCGCTCCTGCCCCCCCCAGCCCTCGATTTAAACGCAGCTCGGCCTGCGGCCTCGCTTGCCGCGGTAGCCTCGGCCTTCGGCCTCGGCTCCCCGGCTGGTGACTTGAGGCATGAGTTGTCATCATCACGTCATCCATGAATGGCTCGGCCTACGGCCTCGCCCAATTCTTTTCGCACGAGACGGAGCTCGGCCTTCGGCCTCGCCTGGACGCAGCTCGGCCTACGGCCTCGCGGGCGCAAAGCTTCGGCCTCCGGCCTCGCTTGCCGCGGAGCCTCGGCCTTCGGCCTCGGCTCCCCGGCTGGTGACTTGGCTGGCCCATACAAAACTCTTCGAAAAAAAATTCGAAAAAAAAAAAACCTGTCAGTTTGGGGGTCCCACGGTCTCAACATAAAAATTTGTCTATGACGGTAAAAGTCTACGAATCCGTTTTCCCAAAATCCCCAATGAAGTTTGTATTAAAAAACAAAATTTAGTATGAAGAAAAAAAAAAAGTCAAAAAAACCATAGACTACCGCCGGCTGTGGTCGTTGCCCAGGGTCCTCTATGACATTTGGTCGAGCACCCCCCACCTATCTATTATGGTTTCCGCAGGCAGTACCCCCTGTCAGTCCGGAACTGCTCCAAGTTCCACTTTCGTATTTTTCCGGTGCCTCCTCACCCCCTCCACACTTCCCCATCATTACTTTTTCCAAGTTGTGAGTTCCGTAGAACAAACTAATTATGTCAATCAGTCAGTGAGTCAGTCAGTGGTAATGCAGCTATATATATATGGGGGAACCAACCAGCTGGAAGCTCGGCCTTCGGCCTCGCTTCCAGCTTGGTTGGTTCGAACTAGATGTCGCGTGCTTTTAGTGCTTCTCTGCACTTCCTAAGGCAATTTCATATTTCTGCAGTTGCGATTGCACGAAAAATTGGGGAAATTAGCAAAAAGTTGTCGGGTGAGATTTGGGTAAAGGGAGCCGTAAGGTACATTGGCTTTGTCGTCGTAAATGCTATTCAAAAACGCATCGGAAAATATTGTCCGTTGCAGACCTGGAATAATCCACCAGCTAGCTATAGATGAACAAAGGAAAAAACGAGATTCCAGCGCTATGATCGTTGAATAATAACGTGAGGTTATTTCTCGGATTGAGGTAAAAAAGTTCGACAAGCCGCTGCAGAAAGGATTATTTTAAATTTTAAAGTCTGTTTTATTTTATAGGAAGACCTACAGCTACAATTTTAGTCTTAAATTTGTATAAATAGAATAGTTGGCAAGGGAGCCACTTAAACTTTTTAATTTAACTCTCAATGTAAATATGTTTGGGAGGAACACGTTGTACTATTTCAAACTTTTGTCCGTATCCACGGGATTATCGGTCATTAGTGGTTAAGTCGTTGACAGAAATACAAATAATGATGTACCTAAGCTTTGACATAAGTTACCTTCCGAGACCCAAATTAAAAAAAAATAGTTTTCAGATGAATTTCGCTACAATGAGGCGAGACCCTTAGCAAGAAAAAAATCAAATATTGGCAGAACCAAACAATAGGGTACCTTTTCCCGTGAATTGATTTTAGCGAGTGCCTGTACTTTTTTTATTTATATCTTCTACACTGCTGCTGCCTGTATGCTTATCTTTAATTATCATTAGCATCACCTAAACGAAGTATTTCTTAAGAGCACCATTTATTTTGTAAATTTACCGGGAAAAAATCTACCGGTAAAATTAAGTACCGGGAAAAAATCTCCACGCGACACCACGCTTGTCCGACTAGAATCTAACTTAAGCTATACGCAGTCTTTCATGACCCACCGGTAGCTACTTCTACCGTAAACCTAACCTACCAAAAAAAACAATTCCTGGGCCATCGCTATCCAATTTAAATCTTCTTTCTCTTCAGAGCAACTACGCTCTGCTGCCAGAAAGGCAGAAGAGAATACTACCTAAGCGGCGGGAAGAATTCTGTACCGGAACTTTACCGGGAAAAAATCTACCGGTAAAATTAAGTACCGGGAAAAAATCTCCACGCGACACCACGCTTGTCCGACTAGAATCTAACTTAAGCTATACGCAGTCTGCTACCACCGTAGCTTATGAAGGGAGCTACAGGGCCCTATATGATAACCTAACCTATAAATTAACTAGAATTGAACACTTACCAAACTAAATCTTCTTTCTCTTCGGATCCAAACTTGAGTGTCTTCGGGAAGGGGGAATTCCTAATTACCCTACCTAACCCTTGAGATCTCAATTCCCCATAACAACTAAATAGATTTCTTCCCGTAGTTTCACTCGGGAACAGCCAGATGTGAACAGCCAGCCACGTTTCACCTCTCACAAGAAAAAGTCACCATGACGGGTACACAAACACAAAGTTCAATAGTTATTTAACAAACAGGAAATTCACAAACACAACTCAAGCTAATTAGCAATCAAAGAACGCGGAACCTCTCGCGTATTAAAAATCAAACCGATATCGCATAGGGCAATGCAATGGCGACCGTCCGCGCGACGCCATCCACGCTAGCAGTGTGAAAACCCCGAACGCCCTCTGGCGGCAGCAATGCGAAACGCCTGCGTTTAGTTTTACCCAATATATTACAAACATCCCCCCGTCCCGGTCTGAGAAGCAGACCGCTAGCTTACTCTACGGGAAGGCGGGCGAGAGAGGTCACACCTCTCCTTAAAATCGAACCGTCGACCAACACCTCAGCCACACGCGGAGTGCCATCTCCGCCAAGAATCAAACGTAATATGCGAGCTCGTCGCCAAAGCAATGAGGGCAAATTTGCCTCTTTTAACAATACTAAATCACCCTCCCTGGGAGGCTCAGTCCTGTCTGTCCACTTCACTCTTTGCTGCAGCAAATGCAAATATTCAAGCGACCAGCGACGCCAAAAGTCCTGGCTCATTTGCTGCAACATTTGAAAACGCGACAACCGATATACGCGTTCATCCTTCCACGGGTATTCGGGCAGGGCATTCAACGGCCCTCCCACCAAAAAATGACCAGGGGTGAGAGCTTCCAAGTCATTTGGATCTGGAGATAGCGGACAGAGAGGACGAGAGTTGAGGACCGCCTCAACTTTACAAAACACTGTGGCCAGCTCTTCAAAAGTTAGAGCCGTTTCTCCGATAATGCGGCGGAGGTGGGTCTTTGCGGATTTCACAGCCGCTTCAAAAATCCCTCCCCAATGGGGGCAACTTGGGGACTAAACTTCCAGGTTATTCCCCTTTGGGCAGCAATTTGACTTAAACTAGTACAATTTTTATCAATAAACACAGAAACATCCTTAAGATAATTTACAGTTCCCTTATAGTTTGTGCCATTGTCAGACCTAATAAGGGAAGGTAGACCTCGACGCGAAACAAAGCGATCCAACGCGGCGACGAAGGCCTCCGTAGTCAGAGCCGATACCACCTCCAAATGGACAGCCTTGGTGGCCAAACAAACAAATACACACAAATAGCCCTTCACAATACGGGCATTACGAAAGGAGAAGCCTTGAGTCGAAAAGGGACCGGCAAAATCGGTTCCAACGCCGTCAAACAGCCTCGAAGGTCGGATTCGATCAGCGGGCAAATCACCCATCTGTGGTTGCATCGTGGATGCCTTCAACCTGTAACATGCAATACATCGAAACAGGACACTACGGATTGCTCTTCGGGCAGACAAAATCCAAAATTCGCGTTGCAAAATAGCCAACAAAGCATTGCACCCAGCATGGGCGTTACGAATGTGTCGATCAGACACCAAAAGCTGCACCAAGGGTCCGCCCTTGAGCAACAACAGAGGATGGCGAGTCTCATATGGAAGATCCGCCTTCCGGAGCCTGCCTCCAACCCGAAGAAGCCCATCCGAGTCGATGTACGGGTTCAAACGAGTGACCGCGCCCTTCAACTTAGCGCGTCCGTCGCGCAAAGTACGAAGCTCTGACTCAAACCGTCCGGTCTGCACGACACGGACCCAATGCAACAATGCGCTCCGGCGCTCTTCTGCATCTGCAATCGGCTCCAACCGCTTTGCCTGTGGGTTTCTACAATTATGTATGAAACGCTTAATCCAACTGGTAACACCCAGAAGCTTATCCAAGCTGCTATACCGAGCAAGTAGCCAATCCGGCTCCGACGTCGTCTCAGCGACTACAGCATGTACACGAAGCCCAGTCAAATTCAAAGAAGGAACATCTGTCTGACAGACAGGCCAAGAAGTTTCTGATCCCATCAGCCACTCTGTACCCCACCAGAGCGGGTGTGACACCAATTCTGGTGCCGTACAACCTCGGGAAGCACAGTCCGCTGGGTTAAGCTCTCCCGGCACATGTCTCCATGTTATATCAATTCCGATATTCTGGATTTGGGAAACCCTGTTTCCAACAAAAACCTCCAAGGTATGTGGGGCCGCGCGCAACCATGCAAGCGCGACCTGGCTATCCGACCAGGCGAAGATGTCCCGTATCTCGACCGTGGCCCGCCAGCTCACATGCAACGTGATGCAACAATTTAGAGGAGAGAAGGTGAAGAGCTCCACCTCAACTCAAGCTTGGGAATCAGTCAGCCTAGTCCCATGATGGGGGCGACCTTGCATCTTCCCTAACAAAAGCGAGAGACATTGACCCGGCCATCGGCGTCAACTGTCCGCATATAGACTGACGCGGCGTGTAGCCTCGCTCCGACGCGTCACAAAAGCCATGCAGGCTGGCTCGATATTTCCCGGGTGGCAATATTCGACGAGGCAAGGCAATCCGATTGACTTCCTTAATCGATGAAAACAACTCGAGCCAATCATCCAATGGAGAGCCAAACAGCGGCTCGTCCCACGAGACACCCAAAGTCCAAAGTCTCCGAAGAAGACACTTCGCAGAGAATATCACTTGGACTGATCCAACCGCTTGGATCAAACATACGAGCTATTACGGACGCAAGGCACCGTTCTCTTAGTCCAGACTTTTGGTATTTCCAAGTCCACTTGGAATGTAAAAATATCGGTTAGCGGCTGGTACTGCATGCCCAGCACCGCTATCCTGTTGGGATCATCCACATTCTCAAACAGGTGAGGGTTCTGTTGGTGATCCTCCGGGATCCCTTCTAGAACTTTAGGCTCATTAGACAACCACTTACGTAGCTCGTAGCCACCTGTCTTCAATATTTCTGATCAATTCATCCCGCAGTAGGAGGGCCTCCCTCAATACTTTGGGCTCAGGAAGGTGCACCACGTCATCAACATACAAGTCAGCGTGACAGCACGGAAGCCCCACGGGGAAAGCGGATCCGTTCCCGCTCTGCCAATTCAAGCAATGATCTGATGGCGATATAGGGACTAGATTTCAAAACCATAGGTGTTTGTATTGAGGTTCATACACCGGGCCGTCACAGGATCCTCAGGGCGCTCACGCCAGAGTATCAACTGGAATCGCCTGTCCTCAGGATGTATGACTGTCTGGCGGAACATCATCCGGATGTCCGCACCAAAAACCACTTGATGTCTTCTAAAGTTCAAGTTGATGTCAATTATGTCCCTATGCAATTTGGGACCCGAATGCAAACATAGATTCAACGAAACTCCGTTCGAAGTGGGTGCGGACCCATCAAAGACAGTCCGCAACTTGCCCGTTGAGGCCTTCACCACCGCGTGGTGGGGCAAAAAATAATGCTCAGTTGAGCTCCAATCAACTCGAGCCAGGAGACATGTGACGGCCAAATCCTCGTACTCGCGCATAAATTCGAATATATTTATCGCGAAGTACGTGGTCACACTACATGCGTCGCTCCATGGACAGCAGTCGTTTCTCCGCAAGCGCCCTACTTTGCCCTAGGCTAGGACGAGAGGCAACAAAGGGTAACCTAGTTACAAACCGACCGGAGGGCAACCTCTCCGTGGTTGATCGAAAAAGGGCTTCGCACTCAGCGTGTTCGGATCCATCCTGGAACTCATAGGTGGCTCCTCCACCTCCCAAAACCTTTGCATGGTCTTGGCCAAGGACGCAGATGCGACAACCGGTGGCTCCTCCGCGGTGCCATTATCAAACACAGGGCCCATCAGGGCAAAACCAAAAATCGTAGACACTGCCATCAGTGAAGACGAACCCAGAGCCTTCTGTGTACCCAACAAAATCCAACCCAATACGTCCGAGCCCAGGAGCAAGTCCACTGGGCCGGGATGAAAGACAAAGGGGTCGGCCAAATCCAGACCCGAAACCAAAGACAACACACCCGGCGGTATGTCTGTCGAGGGGTGCCAACCCGCAATGGTATCCATTACCATAGCCGAAGTCGTGATCCTCATTGTGGAGGACTTCAGCGAAGAGAAAAAGGTGACAAGTGTCTGGCCCGTCAGACACTTCACTTGTATGCCACCAACTCCAAGAAGTGGCACAGGCGAGTCTTCCACGACTAAACCTAACTGGCGTGCCACTCGAGTGGTAACCAAACTGCTTTGAGCCCCTGAGTCCAACAGAGCTCTCAAATTAATGGCTTCCCCCTACGACCCCATACGCGGACCACCGCGGTAGGGAGCAGAACCGTCCGCGGCTCTGTCCCAGCAAGGGAGCAAGCTAGTTACGGGCTCCCCACTCTCTCCAAACCAGGGGGCGCCACTGACCCGGATAATATGTCGGGCGAGTGCACATCCCCATCTGAGGGGGGCATAACCCGCGGCCCGGCCATACATATGGTACGGCGGGTGGTACTCCAGCCGTGGGTACTCGTGCAGCGGCGGAGAAAACCGCTGCGGCTGCATGTGTTGGGTATTGGTAACCCGCGTGGAGGGTGTCCCCACTCTCACGTCCGATCTAGGGCCCCCGCCCATGGGGGCCCCTATCCGGGCCTGGCCAGCCACATACTGGCCATGACCTTGGGGCGCGTGGTCCCGGTCCGCCAAGACCCGCGCCGGTACGCGACCCCCTCCCGAGGGGGTGCGACGAGCGAAGCCGCGTCCTCCGTCCGATGGTGGAGGGCTTCGCGCAGGAGCGCCCCCGCCCATAGGGGACCCCTGCCTCAACAACCGGGGGCCATCCCCGTTCCGGTTCATGCAGAGCATCACGTGGTGCAGCCCACGGCATGCACTGCATGGTATGGCTCTGGGACAGTCACGTGCATAGTGACTGCCCAAACAATAAAAGCAAAGTTCATGCCGCTTTGCCATGCGGCGCCGATCTTGTACTGGCAGTCTCTGCCAGTCCCTGCATTGCAGCAGGCTGTGGCCCATCCGACCACATTGCAGGCAGTCCGCGTCCCTCGCGACTGCTGCCGTGTGTGCAACCCGCGCACCAGCTCCACGCGGTGGCGGTTGCCGTCCCTGTTGCTTCCCTCGCCATGAGGGTTCCAAGGGCCTACGTTCAGGCGCTCTGGATGGCGCTGAGTCCGTCATGGTATTCTCAGCCGCCCGTGCCTCAAACTCCAAAAACTTCACCAAGTCAGTGAAGGTTGGTAGGGTGGTGCTATCCCGTTCCGCATTCTCGCGCTCAAATCGCGAGCGGATGTCATTGGGCAATTTGCCCAATACAATGTGCACCAGCACAAAGGACCATTGGTCCACCGGCAGCCCCAGTGTGCGGAGCGCGTTACAGGCCACTGTAACGGGCGTGAGCAACTGCAGGCGCAACTGTGCCCTGTTGGCCACCTTGGGCAGGGCCATCAACTGTGCGGCGTGCGCATCCGCTAACAAACGTAAATTTTGGTAGCGGAGTTCAATAACTCCCAAGCCGTATCGTACTGGTCGTCCTCCACCCGGAGGTGCTGGATGAGCGACCGCGCTTCATCCTCAAGAGTGGAGAGGAGGTAGGCCATCTTCTGGGCCTTCGACAAATCCTGTCGTGCTACGACCAGGGACTCAAACATATTTTTATATGCTACCCACTCCTCCATCCTACCCCCCAAAGTGGGACAGCTGAAGGGTGGGGAGCCGACCAGTAACCGCTGGTCCTTCCTGTCTAACAGGTGTGCGAGGGGCTGGTCCGCCAGCCTGTCTCGCCCTTATTGCGGTCACCGCCTCCGCGATATCATCGTGCAGACTCAGGATCTGGTCCATGTCCGCCATGTGACCTGCGTAGGCCTCCGGGGTAAGATCGGCTTCGGTAAGCGCCGCCATGGCCGCTTCCGCGCTAATCAATCGTGAGTGGAGGTGATCCGCTCTTAGCAGTATGGCGCCCTCCCTGTCCTTCCGGGACAGGAGTCCTCCGGCCGTCACAAACCATCTCAATTCGTTGGCGAGTGTTGCCCTAGCATTGGAGGCCTTCGCCATCGCGTCAAGTCACAAACAAAAAATAACAAAAGGTAAATAAAAAACAACAAAATCAAGCAACTACACGAAGAACCGCGGTAGGTATGAGAATGGCACAAACCCGGAACGCACGGTACAAACCGCAAACAAATACAAAAAAGGTTACAAATATTCTTATACAAACAAACTAAGAAAAATCTAATAATTTTTACAAACAATTAATTATTTTTTACAAACGAACAAATAGAGGGTAGATAAACTACGCTCTGCTACCAGAAAATGTGCAGAGCAACTACGCTCTGCTGCCAGAAAATGTGCGCAGAGCGAATCCGGACAAACGAAGCGGCGGGAAGAATTCTGTACCGGAACTTTACCGGGAAAAAATCTACCGGTAAAATTAAGTACCGGGAAAAAATCTCCACGCGACACCACGCTTGTCCGACTAGAATCTAACTTAAGCTATACGCAGTCTGCTACCACCGTAGCTTATGAAGGGAGCTACAGGGCCCTATATGATAACCCAACCTATAAATTAACTAGAATTGAACACTTACCAAACTAAATCTTCTTTCTCTTCGGATCCAAACTTGAGTGTCTTCGGGAAGGGGGAATTCCTAATTACCCTACCTAACCCTTGAGATCTCAATTCCCCATAACAACTAAATAGATTTCTTCCCGTAGTTTCACTCGGGAACAGCCAGATGTGAACAGCCAGCCGCGTTTCACCTCTCACAAGAAAAAGTCACCATGACGGGTACACAAACACAAAGTTCAATAGTTATTTAACAAACAGGAAATTCACAAACACAACTCAAGCTAATTAGCAATCAAAGAACGCGGAACCTCTCGCGTATTAAAAATCAAACCGATATCGCATAGGGCAATGCAATGGCGACCGTCCGCGCGACGCCATCCACGCTAGCAGTGTGAAAACCCCGAACGCCCTCTGGCGGCAGCAATGCGAAACGCCTGCGTTTAGTTTTACCCAATATATTACAAACACCTTATAGGGTTTTGATTGCTGCCTGAAATCGCAAACATATGCGAAAATTCGCAACATTTACGCTCTTGGACTCGCGTTGACGATATAATTTTGATTATTTTTTTGCAGAAAGAGGACCGCGGATCCGAGTATTCGATATTAAGTTCATACCTAATACCTTTAAGCGTTTCTAAGAAAAAAGTTTGACAGACAGACGGACAACAAAGTGATCATATAAGGGTTCCGTTTTTTGTTTTTGAAGGTTTTGAGTTACGGAACCCTAAAAAAGCAGAGGAAAAAAATGCATATGGCTCTGGTAAGGTCGGTTTGTCGAGTACGGTTGTCGGTTACTCCTTGGCCACATACCTATAGAAAAGTATTTCGATATCCCGGCAGTAAATCCGCAACTCTACAATCATCAATAGATACATCAAAGATTAAAGGTGTCGCAGCATACAAAATCAAAGCGAAATATTTTTTCGCTGTGTTGAAGTTGATTGAATCAAAAATATATAAGTCTAGGCAATAAATATCGTATTGTATAGCTCTGACGCAATATAAAAAAACCCTCGCCATGTTGGGGCGAAAAAGCAATAGAACTAATTTCTTACACTGGCAACTATATAATAAAATCCTATTTGTTGCCATGCCATTGATGTCATTTCTCTTGTCAAAGTTTGACTTTCGATCAAGGCGGAGCCAGTATTTTTATTTCTATGGGAAGGGCACCCTTTTCCGTTCTCGAGAATATTTTCGAGAAATTTTTAAGGAAGTTTCAGCTTGTTCTTTGAAAATGTCGAGAACATCACTAATAGTGGCGGATAATTTTTTTGGAAATAAACTTTCAAGAAACCATTACTACTAAATCCTGTTATTTTAACAACTCGAATCTTAATTTGATATGTACCGTTATGAAACCTGCTTCCACAGTACATATATACACAAAATTGCAATTGGAGATGTGGGGCGGGGGCACGTGTCCCCGTGCTCACACCCCCTAGATCCGCTACTTCTTTCAATAATGTTGCAATATAAAACGCATAAGTGCACTTATGCGTTTTATATTGCAACATGCTGCCTCTAATTCAGGGTTTTTATATTACTGGTCAGGCTTTAATGCAATGGATCGTAGAGCACACGTTTATTGTGTAACCAAACCTTGCCTGAAATAGACCTAAATAAAAATCCGAATGACCATTATGATGAGGTTTTTAATACTGTGAAACAAGAATTTAAAAAATATTTTCCTCTTAAGAAAACAAAACTAAATTTCTGCGATTGGGCCACAAATGGCATTTATATTAGTAGAAACAAGCTATATGAACTGTATGGCCAAAAACAATATAATTTTCAACCGGAATTTGCATCATATGTTAGATGTTATTCAAAAACTTTAAAAAAGGTATGTGCTGCCGCAAAATCTTTATATCTGACTAATAAAATAAAAAACTCTAATGATAAGATCAAAGCTGCTTGGTCTATTATCAATAACGAGACAGGCAAATCGAAATCGCGCGACAATAATATTTCTTTAAAAAATGGTGATAAAACCATAAATTCTAACGACGAAGTAGCCAACGAATTCAATATTTTTTTTGCCAATATTTCTAAGAATATCACAGGATCCCTCTCCTCTTGTCCCAGTGCTGCAGATGACTTATTAAAAGAAATGCCTCCGATCCTAAGTCCATTTTTAGATTTAGAAGTATCACATCGGATGAACTCTTATCTGCGTATAAGGCACTCAGCATGAAAAATACTGAGGATCTCTGGGGTATATCTGTCGCAGTTCTGAGCAGTATTATTGATTTGATTGCTCCTCATCTAACTGTGATTTTCAATAAGTGCATTTCCGAGGGTGTTTTCCCTGACCTCATGAAAATAAGTAAAATTATTCCTTTATTCAAACAGGGCACAAAAAATGATCCCACTAATTACAGACCCATTTCTATATTACCCGCTTTAAGTAAAATATTTGAAAAATTAATTTTAACGCAATTAGTCTCTTTTTTTTGCGGACGACACATCATTACTATTTAAAGTCAACATAAATAGTCAACATTATGACGATGTAAGTAATATTATGACACTTGTAAGCACAAGCCAAGCCAAAGCCAGCTTGTAAAGCCAGGCTAACCTGGTAAACCAGTCAAGCGACTGGTTTACCAGGTTACCTGGCTTTAAACACAGACAAGACCAAGTGTATAAAGTTTTTCTCTCGAACGCACCTCATAATGATATACCTTTAATAGTTAATAGCAAAGTATTAGAGTTACACAGTGTCAAATTCTTAGGCGTTACCGTTGACTGTAAGTTAAAGTGGGATAAACTAAACACATTGAACTCACGGCCAAAAAACTTAGCTCGGCGGCTTAAGCAGTGAGAAGGATAAGACAGTGCACAAACATTGACACAGCTAGACTCGTGTATTTCAGCTACTTTCATAGCATAATGTCATACAGATTATTGATATGGGGAAATGCAGCCGAGATAGGAAAATATTGGTATTACAGAAAAGAGCAATTCGTTTTATGTACGGGCTAAAACAACGCGATTCTCTACGAGAGCTCTTTAAATCAATAAGAATTCTTACTGTTGCATCTCAATCAATACATCTTCAATGTACTTATTTTTGTTAAATCCAATTTAAACCTCTTTAAAAAAGTTTGCGATGTGCATAGTATAAACACCCGCAATAAGAATAAACTTTATACGCCCTGCTTTAGGCTTAAAAAGGTTAGGCGGTCTTTCGTGGGTCAAAGTGTAAAAATGTTCAACAAGCTATGACGCTATGACGAGGCTATAAATTTACCTATGCAAAAATTTAAAACATATCTTAAAAATACTTTGATGAATAAAGCGTATTACACAATAAGTGATTATTTGAACGATAAAAAAGCTTGGTCTCTCCCTACAACTTCGCCACTCCACACTTGATTGCCTTCTTTTGTTATTGTGAATAATAACCTTTCGTTTCTTTTTTAAATTTAATTACATTGACATTTAATTGTTAAACATGTACGTGTATTGTAATCTTCAAGTGACTGAAAGTATTTATTTTTCTAAAATGTTCAAACTGTTGACGGCGCGGCGTCGTGGGCCGGGTCGTAAGATTCCCTCTATTATGGTTGAGCTTTGCGATGGCTGACCCTCGCGTCAACTCGTGAACGGGTGTTGCCAGGGGATCCTGCTTCGATCCTGATTCGAATTATATTTTTTATTTTTTGTTCTTAACTAATTCATTGCGGTTACTTGATCACAAACATAACATGTTTTATTATATTTTTTTTTTTCTTATATTTTATTTTATTTTTGACTGTACACAATCTAGTGTATGTATAAAGATAAAGTTAATGAATAGCCCCTCTGGCATGCTAGGCGACCAAGACTGTTTCATGAGTTTCTTTCGGCATTTCTTCTCAGCAGTGGTCGTTCCGAAATGCTAGTAGTTTGTAGCTTTGAGACATAATATATTATGATTAAATAATTAGTTATCGACGTGAAAAAGAGCCTTCTTTGAAGGCCAAGTTTCAATAAAAATTTTTGACTTTGACTTTGACCTTAAACGAAAGAAATTCTTACGTCTTACATTTTCCGTTCGAAAAACGAAACGGACTGTTGCGCCCACTCAAACATTTTGTATGAAAAGCGTGCTTTCGGGTCCCCGGATTCGGAATTTCAAAAATGGAAAAATAAAAAAAGACGTTCATTTTTTTTTTTTATCTAGTCCTAAATCTATAGTATTTATATAATAAGTTAAGTATGTACTTACTACATACTACTTCCATGCATTGTTGTTTGCTGTGATAAGTCATGATTACGTCAATGTCAGTGTGGCTTTGACAACTTTGAAATATCCTCCACCCTAAGACCTCCAATCCAATCGTGGCGTGGTGTTTTTGTTTACCTATCTTTTTGCTATCTTCTCTGATTCTCTCTCGTTTATTAAAACAAATGATATTTATCATTTGTAGATAAAAGGTTCTGATTACATTTATGTTATTAAAAGGTAAGTAATTATTCACTTGAACATCCCAAAAAGCAAAGAGACTTTTTACTGACTGAAATCTCGCCATTGAGTCGCAACAGATAATGCTGTATCTGCGGCGTCATATTGGTCATTCATTCTAAAACGTAGTGATGATATGCTCTTTGATTCATCACAGGTTTGACCTGCCGAGTCGACACGCTAAAAAGAAGAAGACTGACGAAAATATAACTCCTCTCTCCCCCTCATAGTTTATGCTTCGCTTGTTTACAAAGAATCATTGTTATTACCATTGATAATATTAAACTATCCACAGGTAGGGTTGCCAGGCATCCGTATAAAGCCGGAGATAGGTAAGCTTTTTGATTGCGTGTCCGGTCAAAATAAACGGTGTTCCGCCTGTCCGGCTTTAGTTTGGCTTTTTATATTTCGCAAACGAGCGAGCGCCGAGCGCGGCCCGCCCTGCGCTCTGTCGGTATTACCAAAAAGCTTGATTTTACATACAAATTTTTTGTCATATTAATATTGAGACAAAATCCTCAATTATGTAGGGTGTCCGGCCTTTCTACCCAAATGTCCGGCTAAGCTGGCTGGTCTGTCTGGCTATTAGGTTTGGCAACCTGGCAACCCTATCCACAGGCATCGAGATATTATGTACTTACTTATGTAGTTTTTACCTTTTGAATGCCTGAACCTTGAAAATACTTAGGAAGTTGCACACATAAATCATATTTTTAAATAGTAAGTACAATATCTCAAATTTCTCAAAGGTTTTAAAGTTGAGTTTTCTGCATTTTCAGATCACATCTCTGTGCGAAAAGAACTTAATGCTGCTAAAGAACTTATGAAAATCATTGTTTGACCATGAAATTATGGAGTGTGAGTCATACTGAAACAACGATTTTAAATTGATTGTATCAGTTCAGTTAACCTGAATATATATTGTATGAAACAATATTTAAAATGTTAGACAGTAATGTTTGTACATTGCAAAATAGAAAAGAAGAAATTACTAAAGGAGCACCAAATAATCCAGCAGACCCTCGCTGGCAATTTGAACCTTGGCACTGGCCAAGGCAAAAACAAAGTCACTGAAGTTTTGAAGAAATTTCTACAATACAGGAGCAAATGCATCTCTAGCCACAAAGACACAGAAGCACGCATAAAAGTGTTTGCTTTTAACCTCTACTGCTCCCAACCACGATTATACAAACAATTAAAGTCAACCTTGGGACTGCCAGATGAAAATGTTTTTCAAAATTTCTCAATCAATTTATCACCAAAATTTGAAAATTCCCTTTTGTATTTCCTGTCTTCAAAACTTAACTCTCTACGACCTGAAATGAACCATTTTGTATTGTGTGTAGATAGGATCAAACTGAACAGAAACTTTGCATATGACACTAAGAGGGATGTCATTCTGGGATTCCATGATATATCTGGTGCAATATTAAACCAAAGCGCGTCAGATGCATATGTCATTCTACTGAGGAGTGTCAGGATGAATTGGGTGCAGCTTGTTGCATATGCCTTTGTTTCTGAAAATGCCAGCCACACGCAGCAGGTGGCTTCTTGGTGTAAGAAAGTGATCTCTCTGTTGTTAAACGTAGGAATACAGGTGTATGCTTTAATCACTAGCCCCAACTGCATTGCAGGTCAGTCTCAAGCTGTCTCTTATTCATTTAAATTCTGATCTTTATAATTATTTCACATTTGAAAATGGTAAGAAAGTATATGAATTGCATGATCTTCGCTATATGATTGAGGCAGTGAGAGACTGTCTGATCAAAAATGACTTGTTTATCAACAATTCAAGAATATCATGGCATTACATCAAATTGCTGTTCTACCAGAAAGATTTAATTGATTCTTGTCTTGAAATCACTGAAGCACATGTGCACCCGAGAAGTGGTCAGAGTCAGAATTCCCAGTTGAAGAAAGCATTTGAGATATTCAGTATGAATGTTTACAATGCATTTGACAAACTAATAAATAAAGGCATTTTGCCTTCAGAAGCTCGAGCTACAGCAGATTTTGTACAAGTTATGAGTAGATTATGTAATATTGTCAATTATAACCCAAAATCAAACAAAAAAATGAGTATTGATGATCAGGTCCAAGTTCTGGATAACACCTTGGAAATGTTTATTAAGATCGGATCTGTCGAGGCAGCTATTATAAACATAAAAAAAGCTCTTTCCCGCAATGAGGAAATTGTTACGAAATTTGAAGAAACGAGGATTTAGGCACGTGTACATGTCGCGGCTGAACAAGGCGCCGCTCGTCGCGTTCTTTAGGAACATTCCTCGGGTCGTGAAGGGCGGGAAGCAGCTGCGGCCGACGGCGGCGCAGGTGCTGGCGGAGTTCCGCTCGCAGTTCACGGCGGCCCTGCGGCGCCGCGTGCGCCGGCCGCGCCGCTCGGACCTGGCCGCCGCGGCGCGCTGCGGACTGCTGGACCCGCGCCGCGCGCCGGTGGCCGCCGCGCCGCGCACCTCCGCCCTGCGCCTGCCCTTCCCCAACGCCGACTACCGCATCCAGATCCCCAAGTCGGCCTCCGCCGAGGTGTACATCGCCGCCTTCCTCCTGTACAAATGCATGAAAGTCCACACGTGTCCGGAGCTCGACTCCTATCTGTCACCTCGTCAGCTTTTATTTGATATCAAATGTAATCTAACCAGATATTTTAAGACGTTGAATCGGTCGTGCGATTTCTATGGTGAACTGTTGAATCCGCCGAAGAAGTTGGTTAGGTATGTGGGGAAGCTGTTGGAGGAGTATCCTTTCCAATTACAGCTGACGATGTCGTCTGGCTGCAAGGGCGGGCGGGTGCTGCGCGGGCTGGCGGGCGGGCGGCCGGCGCCGGCGCTGTGCCGCTGCTTCCCGTGGCGGCTGCTGCGGCGGCTGCTGCTGCGGCTGCTGCTGTGGGTCGCCGTCAGCTTCAGCAACGGCCAGCTGCGGCGCGGCGGCCGGCGCGGGGCCAGCTTCGGCGTGCCGCGCATCCGCGGCCTCAAAAAGAGTCGCTCCGTTCCTCGTGAGCGTGCAGACAATGCGTACACGCTGGCAGACTAGTGTGTGCGCTTACGTATATCATGGAAAAATTAATAATTTGCCGCGGCGATCTAGACTTATTTTACTAAAACGTAGGTTAATAATAGTAGACATTATTTTTTTCACATTGTATGTACTTAGGTAATAATAGGGTTGAATTAAAAAAATACGTTATTTTTAAAACTTGTTTTAATTTTCTCGATTTCTGTGATATCCTAACTAATATTATAAACTAGCTTTCGCCCGCGTGAATTTCCCACGGGAACATTGCTTTTTCCCGGGATGGAAGGTACCCTATGTCCTTCTCCGTACTTCTAACTATGTGTATGCAAAATTTCAGGAAGATTGGTTCAGTACATGAAGCGTGAAGAGGTAACAAACAAACACAAACAAACTCACTTTCGCTTTTATAATATTAGTTAGGATGCGAAAGTGAGTTTGTTTGTTTGTTACCACTTCACGCTTTATCTACTGAACCAATCTTCCTGAAATTTGGCATACACATAGCTGGAAGTACAGAGAAGGACATAGGGTACCTTTCATCTCGGGAAAAAGCACTGTTCCCGTGGGAAATTCACGCGGACGAAGCCGCGGGCAAAAGCTAGTAAGATATAAAATACCCAAAATATCTACATTTATTTTGTAGTTTCGCCGCCGACTTACACTGCCAACCCAGCGGTGAAGGACAATCTCAAAGCTTCATTCAGCTAATGTGACGTAAGTACAGGTACATATTTTTTATACTATAATTTAATAGCATTACAATGCCATCAGTGCCGCCCAAATTTGGCTTCTAACACTGTGCTTCTAACCACCTTCTAACTTAACAGTCTTTATATATCATTCAATACCTGCGGTCCTCCCTACAATGAACCTCTGTGGTCTGCGGGTGCGGGCACCTCCGTGGTCTAATCACTGACTGGCGCAATCTGGAGGTTCTCTTCGATTCCTATTATAGGTAAATATTTGTACTTGGGCCTGGCTGGTCCTCGTATGTTGAGCTCGCTTAGTGTGGACCGTTGAGATTAGAAGAATATCGGTAGGTTGTATTGGCTTCAGTTCCCTTTTCCTTCAGCATAATGCTTCAGGTAAAACTTGGCGAAGTATCGATAAATCATGTTCCTTTCGATTTTTTTCAATC